>CAWUFW010000542.1:0-572500 GCA_963921515.1 Calotriton arnoldi
CGCGCGCCCGATCTGACTGCCGGGATGAGACAATAGAGGAGAAGGGGGGTGGGGGGGGCTAGGAAGGAAGACCCTCACCGGGCCGCTGCAAGAATCCTCTACTCCCAGCCGGTGAGGATGATGCGTCACGGGGTCTACGACTGTCTTTGGCTTCTGCGTGCGGCTTCCCAAATCCGCCCTCCGCCGTGCAAATCACTGCTCTCTATGGGGCCCAACCCCCAGTACGTCCGCCTCCGCTCTGTGAGCCTATGGTCGGTACAGTCCTGGGGGTTTGGTCGCCCTCGCAGATTTCCCTCCCGGACTGGGGCTCTTCTCAGTCACTGGGCCCCGCCGCAGTCCACTCAGTCCCTGGCTGGCGGCCCAGTGCCCTGTTGGACCCCTCCACGCGTCTCTGTCTGCCCCCCCCCCCCCCACACACACACACGGCCCGATCCGACTGCTGGGATGAGGCAAAGGAGGAGAAGGGAAGGAAGGGAGGAGGAAGGACACTCACTGGGTCGCCGCAAGAATCCTTCCGGCCCTGCACACACGTCTCCAATGCTGCCGATGTTCCAACAGGCCCCCAGGAGCTGTTGCGGCCCCCAGCCAGTCCTCACTCCCGTGGTTCTCTCAGCAGGGCCCGTCTGCCGTTATCGCCTCCGGCAACCGCCCTGAGAGCTCCGCCCCGATGTCGCTTACTAGACAGCCCGGCCCATGCTCCACAGCCGCAGCGTCCAGATCATTTTCCTGGCGTTCCTGGTCGCCACAGTTGCCGCCTCCCGACTCTACCGCTGAAGCGTGAGTCGTTCCAGGTGCTAAGTGGCCGATGAGGTAGGATAATTGTAGGATATCTGGCAGGGCGCCTAACGTGCGTCCACCATGATGGATCGCTAGGCCACGCCCCCCCACTGTCGGCTTTTGGTCTCCTTAACGCCTCCACCGACCCCACACTTTCCAGCTTCTCATGTGCACCCACAACACTGGTCCAACTGCCTCTGGACAAGGCTGCCAACACTGCCAATCAACTTGGCCTGCACACAGTCACAGAGCAAGGTAAGCCAGCTCCGCCACCTCTATCTACGTTTAGCCCCTGCCTGCTCCTGATTTACTGCCTCCCCGGGCTCCAATCTCGCCCTTACTCTATTCCTGCCACCCCAGGTTTGTAACACCTGGCTTAACCTAGTCCTCTCTCCCCGGATCTAGAACGCACAAAGTCTCCTATACATGGGTAACCGACAAATCCTCTCCGGATATTCTAGCCGCTCTTCCAGAAGGCTACTATTTACTCCAAAGTAACAGACCTACAGGTAAAACAGGTGTCTCATATCATTTGATATCCTGGCGGTCGATAGCCTTCTGAATAAACTCGACTCTCCAACCTCTCCTCTAACATGCTCTGATGTACAGAACCCCAGGTCACATGTGGCACTTTTTGCAGAGTTCATCTCCATTATAGTCATCAAACATGCAAAAATTCTGCAAATTGGTGACTTCAACTACTGGCAAATGAGGAAAATAGTGGGCAACCATCTACAGATCTTACCGACCTGCTCAGCAGTCTAAATTTTGAAAATGTGTTCTCACCCACCCATATTAAAGGTCATACATTAAACCAGCTTTGGTTCACTAATCTATCTTTGTCTAATCTCACGATCACTTCCTGTGTGTGGTCCGACCACCAACTAATTAAATTTTTACTAATTGGCCCGGTCACTTCAAAACTTCCTCCTATGTCCTGGAATTCTTTCCAGAAACTGGTCCCGAGTAGATCTTACCTCTTTTTGTGACTCACTGGCAAACACCCTTCCTAACTTAAACAATAGTATAGACTGACACGAGGAAGGAATCACCAACTGGCTAACAGTATCCAGCAATATGCATGTCCCTCCGAAAGTTAGACAGGCCAGGCATCACAATGCATCTAAATAATTCTCAGAAGACCTAAAATTAGCCAATCTCGAACTCCGTTGCACTGAATGTAATAGGCGGAATAATAACTCGCCTGCCAAAAAGGAAGCCTTCTCACTACATCTTAAAGAATATAAAAAAATTAATTATGCAAGCTAAATCGGCCTTCTTCTAAAATAAAATCTTAAATTCTGAGAACAAATCAAAGGAAATCTTCAGAATTGTTTCCAAACTATTCAATTTCCACTTTATTCGATCATTATTAGGTACGATCATAAAAGTACATAAACAACAATAAATTTAAAAAACAGTTCTCGTAGATAAAATACGGTGATCATTTCATCTAAATTCTTATAAAAGAGGGCACAAAATTCATGCGAGGTTTCAGTTTATAGGTACTAAAAACTGCCAAGTCAAATATAGGTTAAAATACAGTATCTATAATTAATTAAGTTTCCATAAAAAGATTTTATGATCCCAAGGACTTACACCTTTTTATGCAAGCCCATAAGAATGAAGCTAGCGAGAAGCACACTAGGTGGTTGGGTAGTGATTTTTAAAAAAATAATGCGACCCTACATTGAACAAAATGATGGCTCTTTAAAATTGGTACAATGTACTTTTTCCTTTCTTTAAGATAATAACCACAGAAGAACAGTATATGAAGGTCTGTTTGGGCAGAGGACTTGTCGCAGGGGCAATTAATCAAGTTCGAATGGTTAAATGTTTTCGATGGGAACCCCAACATTAGTGGGATCAGATTTAACCGAAACCGCAATAATATGAATTTATGGTACGGTATTGTGGCCTCCTCTAAGTAGGGATATCCACCTTCCCAGATAGGTAAATGTGGTTGATAGGCCAGAGTAGACTGCTTCCTGTGGTTTTTCTCCCTACGAGTGTACTGGGCTTTCAACATAAAAGTGTCCACCAATCATTGCTTTGACATTAGCCTGCAAGTCATCGGGTCCGTAAACAGTACTTTTAACCCCAATTCCATCAATTCTCGCTTGACGTAGTTAATCCATCTAATTTTCTTATAATTATCTAGGCTAAGGCAATCTTTTATTATACTCTGAGTTAAGGGGAGAGTATTCCTTCGCCAGATGGAGAACCACAGGAGCAAAGAGCCAGTCTAATTGAGTCCATTATATACGGTAGGCTCAACTCCAGATGGAGTACATAATTAGATGTTGACTGGGGAAGAGAGACCAGGGATTTAAAGAACTTATCTTCAATGATTTGGAGTGTTTCAGTATGTGCAAGACCCCAGACACCCGCTCCATATATAGCCGCAGATTTTGTTTTCACATGATAGATATGCTTAACAGTAGCCAGAGGTTTCATACCCCTCCTGGACATAAATGACTTAATGCTCCCAAACTTCTTTCCATTCCCATGGCCCTTGCATCAATTAATCTAGACCACGTTTGGTTCTTATCGAAGAGTACCCCAAGATAGGGAAAGGACTCCACCCCCTCGATTTTCCCTGATTCTGTATGGAGGTGGTATGGTTTTCCTCGAGCACCCCTCCCCCCCCCCACCCCCCCGGCAATAATTACAAACGATTTTGACTGGTTAACCTTCATGTCAAGAGAGTCCATGAAGGCGGCATAAGTGGTGATTAGACTACGCCGCCCTATCCCTGTTCTGGCAATAAGGACTGCGTCGTCAGCATATGCCAGAATTGGGAGCTGGATGGAATCAGACACGGGGAGATCAGGGGTTACACCCAAAAGGTATAGATGGAAAATAGGAACGGTGCGAAGACACAGCCCTGTCTTACCCCCCACAAGATCTTAAAAGGGCGGGTGCATTCCCCGTTTTTTTCCATATCTGACTGATGCCTCAGAGTATAGTTGCCGGATAAAGTCAATTATTGGAGGGTCGATCCCCATCTCTTCCATAATATACCAGAGCTTGGGTGGGAAACGCAGTCAAACGCTGCTGAAAGGTCCATAAAGGCGAGATAGATTTTCCCACCATTAGCCCTTGTGTATTTGTCAATAATCAATGAGAGGTTGAGGCACTGATCTACAGTTCCTCTGCCCTGTTGGAACCCATACTGGGCCTGCATTAATATGTTCTTATCATCTACCCAAGCCTCTAATCTAGCTAAAAGGAGGCAGCCCATGAGTTTCGCAGTGGTATCTAAAAGGGAGATAGGCCTGTAATTTTTTGGGCTACTCCTGTCCCCCTTTTTATATAGGAACTATTATACTTGTCTTCCATGAGGGGGAGGACCTACTATTGCTATGTTATTAAAAACGTTGGTCAGTAAAGGAACCCAGAGGTCGTAGTTGTCCTGGAAGAAGTCTATTGGGACCCCATCTGGGCCATGGGCTCTTCCAGTACTGCATGACGATAGGGCCCTCCTAACCTCAGTAAGTGAGAATGACAGGAATGCCCTCCTTCTATTCAGAAGAGCGGGTGGGGAAATGGCAGGGGGCTCAGCGGGCGAGAAGATATTAGCAAAGTGCTCTATCCACTCCTCCTCACCAACGTTTGTATCCAGCGAAGGGTCCCTTTGGGTCTTAAAATACGATGAATTGATTATGCCCCAAAACTCTCTGCTATTTCCTGACATAGTTGCTTGGGCGAGCCTTTCCCAAATCTCCTCCCTTAGTATTCTCTCCCTTTTCCTTCTGGCCAATTTAAACGGAGTACGAAGTAGGGCAATCTGAGTTTGATCGCGTGGCCGGGTTTTGAGAGCAGTGGTAAGGGCTTTCTTGGCTTTACTACAGGTGGGGTCGAACCATCCCTTTTGGCTAGGGCTCTTTCCATTACTTTTACGAGTAAGAGCCGCCTTTATATGCTTCAAAAGATCCGTAAATGAGAGGACCAGTGTTGACGGTGCTATACCTAAGTCCAGACACCTTTCAATACTAGTTTGGGTAGTTTTTATTATTTCGGGAATAAACTTAAACCTATCAATTTGAGCCCATTTCAATTGATAGCCGTTTTTTTGGGCCAATACGGGGTGATCGACTTCCAGATGCGTAACCTTCTCACTAGAATTCATAGATATTATACCAGTTAAAATAGCATGGTCGCTAAAACTATTAAAATTAGCGTTTGTACTACTGAAACTACCCTCAACCGTAGAGGAAACTAATATAAAATCAATCGTTGACTCATAGTCCTCTCGGGTAAAAGTTTTCATGGGGGAACCCTCTGAATTACCCCCAATATTCATAATGGCCAAGTTTCTAGTAAACAGGGTCCTATTAAGGCAGTTACCATAGATGCTATGGGCAAAATGGAAGGCAGAGTTACCCATCAAGTCAACCAAACCGCATGGTTTGTCTTGATTATGTTTACATGGATGGATATTAAAGTCTCCCATCCAAATTATAGTAAGCACCTCATCTCGCTTATTGTATTTAGACATCTCCTCAATTGAGGTGTTGACCTCGTCTACAACCATGTGCATTTTTGGGCCAAAGTTATTATTATAAAAATGTATCAGAATCCAAATGCCCATTTTCGGAAACTCAAAAACAAGGAGGTGAAAGAAAGGGCTCCTATCATCAAACTTCCTTATTTTTAATGACGGTGTATTAGGTATTAATATTAGGTAGGCCCCCCTTCGGCCTCCCAGCAGTTGATGGCAAGGCCATGGTTTGAAAAGAACGGGAGCCATTAATGAAATTTCCAAACTATTAAATCCTGACAGAGTGACCGCATCTATCTTACCTACTCAGAACCTATGTGACGCCCTTAATTCCTTCTTTATTGATAAGATCAAGATGATAAAATATAGCATACCTCCTAGTCCCTTCCCCAATGCAACATCCATTGAAGACAGAAAACTGATTAAATTGTCTGAGTTCCCAGCTCTCAGCAAGGATTGCCTTGTGGACCTGCTGACCAAAGTTAAGTCGGGATCCCCTAATCACACTTGTCCTCCGAGGGTCCTAAAAACTGTTTTTTCCCTCCTCCCTGACCCAGCCATCTCCCTTTTTAACCGTCACTTCAGCCAAGGCTTTGTCCCTAGCCCCTTTAAGGCAGCCATAGTGGTCCCACTCCAAAAGAAAGCTGGTGAAGACTCAATTGCCCTGAAAAATGACCACCCTATTTCTTTGCTGGCTTACTTAGCAAAGGTATTAGAGTCACATGTTGCTAGAAACCTGTTCCTTCCTAAAGGAATCTAATTTCCATGAGCCCCATCAGGCAGAATTTGGGCCAGCCCATTCCACCGAAGCGGTCTCCCTCTCAGTCGTGGATGACATGCGAGAAGAAGCAGACGGGGGCATCGACCAGGCGGTGGTCCTCCTTGACCTATTGGCGGCCTTCGACGTGGTCAACCATGAGCTCTTGGTGGACCGTAACAGGACTGAATTATTTCCTTCATAAAGGACACTTCAGCTCACCCAAGGTCCAACTAAAGTGATGAATAGCTCAAAGATACTCTCTGTCCCCTCATCTTTTTTTATCTTGCACTTATGCTGCCTAGTGCATTCCCTAAAAAAAATGAATGTCAGAATCTACAACTATACGGAAGATATGCAACTGCTCTTTACTATCGATAACTCCCCTGAATATAAGGAAGCCTTCCAAAATTTGATGTTGTTCATCTGTGACTGGATTAACAGCAGCCAACTAAAATTAAATTCTGACAAGAAAGAAATTGCTTTTTTTTTTGTTTTAAACTTTTTATTACAGTCTGCTCAATAAACAGCACATCTGTGATACAATTGACACGCATCTTAATCCTCCCATTAATTTTACATTTATCATTGCAATAATCAGAAACAGAATCATCAACATATTGTGGCAACAGTCTCCACATGCTCTACCTTTCCCCCCTATAGCCCTCGATAAGCTTGCCAGTTTACCCAGATCTTTTCCCATTTCTTTGGACATCCTTTGCTCAAATATATTGTGCGCTCTTCCTGCCAGCACCAATCTAAGGCAGTTTTCCAGTCCGCCACCTTCGGCAGGGCCCGGGCCCCCCATTTTCTTGCGTTTAGCTATCACCGCAGCTAACGCCAGACATATAAAACGGAGATTGTTATAACCAGAACCAAGTTTGACATGTGAAATACTTCATTCTGGCCCTCCGCGATGGGTGTTCCCACAGCCCAAGAACTCAGTAAAGAGTCTCAGAGACCTCATTGACAAGAATCTTTCCATGAAACCCCCAACTAGGAGCGGTAACCTCTTTCTGTTTTCTGCAACTTTGCAAAATCATGAAAATCTGCAAATTCCTTACCTTCGAAGACCTCGTTCAGGTTATCATTGCCTTAGTCATCTTGAGGATAGACTACGTAAACTCTCTCTACCTAGGACTTCCAAAAGGCCTCAATCGAAGACTTCAACTGGCGAAAACCAGGCAGCCAGGTTAATCTTCCAACAGCCCAGACACTGTCACATCACAATCCCCCCCTCCCGATGATAAAATTACATTGGCTGCGGTAGAACAACAAACTGTCTTAAGATGGCTGCATTATTTTTAAATCTCTCTGCGGTAGAAGCCCTGCCTTTATATCAGCCCGCATCCAAAAATATATTCACAATCGTAACTTAAGATCCATCCATATGAATCTTCTTGCAACCCCCACTTTCAAAAAGAAGGAATTGGGTGGCTCCAGATTTTCAGTACTTGCTACCCACATATGGAACTTCCTCTCCCTCGAGATTAGAACTACCCCCAGTTATACGAGATTCAGGCAACTCTTAAAGACTTGGCTCTTCAGACAAGCATATGACTAAAGCCGTGAGCAGTGTGATGCACTTCTGTTACCTAAGCGCCAAGAAACCGACCTGGTGTATGTGCGCTAAATAAATGCTAGTAACATAACATACTGCCACATTCTTATTCATGATGGCCTGTACCAGATGTTCTATAACAAGGCCTAACTGACCTACAACTACTACTAACCCCAAACAGCAGGGGCAAAGGGTACTGCAAGAAGGTAGATCCTAAGGCGCTCAATCTATCTACCCCTACCATAAATCCCACACCTAAGCCCCTCTTACATATCCTGCCCTTGATCTATGTGGCCTGTGCCACTCGCCTGAAAGACCCAAGGGGCGATGTCATTCTGACCTCTGACCTCCGGATGCCCCATTTTGATAGCAACAAAAAACTCCTTGGCTTTTTCAACTGAACAATGATACTTTCACTGTTGGGGCCCATTGACTGAGAACGCCATGTGATTCTTTTGAGGGAGTAAGACATGGGTAAACGAGGAAGGACCATTTCTGAAACTATTCATCTGGACAGTGTCAAGTGCGGTCACAAGCCAGTTCTTACCAGTGACAGAGAGGGACCACCATCCATATAAGAGTTTACCGCAAGGCAGGAGGAATTCAATAGTCATAATATAAATTATCAAGTTTCTTCCAGTTCCACCCAAACACTTGAGAATTTCACATCTGTATTTTTTTGACCCAGAAGTGATGTAACAATGTTCGGCACTCCAGGCAACATAGTATTATGCCCCTTGAATTCTTTAAAGGCAAACTGTCCACACACAAGGCCGCAAGACTACTACCTGTCAAATCAGTAGTGGAGAACCACATATTTGGTGCATGGTTTCTCCTGTGTAACTCCCTTGACTTTCTGTTTAAACTGCGAATCTTCTCTGAATTAACTAATGTCTTTCGTCCCAGATACCCACCATAAAATAAACATACAGTATTAGGTGCCCTCTCCTATACATTACAAGGATATTACAGACCAATAAGGAGTTTCAAAACCATCTAAAAGAATGAGGCTGGAGGCAGAGTTCCTTTATAAGGTCACAGGACTTCGAGATGGCTTGCAATGCCCTTCCAACAAACAGTAGAGCAGTGTTTCCCAAACCATGGGTCGCAAGACGATTTTTGTGGGTCGTGAAAGTTCAAGCATAAATAAAGATGCCTTTAAATTCTGTATTTATCTGGTCTCATTTGCCCTGCTTCAACAACACGGGTCAAATGTCAGGCTATGTCTTCTTACAAATTGCTGCCATTTCTTTTGTCAACATGGGGTTTTGATTTTATGAACTCATTTTACTTTGCAGTGAGAGAAAGAAAAGTAAAATGAATTATCTGACAATCTTCCTGGGGTATAGAGAGTGTGAAACAAAAGGTTGGCAGTAGGATGCCATTTTTTGTAACACACAAGAAAATACCTGTAAATGAAGTGTGCAATATAGTTTTATCAGTGAAACTGTATGTCTGTGCCAATTTAGATGCCATTTCAATGGAAAATGGGCTGTTTGTAAATGACAGTGCGCCACCACAAAATGCTTTATTTACATTAAAAAATAGCCTGCCTCATGTTCATTAAAGCTAAGTGGGTCGCGAAAGTTTGTCATGTTAAAAAGTCACCGTACATTTACGTTGTGTTAGATGTTATATGAAGGGACGTACAGTGCCATACCCTTCTCTTCTCTTTAATTGTGTCTCCATGTTAAAAAGTGGGTCATGGTTCTAAAAAGTTTGGGAAGCACTGCGGTAGAGTATTTTACTTCTTATAATACATGGTCACGCCATAGCCATCTCCTCAAACAATTTATTGTTGATCTTTTGCTCTTTCATATTAAAGAGATAGCATGATTGCAGATGTATAGAATTAATGCAGAGTCTGCAGTGCGAATTTAAGCACAAAAATATACAGATATTATTTTGTTGCAAAAACATATGATAAGCAGTTGAATGCGTCATTTTAAAACATGGCTATAGCTCAGAATGTGTGCAGCTTGCAGATTCCAACATTCATGTAACAGATAGTGCAAAGGATAAACATACTCCATTCTTCTAATGTCCGCTCATTTCAGGGTAACTTAGTTCAGAAGAGGTGAAGAGCAAGTTTTCCCTTTCTTTGTTTAAACATCAGTTGTAACTCTGCTCTATGACCTGCCTTCCACACATATCTGTAATAACGTTAAGGAGATATGTCATTTTCTTATTTCAAAGTCAGAAACATGTATTTATAAGTTCTGTAAATTGCAGACATGAATATAGCCTCAAATGTCATATGGACACTAAATGCAACCCACTTTGCTATATTAGACCTATATGTGTTCAATAACATCTGAACCATACAAGGCATTTTTGGGTGTATCGGGGTGCTAGGTGAGAGGCAACATGCCTTCAGAAGGTGGGTCAATCCAAATGCCCCTAGAGGGAATACATGGGCAGCGGCAGATTAGTTGTGACCTTCTCCAGGTGAAGGCAGGTCAGGAGAAGGGTTTGGTGGTAGTGGTGGCCGCCTTTCCTTGTCGGGCTACAGCCCTACCCACTGATGAGAAGTGTTTGGATCAGAAACCCATTTCCCTTTACCAAAGACAGAAGCCTCTGCTCGGGATGCACTGCATGTCAAGTGTGTGGACTCCTGAGTAACCGTGCGGCGCACAATGGGGCAAAGAATCCTTTTCAGTTCTCAAGCTGCATTACTTTAAGCTATTTCGCGAGTATAGCTAACACTAGTGTGTGTGAAATGAGGACCTGCAATCCCCAGATCATTACTAGCAATATTTTAAATGTTGGGTCAGCCAGAGTTGTGCAGGATGCTATCTCCACGGAAGATGTCACCCACCTTATTCAGGGTCCATTGGTTTTACTGCACCCAGAATTGCATAGTACAATAAAACTGGGACAGACTTCCTCCTGCTAAAATCAGGTAGAAGTCCCATCCGCAAAATGGCCTGGTATTAGGGGGAGACATGCGGAATCATACACTGGTACACGTGTTCCAGCCTGTTATTCCGCATTACCAGCTCATCAAGTCAGAATGGCACCGCAATGGGTAAGAAGTGAAGTCAACTCCCTGCCATTACTGTTCCCCTCTTAATCAGGCACCATCTCCTTGGTCATAGCCATACTTATGAGGTGGAGTCTATCACTCACACAGAGCTGCTGATAATTCCTCCAATTCTGACCAAAAGTTCAAAGTTAGTTCTTCCCGATGTTTTTACTGAGTACCCATCCATTGTGTCTATGTATTGTATTGTATTGTATTGTAATTGCATTTGTATAGCGCTTACTACCCCGGACGAGGCGTCGAAGCGCTTTTCGGCGAGTAGCACGCTACTCCGGGACCCATAGAGGATTAGTGTTGAATTAGTATAGTGAAACATGCAAGTAAATTTTAAGTGGTGGATATGTTAGTCAGTTATTTGGATTCGAAGGATAGCAGAAGGATAGAAGAGGAAAAAAGCTTTGTATTTATATAGCGCTTCTTACCCCTGATGGGGTTTAAAGTGCTTTTTTTTTTTTGGGTGAGTAGCACGCTACTCCGGAACCCATAAAGGATTAGTGTTGAAAATTAGCATAGTGAAATATGAAGTAATTTGAGTGGTGGATATGTTAGTCAGTTATTTGGATAGAGAAGGGTTGGGGAGGGGTAAAAAAGGGAAAAGGGTTTGCATTTATATAGCGTTTGTAACCCTGATGAGGTGTTGAAACGCTTTGTTGGCGAGTAGCACGCTACTCTGGAACCCATAAAGGATTAGTGGTGAATTAGTATAGTGGAATATGGAATTAGAGAAGCGAACATGTTAGTCTGTTATTTTTATTGAAAGGGATAGTGGAGGGATAGAAGAGTGAAGGATTTCTTTTTTAGGTCATAGCAATAGGAGGAGGCTTTTGGATGAGTAAAATGGTTTTTGGAGGGGAAGAGTCAGAGGGAAGAGTTTAGAAAGGTTTGTTTTGGGGGATCGGTATAGTAAAAGAGGTGTCAGATGATGCAAGGAGGGGTAGAGTAGGAGAGAGTCAAGAAAGGGTTATTTTGGGGAACATAGTAGTGGTATGGGGTTTGGGATAAATGAGAGAGTGGGTGTAGAGGATATAATGATAGATGTATAGGGTGAGAGATAGGGTAGTGCATTGGAAAGAGTAGTAGAAAGAAGTTTGAGATGAGTCAGAAAGTTGAGCTAGAAGATATATTGAGAGAAGTATAGGCTGAGAAATAGGGTAGTGCATTGGAAATGCTAAATTAGAAGAAAGTGATTAATATATAGATCCATAAGTACACTGAAAGTATATAGATGCATAAAGGAGGTAAGTATACGCAGATTAAAAGATATTGATAGAGGTACAGGATGAGAAATAGGGTAGTGCATTGGATATGCTTTTTCAGGAGAAAAGTAACAGACACACAGATCCAAGTACATGGAAGGTACATAGAGCCACAATGGAAGCAAGTACATGTAGACCAAAGATGGTTTTTTTCTTTTATAACAACATAATTATTCTACATGTTTATACAAAGTAATACACAAAGATAGGTACATATCTATAGTGAAGATAAATGCTTATATATAGAGGGACACATACATAGGGTGGGTATTAATGAATGGGAAAATGGGCAGCATTTCTGGCCCAGGTCCCGACCAGTCTCGAACTGGCTCAAACAGGCACTCACCCTTGTCCTCTCCACCCTTAACAGGCTCAAACAGGCACTCACCCTTGTCCTCTCCACCCTTAACAGGCTCAAACAGGCACTCGCCCTTGTCCTCTCCACCCTTAACCTCGACACCCGGACTGAGACGCCCCAAGCCTTGGCCGTTTATAGCCCTAGTAGTCAGGTGACCCCTTTAGCCAACGGGAACCCTAGCTCTAACCCTATCCAATCACAACACTAGCCCTAAAATCTAGAAACAATAGGAGACGAGGACCTTACAGCCAATCTCAGCCCTAGTCCAAGCACCCATTAACTTTCAAAAACCCTGAACTCTACGTCCAATAGAGGCCCTAGCCCTACCAGTAGTCCCAACCCACGTCCAATCAACCAATGGCATAGGAAGCCCAAGTCCCTACTTCCAATAGAAAGCCTAACCCTACTCTTAGTACCACACCTAGTCCAGCAACCAGTCACACCAAAAGCCCTAATCGCAACTTCCAATTAAAGACCTAACCCTAGCCATAGTCCCACCCCAGTCCCAACAACCAATAACACAGGAAGCCCTAGTCCCTACTTCCAATAGAAATCCTAACCCTAACCCTAGTCCCAACCCTACATTGATTGAATCACAGACCCAGAAACCAATCAGAACCCTCAAATACCCAACCAATGAGGACACTAACCCTAATCCAATAGAAACATCAGATACAACCTCAAATCAGTGTATACATGTACCTACCACTAGCAGACTATATAAGGTCCCAGCAACCTCAGACAAGGTTTGCTGGCCAGGGAGTTGGGAGCTGCTTCTCTTGTTCAGAATCTCCTAGGAGACAGACAGACTCAATCCACACTTTGGACTTCTGCAGGTAAGGGCCTAACTTGTCCTCTGAAAATAGTGTTTGTATAAAACTTTACTCCCTCTCCTGGACAAAAAACGAAGTGTACAGTCCCTATTAAACACAGTTTAAACAGCACACAGAAGATCACTGCTGCCTCAGAGCACACTCTGATGTAGAATATCCCTGTTGCTGGGGGGGGCGGGGGGAGGAGGGGCTGGTTTCACTGACTTGTTAACACAAAATGGTGGCTGGGGGTGCACTGTTTAACATACAGGTCTTAGCACAGAGACAAGGGGAAATTTGGAGGGAAAACTGATAGTCACCGGGAATGAGAGGGAAAAACTACAGAGATTTAGGACTGCAAAGCCCACAATTCAACACGTTAAATGGAAGAAATCATGGGCAGGAAAAACCACAAGTTTGAACACAAAACAGGTAATTAAATATGCAATCACTGGCAGGTTAAAACTACAATTTTAAACTGTAACAACCACAGGCAAAGACAGTAATCACAGATAGGGAAAATCGTTTTTTAACTCTTTTAGGAAAGAGACAGCACTAGTCTGCCTCCTTACCACTTCCTGGACTCTGCTCACTGCAATCTGGGGCACAGGTAGGCTGCAACTCACAAGATGGAGGAGAATGATTTGGGGTGCACCCAGGAAAGCCTTAAGGGGCCTGGGCAGGTGTGAGGGAGGGCTCAGAGTTGCCTGGGAGCTGAATAGCCAATCCCCAGTCCTAGGTCTGCTGGCCTGGGGGTGGGGACTGGGACTGGGGAGCTGCTTCTCTTGTTCAGAATCTCCTAGGAGACAGACAGGCTCAATCCACACTTTGGACTTCTGCAGGTAAGGGCCTAACTTGTCCTCTGAAAATAGTGTTTGTATAAAACTTTACTCCCTCTCCTGGACAAAAAACGAAGTGCACAGTCCCTATTAAACACAGTTTAAACAGCACACAGAAGATCACTGCTGCCTCAGAGCACACTTTGATGTAGAATATCCCTGTTGCGGGGTGGGGGGGGAGGAGGGGCTGGTTTCACTGACTTGTTAACACAAAATGGTGGCTGGGGGTGCACTGTTTAACATACAGGTTTTAGCACAGAGACAAGGGGAAATTTGGAGGGAAAAGTGATAGTCACCGGGAATGAGAGGGAAAAACTACAGGAATTTAGGACTGCAAAGCCCACAATTCAACACGTTAAATGGAAGCAATCATGGGTAGGAAAAACCACAAGTTTGAATACAAAACAGGTAATTAAATATGCAATTACGGGCAGGTTAAAACTACAATTTTAAACTGTAACAACCACAGGCAAAGACAGTAATCACAGATGGGGAAAATCGTTTTTTAACTCTTTTAGGAAAGAGACAGCACTAGTCTGCCTCCTTACCACTTCCTGGACTCTGCTCACTGCAATCTGGGGCACATGTAGGCTGCAACTCATGGGGAAAACTAGAGGTCAGAATAAATTCATAAATCTACTGACTTTGGTTTGGAACAAGTTACTGGAATAATTCAAAAACTATTTTTAATGTTTATTAGAAATCCAATTCAGTAGTGATATTGTATTTTTAATAAATATTTAGGAAAAGTGACTTTTAAAAAGTTAGACTTTGTCTGCCTGAACCTCCAGTAGGCTACTTAGCGTTAGCCTGCCAGAAGCTGGCCCCTCTCTGTGCTTTACCTTAACGAGGTGTGAAAACTGCTCCCAAAGCAGAATCATTGCTTAGGCATTTTGGCAGGAAGACCTAGATGTGAGGTGTGTGACTCCTATCCAGCTCAGAAAGGACAGGTGGTGAAGATTCAGGAACTTCATCCATTTGAAAGGAGCCAGGGTGAGGCCTGCCCACTAATAGTAAAGTGTAAAGGGAGTCCTGGGGAAGTTAAGTCTTTGGTTTCCTGGACTCTCTATAGGCCGCTTGGCGTCTGCCCAGTGGGAGGGGGAGCTGGTCCAATTACTAGTTTGATGTAGTTGAGAAAGAAGAGAACACTGCTTAATTTCCTAAAAAACACCCTTTGCTGGCACATCAGCAGCCTCCAGGAGCAGAAAGTTGCTGCCATCTCGGATTTGTCTCATAATAGTTCACTGTGGGATAGTTTGCAGCAAGGCAAACCAGATGTGCTGCAAAAGTCAAAAGTAAAATCTTGGACCAGGACAACCAACTTGTTGTACACAAACCACATTCCATCACGGTCAACCGGAAATCGCACTTAGGTCCCGGCTCAGCTATGAACAGTGACTTCTGATTGGAGCTTTACTTATTCTAAGCGCTTTTATCTTTAATCTTTAAAAATTCATATCTCTGGTTCCCCTTATTTATATTTTGGTCGTTTTGGTGTAACTTTGTTCATTACATTTTTCTGTATTTTTAGAAATTGACTGAGTGATTTTTATTATGCTGTGTTTTGACTTTTTAACTGATTTTGTACTAATACATACTTAACATATTTTCATAAGTTAAAACTGTCTGCTCTGCGCCATAGCCACCAAGGGGGTTGAACACAGGTTTAAATTATTGAAACTGTTTTACCCTGACAAGTGTGTGGATTTATTCCTTATCGAAGTCTCACACCCACCCCCAATAATAATCCACTTTCCTATACATATTATTCAGATTTTATAATTTTTTACGGAGGCCTTCAAACTAATGGTCTTCACAAAAAGCTTTTCTAAAGACTTCCAACTATTTAATATTGTGGTTTATGAAAGTGCTTACTCAGTTAGAATGCATTGTTCTTTCCCCCAGGCACGGCCGCAATACTTGTCACAATAGACTGACATACTAGGCATACAACTCATATCAATAGGGACAACAGCTGGTTAAATCCTTAGGGCCCGATTCACAAAGGTAAACTGAGACGGAAGTCCAACTCCATGACATTTGGTATTCACAAAGGGCACCCACGGGCAGTAAATGCCCTTTGTGAATACCAAAACGTGGCAAAGTTAGACTTTAGTCTCATTTTATCTCTGTGAATTGGGCGCTTAGTTTGCATACTCATTATACACCCATGACCTGTGACTGCATCCCGTAGGCGGGAGAGAAGGACTTCCGCTAACGGGGTTTGGACACAGTTGAAAATACACATGTATCTGCCACCACTGCAATGAAGATCCACTAATCACAGAAGATATATTGTAAAGTTGGGGCACTGAAATGTTTGTATGTATGTATTGCAAAATCTCATTTTTTTTTTAAATATTAGAGAAAACCAATGAAAGTGCTTACTGAGGTTATATGGAGGAACACCTGGCTGTGCTAAATAAAACACACAGATTATTATTGAATCTACTTATATAACATTTGTCTTTTTCGTTTTTTAGGCTCGTCAGTATTTTGTGTTTCCCCAAATGCATTATTTCCTTTTGACATTTGTGATGAAAGCTGCTTGCATAGAAGAGACGAATACCTGATACAGTGTTACCGACAATTGTTACAATTTATTACCACGTATGGACCCGGAAGTGTTGTTTTTACTAATGAAGAATAAAAAGTGTTATTCGGCTTGTAGGCGATGCCATATACAAATAGCTTGTAGTTTCTAAGTAGGAAATGTTGCAGTTATTCTTAGAAGCCATTTCAGGAAATACTTCATGCTTTGAAAATTATTTACAAAACTGTAATGAAGAAGTCTTAAAAACAATATAACTATAAATATAACAGCACACAAAGTACCAAACATGATTATACATTTAAACGTTTTATCTAATGGCATTAATACATTAATTCAAAATTGTACTTTTTTGGAACGGTTTTATTTTTAACGTGAATAGATTTTTATTGGCTGCAGATTTGATTATGCTTGGTGTTTTATATAGTTGCTTTGCAGATACCAAGTCACCACAGGATGGTAAAAGAACATTAAAATGCTATAAATGTGTAGCAGTGATTTTACCCCTTGGTAAATTTATTGTATTTAAAGAGAAATATATAAAATGGAGGGATAGACAAAGCAATGGTTATCAATAAAGGGATTCACTGGTGACTACTACGAACCTGCCCAGGCATATACATCTCTACTTTAATACCAGAAAATACTAGCAATCAGTTATATTGATTGATTATATATATATATATATATATATCACTGGAAAATTTGGAAATGGCCACTGACACACAAGGAGAATGCTGTAGTCATACAGGAAGCAACTGGATAAATTGTACTCAGGTGTTAGCATGTTATTGCACAGAAACAAATTAAAATGATTCATTTCACGTTACCAGGTGGTAAGAGTCAAAAGGTATTCTCCTGCATACACTAAACAGTGAAGGGGTTCACTGGGTATCTATTCTCAATATAACTGATTGTATATGTATATATAACTGATTGTATATATATATATATATATATATATATTATATATTCACTGGAAAAAACACAGGCTCCAGGGATGCTACAGCTAGAAATCAGCACCCAAAAAACCCCCGAAACCCACTGAAAAAAACACAGGCCCCAGGGACGCCACAGCCAGCCGGACACCGCAGTCGCACAAAACCAGCGAAACTCAGCCGCCACAGCTAGCCCAGCCAGCTACAACCCGCGCCCCCGCAATGCACCGCCGACGACGCCACACACCACATCATTCATGACATCACCGATGACATCCCAAACGACACCACTGACTACATCACCAATGACATCATCCAGTGACTGTGTTTCTGTAAAGTTTAAATGTGTTTTTATATATATATATATATATATGCCAGGGTGTATTGAAGAATGAGTGGGTGTATAAGTGTCTGAATGGATGATTTAGTAGGTGCGTGACTGACTGTATAAGTGAGTGATTAAACGTGTCTTACTGAATGTATTGGTTAGTGACTAAACTGTGTGGATGTCTATCAGTCTGTCAGTTGGTGTGTAAGTGGCTGCATGGGTTGGTGAGTAGCTACATGAGTGTCTATATGGGTTATTGATTGGTTGTCTGAGCATCTCTATGGGTGCTTGAGTATCTGTGTGGGTGAGTGGGGGGTGTGTGACTGTGCATAGATGTGTGAGTGGGTGATTCACTGGGTGTATGGGTTCAAGAGTGCATCTGTGAAGGGCTGTATGGGTGGGTGGGTGAGTGTGTGTTGGTTGTATCAGTGAGTGTATAAGAGAGTAAGTATGTGTTAGTATCTGTATGAATAAGTGAGGTGGTGTTTGTATAACTGTATAGGTGAGTAAATGGAAGTGTGATTGATTTTTTGCATGACTGACTAGGTGTGTGAGTAACGCTATGGATGAGTGGCGGTGTGTGAGTGTCTGTATACGTGTATGAGTGCATATGATAGTGCTGTACTGATGAGTGACCGAATGTATGAGTGACTGTATGGGTGAATGAGTGGATGTGTGTGTAGACTTAGGAAACAGTGAGTGGGTATGTAGGAACTGGTATTGGTGTGTCTATGGTTTCGAAAATGGTAGTCTGTATTTTAGAGTAGGTGTATCAAAGGTTATATTAGGGTGTGAGGAGGTGCATCAGATTACCACGTGGATGATATCATCAGTGATGCCATCAGCGATGTCACTCGAGATGTCACCAGCGATGCCACCGACCATGTCATGAACGATGCAACACGTGACGTCATCAGCAGTGCACCGCGGGGGCACGAGTCACAGCCAGCTGAACAAACCACAACGGCCGAACCTCACCGGCCCTGCACGACCGCAACGTCCAACCAACCACAACGTCCCCAAAACCCATGGTCTCCCCAGCGAACCTCAAAGGCCCTTCAAATGCCAACTTCCAACCACAACCTTCCCGAAACCTGTGGTTTTTTCAGTGAATTTCAAAGGTTTTTTAAATGCCAATTTCTAACTATAACGTCCCTGAAACCCATGGTTTTTTCAGTGAATTTCAAAGGTTTTTTAAATGCTAATTTCGAACTATGCCTACAGAGGTAGGATATGTGCAGAAAGAGGAAGAAAGGGGCAGAAAGAAGCAAGAGAAATGCAGAAAGAGGCAACAGAAGTCCAGAAAGATGAAGAAAAGTGCACAAAGAAGCAAGAGATATGCAGAAAGAACCAGCAGAGGTGCAAAAAGAGGCCTTGTTGCAAAGTCATCCTGTGCCCCCAACTTTTTGCTGACTGGTACTGGTGGTAACTGACTGACTAACCAGGCCCGGAGCCAGTGCTATGCTAAAAGACACTTAGAATACAGTGAAAACACCTACATACACTAGGGTACACTATAGGTTGCGGTACCCCTGTCATTGGCATAACCTCCCCTGTAAGGCCCTAGTATATAATAGGGCAGGGAGATTAAAACTACCTCTAAGTCAGAGGTGCAGAAACATGCTACTTTAAGTAGTAGTCGCGTTTGCAGAGTGATAGAGAAAGGGTGCTGGGCCTCCGACCAGCGCTCAAGAATTCCGCTGCGTAGGACTTACAGGAGGTACCAGGAGGGCTTCTTGGCCCACAAAGTCCCACAGGAGTAAAGTAGACTTCAGCCCCCATCCCGTAGTCCGCCCGGAGGCGCGTCTGCAGAGTGGTGGAGAAAGGGGGCATGGCCTCCGAAGAAGTCTCAGCAATCCTACTGTGTGGGACCCACCGGAGGCAACAAGAGGGGTACCTGGCCCCCAAGGACAACCTTGGGGGCCAACTACCCCTCCTATCACCTGCAATAAGTACCACACAGCAGGACTGCCAAGTTCTCATAACCGCCACTCCCCCTTTGCCCACCACTCCGCAAACGAGCTCCCCGGCACGCTCTTGGATGGGGATTGAAGTCCGCCCGGAGCCAGTGCTATGCTAAAAGACGCTTAGAATACAGTGAAAACACCTACATACAGTAGGGTACACTATAGGTTGGGGTACCCCTGTCATTGGCATAACCTCCCCTGTAAGGCCCTAGTATATAATAGGGCAGGGGGATTGAAACTACCTCTAAGTCAGAGGTGCAGAAACATGCTACTTTAAGTAGTAGTCGCGTTTGCAGAGTGTTAGAAAAAGGGTGCTGGGCCTCCGACCACCGCTCAAGAATTCTGTTGCGTAGGACTTACAGGAGGTACCAGGAGGGCTTCTTGGCCCCCAAGTCCCTCAGGAGTAAAGTAGACTTCAACTCCCATCCCTGCCCGGAGGCATGCCTGTAGAGCGGTGGAGAAAGGGGGCATGGCCTCCGAAGACGTCTTAGCAATCCTACTGTGTGGGACCCACTGGAGGCAACAAGAGGGGTACTTGGCCCCCAAGGACATCTTTGGGGGCCAACTACCCCTCCTATCACCTCCAGCAAGCACCACACAGCAGGATTGCCAAGTTCTCATAACAGGCCACGCCCCCTTTGCCCACCACTCCGCAAACGCGCTCCCTGGCGCGCTCTTGTATGGGGATTGAAGTCCGCCCGGAGCCAGTGCTATGCTAAAAGACACTTAGAATACAGTGAAAACACCTACATACACTAGGGTACACTATAGGTATGTGTATTTCTGGATGAAAAATGTTGTCCATCTGGATGAATACTCGCCTCTGAATGATCTTGTGAGGAAAACCCCAGGAAGCATGCAACATTCCCTTCACTTCAACTTTTTCTAACCAGAGGACATCTTCCTTTCCTCGATCAACCAACAATGCTGCATTTTTGGGATGGGGTCTTTTAGTGGTGGTTATGATCTGGGATTGGTATTCAAGGCTACTCCTTATATGAGACTGTACAGAACCAAATGCCACTGCGCGGCACCCTTGAGCATTGGCAGATGGGGATAAAAACTTTGGAAATTTGGGGAATTCAGTAACCAATGAAGATGAGACACAAGCCGCCGCAGAAGTAGTCCGGCCCATTGGATGACAAAGCCTACGCAAGACACATGTGCCCTTCCAGCCAATGTATGACATTGCTAGGGCTCTCCGCATATACCATAAGGGGACTATAATGCTCCTTCTAAATCTCCGAGAGGTGCAGACTTCACCTCCAATTGATTTTCAACACTGATATGATGTCAGGTGGGACTTTCCCGAAATTATAAGGAAGACATAATTCCGAAAGACTTTCCAAACAAAGCGGATTCCCTCTTGCACTTTCTCTTGAGTTGGTGAATGGAGAAGACACTCGTCTAGGTATGGATAGATGAACCAGCCTGGCTATTGAAATGTGCCAACAGAGGACACAGTACTATAATATCTTCATCAAGCTTACCAAACAAAATGGAAGAACCAGTGGTAGAGTTGTAACACAATCAGCGATTCTGGAGGAAAGCCAAGTATGAAGTCGGCTCTGGTGACTAAGATAGGTGGACACAGGGTCCATTATACAGTTGAAGCTTCTTTGCACACAAACCCATGGTATACGAAGGAGGAAAAATGTGTCTCTTTTTCACTTGTATGGTATCACTATCAACGTGATTTTGCATTGTGCAAGCGGTCAGACTTGCTGACCTCTGGCACAATGCTTTTTTACAGTGGCATTGTATATTTAGCCCATCCTGGGCAATTTCCCACCAGTCTATTTTGGGGCAGTATAAGGTATGTTCTGATGCGGAATAACCTACCCTTTAGGCAAAATATTTTATTGCTCTCATTTTCCTTCTTGAGTATAAGTGCATTATATATAAGGCTCCCGGTTTTCCGTTTAAACGGATTTTTGCATATAAATACAGACGGAAAAATATTTTTCTTTTGTCTGTATTTATAAATAGAAACGGAAAAATGCCAATAAATATGTTTACCTTTGCTGCTGTGTGCCAGGACGAGCCTTCCCCGTGCAGGACGGGGAGAGGGCTTATCAAATTTCAGCTGAGCCCATAACAAAGGTCAGCATCAAGGGGCCATCAGGCCTCCTTTTGGTTAAGTATCCTGGCTGGAAGCTATGGGGAGTGGGGGTCGGTGAGGAGGAAGACGCATCCCTAAAAGCAATCGAAGGAAAACAAATGCGCACAGCTTATCACTTCACAGGTACTTAAGAGAGGCCTGCATTTGACTTAGTTCAGTCACTGGAGCCAAGAGATATAAACGCACTGTAGGAATGTTAGATGTGTTGGTTTATCCCAGTATTTACACAAATAACAATTTAAATTCTGCTATTGGATTTATTTATTTTATAGCGCTATAGCCCTACTCATCATAATTCAAGGTGTAAGAGAGCTTGACAATAAATCATGTGTGTGTAAATCAATGTATATGATGTGATGCATAAGACAGTGAGGGTTACATTAGGAGTACTGCAATTTATTAACTGCAAGTAACAAAAGGATCTTTGTTAAAAGCAGTAACCTATTTACCATCTGCATAAATCTATCCAAACCTATAACAACCAAGCGCGCATTGCCTATTGAAATAAATGTGGAAAAATACTAGCTGCATCTTCTGTTTTTGCTTGCGGCAAAATAAAATGTGGATAAATACAGATAAAATGATCAAAAAATAAATATGGATAAATACAGACGGAAATGTTAAAAAAATAAATACCATAAAACCGGGAGCCCTAATTATATACTGTATGTATTGGGTTTATTGAATCAGACATATGCATGGTTATGGCATTTATCTCACAACAATACATTTGATTGATTCTGTAGTTACAGTTAGGTTGAACCTTTCACAGGCAAAATTCTTTTTTTGATTTGCAAATAACTCTGCTGTGGTTTTATGAATCTCCACAAAATTCAGCAATCGCTTGACGCATCCAAATCTATTTTTTAATTTTTAGTTTTGTGCGCCTTAGAGAAAGGGATTGGGGGGTTTGACTCATCTAAAATTATCATTTATTATTTTTCTTTCCAGCTTCATATACTGCAGAATGGAACTACACCCAACTTATGATGAAGATTAAACGTTCTTTTGGTTTGGTGTAAGTTCTATTAGTGCTCACACAGAGCTTTACACAACAAAAAAAAAAATGAATACCCTTGCGGTGAAAGGTAACACGTTACATCATTGATGAAGATCACTGACGTCGCTAACCACATCACAAGTAACATCTTCGATGAGAACATTGAAACCGCAAAGATTAGTCATTTTCCAACTCTCCTGACAGTGGAAATCAAGCCTCGTTCCAACATGTATAAGCTGCAAGGATATCTAGGTTTGAAAGTGGGAAGCAGCCTCACAACTAGAATTAACAACTATCTCAGTATGTATTGCTAGGGAAATATTGCACCCTTTAATATCCATACAGAGACAACATCAGAAACAACATTATCAACGACATGACTGGTCACATGACATTTTACATCACCACAGACATCATCAATGACATCACTGAAGCTGCAAATAACTGCTCAGTTCCACGTATGTTTGCGGATAGTGGATATACAGTCTCCTTTCGATAACATATTTAATTAAGGGACATCTCATTTTGGAAGTGGTACTGCAAACAACCTCACCAGCCTGCAGACAAAACATTGCAAGAAGGAAAGAAAAAAAAAAAAAGAACGAGATTCTTTTATGTTCATGCTCCAGGAACAGCATCCCTGGAGACATCAGATCAGCACAAACTCTCCTTCAATTCAGAGAAAAGCTGAAGAGACACCTCTTCCAGGAGCACTGCCCCTGACCCGACAGTCTACCTGTGACCTTCCCCATAATGATAGTATCATTTTTCGGGGACTAGGCACATGTTCAGCTCTCCATTCCTCTTGAGCTAGGTTCACACTCTAGAAATATCAACACATGCATACACACACACACACAATTAATGCATAGCAGAAGTATAGCTAATTAGAATTGTGGCTGCCTCAAATTTCATGCACACGAATGACATCAAAAGTGACGCGGTTAAATATTGCAAGACAGCTGTCATAATCAATTATATAATTGAAGCCGCAAAGGGTTGGTCTTTCCCACATCTGTCGGCAGATAGTACAAATAGAGGGTATTTCCCAAGCCCTACCCCTATAGCCAGAAAGTCACAGCCACAGGAAGCATCCTGCAGGCTCTGGGGCAAGGGGACATGCGGCAGGACAGGGACTTTCTTCCCTACATATTTCTTTTTACAAGGACAGTTAGTTGCTGACATTGGCACTAAACACAACTGCCTTTAAAGTAGTAATGTAACCAGTGATATCATTGGCCCACTGTTGATGTCATCTTTCACAATGTGTGAGGTCATAAGGCGCGTCTATAAAAAGGGATTTATTGCAACTTCACTAATCAGAAATTATTAACTGTCCATAGGAAAGGCATGTTTTTGCTCTTTAATAACTTGGGCCACATTTGATAAATTTCCAGGAAATCTGACACAAAGATAAATTGACATATGTTAAAGCTAAAGTTTTGTTCAGATTTTCAATGTGGGCAAAAGCTCAAGTGGTGACAGGTCACACATATTTTGTGACTCATTAAAATTGTCATAGGGCTTTTGCTGATCAATAATATAAACACCTCCAGATTAATTTGTCCCAATTCTGGCATAGAGAACAGGAAGAATAGTCTCCTATTTGCTCTTTGCAATTTGGTGTACATGCTTCTAGAGGTTGCTCAAATATTTACTATGTAATATTGAACAAGTTACTTACCTTCGGTAATGATATATCTGTAAGAGACATATTAGTTATAGATTCCTTACCTTAGAATTACCCCCAGGCGTCAGACTGGATCCAGAGAATTTTTTCTGTAGCAGTACCCCTGCGCATCGGTAGGTGGCGTCGGTCGACTCCACGTCCGTCGTTGGCGTCGTGGTCGCCGGGATGACGTTGCGGTGTCTACTTAGACGCCGCCCCTGCGCGCTGACGTCAGTTCTGACACGACTTTCCACGCCAGAAGCACAGAGCCATGCAAGACACTGACCTCTGGTGCACAAAACTAGGGCCCTAAAAGGGAGTCCCTTACACTAGAAGTCAGTTCGCTGAAAGGGGAGGATGGGTGGTGCGGCAAGGAAACTATAACTAATATATGTCTCTTACAGATATATCATTACCGAAGGTAAGTAACTTGTTCATCTGAAAGAGACAATTAGTTATAGATTACTTATCTTAGAATAGATAGCCCAGCAATGCCAACCCCGGAGGTGGGTCTGCGAACCAAGTTCACACCAGAAAGTCCTGGAGAACAGAACGGCCAAAATAGCCATCTCCGGATTCGGCTATCCAGGCAATAATGTTTGGTTAACGTGTGCAAGGATGCCCACGTAGCTGCCTGGCAGATGTCAATGAGCGGTACTCCACGTCCCAAAGCAGTAGTGGCTGCCGTCACCCTCGTAGAATGGGTGCGCAGTCCTACTGGAGGTTCCTTTTTCAGATTTAGCAGATTTTGATGCATAGGACAACCCATCGAGAGATGGTACATTTGTGCACGGCCTGACCTTTCTTAGCACCCACATAACCCACGAAGAGTTGATCATCCACCCGGAAATCTTTAGTGCGGTTAAGGTAGAAGGACAGCGCACGTTTTGGGTCTCTCCTCTTCTTTGGAAGGGTGCGGAGGCGGGAAGAAGGTGGGCAATGTGATGGTCTGACCTATGTGGAAAGAGGTAACCACATTGGGCAGAAAAGAGGGCCTAGTGCGAAGGACCACTTTGCCTGGATGAACTGCAAGAAAAGAAGGCTTAGAGGAAAGAGCCTGACGCGCACTTACCCTGCGAGCAGATGTGATGGCAAGCAGGAAAGCGGTTTTCAAGGTAAGAAGACGAAGAGGACAATTATGTAGTGGCTCGAAAGGAGCACACATAAGGTAAGTATGAACAAGATTTAAGTCCCACTGGGGCATTACAAAAGGAGAAGGAGGAAAAAGGTGAGTAATGGCCTTTAGAAATCTATTTACAATCGGAGACTTGAAAAGAGAAGGCTGATCACGAAGGCGCAGAAAGGCCGAGATGGCCGAAAGGTAGCCCTTAAGAGTGCCCAGAGCAGAGCCCTGCTGGGCCAAAGATAGAATGAAGAGGAAAACCTCTGAAAGAGGGTCAGAAAGGGGATCCACGGCCTTTGCTGTGCACCATGCCACAAATTTGTTCCATCTACAGGCGTATACCGTTTTAATAGGGGGGACGCCTGGCTGCCAAGATGACATTACAGACTTCGGGAGGAAGGTCGAAAGTGGTCAACTATCGCCGCTCAATCTCCACGCAAGGAGGTGGAGGCTGGACAGGTTCGGGTGGAGGACCATCCCCTGCTGCTGCGACAGAAGATCCTCCCAAAGAGGCAGTCTGATCGGAGGATCGATGGCCATGCTCAAGAGCTCGGGGAACCATACTCTTCGTGCCCAGTCCTGAGCCACAAGAATGACTTGGGCCCGGTCGCGCTTGATCTTCAGTACTCTGGGCAGAAGTGGGACAGGCGGAAAGGCATACAGGAGGCCGCAATTCCACTTGCGACGAAAAGCATCGCTGAACGAGTGCCGCCTTGGAAACTCCAACGCGCAGAATTGCTGACATTGCGTGTTCTCTTCGGTGGCGAAGAGATCTAACCAAGCTCTCCCCACTGCCGAAAGAGACCTTGCACCACCTCCGAGTGAAGAGGCCACTCATGATCCATCATGCACTGGTGGCTGAGTTCATCCGCCCTGGCGTTCAGGGAACCTGCCAGGTGTTGAACCACCAGAGATATGCCCTGATGTTCCAGCCATGTCCAAAGGCGAAGAGCCTCTTGACATAGGGTCCATGACCCCACCCCGCCCTGTTTGTTGCAGTACCACATGGCAGTGGTGTTGTCTGTGAACACCTGCACTACTCTTCCTTTGACAGAAGGAAGGAATGCCTTCAGTGCAAGATAGATCGCCCGGAGCTCCAAAAGGTTGATCTGGAGACCGGACTCCGCCGGAGACCAGAGACCCCTGATCTCTGCCTCTCCCAGGTGGCCGCCCCATCCCAGGAATGACGCATCCGTCACTACTGTGAACCCTGGTTGGGGAAGGGAGAGGGATCTGCAGCTGACCCAATTCTGATTCGTGAGCCACCACTGCAATTGACACGCAGTCCCACTGCAGAGCCCGCATATGCCACCTGGCATGATCCACCAACAGGATGCAGGAGGCCATGAGGCCCAGCAGCCTCAGGGTTATTCTCACTGAAATCCGGGATAGAGGCTGAAACATCGGTATCATAGCCCAAATATCGCTGCTCGGGAGGATAAGCCCGAAACTGCGCTGTATCCAGAACTGCTCCGATGAAAAGGAGCTTCTGAGAGGGAGTCAGGTGTGACTTCGGCACGTTGATAGTGAACCCCAGCGAGTGCAGACGGTCCGTTGTAGTCTGGAGGTGGGAGACGACTGCTTGGGGCGAGCCCGCCTTCAACAACCAGTTGTCGAGATAGGGGAAGACCGGAACCCCTGACCTGCGCAGATGAGCTGCGACCACCGTCATCACTTTTGTGAACACCCGAGGCACGCTGGTAAGGCCAAAAGGGAGCACAGTAAACTGAAACTGCTCGCGGCCTACCATGAACCGTAGGTAACGCATGTGGGCAGGCAGGACAGGGATATGGAAGTAGGTATCCTGGAAGTCCAACGCTACCATCCAGTCTCCGGGGTCGAGGGCAGACAGGACCCGAGCCACCGTGAGCATCTTGAACTTCTCCTTCCGGAGGAAGCGGTTTAGGGCCCTGAAGTCTAAGATAGGACACAGGCCTTTGTCCTTCTTGGGTACCAGAAAGTAGTGGGAGTAGCAACCACACCCTACTTCTGGCACAGGGACCCTCTCGATAGCTCCCTTGGTCAAGAGAGCTGTAACTTCCTGGTGGAGAATGGACAAGTGATCCTCCGACATGCGATGGAAGGATGGTGGCATGGAGGTAGTAGGAGTCTAGAAGGGGAGGGAATAGCCCCTTCGGAGTATCTGCAAAACCCATCTGTCCAACGTGATGTTTTGCCAGTGGGGTAGGTGATGGCGGATCCAGCTGCCCACTGGCAACTGGTGGCCCTGGAAGGTCGGACTAGGAGGGTTTGGAGGCTGCTGCAGGGGGGTTATGGTTGGACTGGCCAGCCCACTGGCCCACAGACCCGCGTCGCTGGGTCCCACGTCTGCGGCTACGCAGAGGCTGGGCAACTTGCGCAGCCCTGTGGCCAGACTGGGTGGAACGAGGAGGGGCACCCCTTCCATAGCTACGAAAGGGACGAAAGGCGGACTGCGTGGGGCGAGAAGTTGCCGCGAGGCCCAAGGAACTGGCCGTAGCCCTAGAATCCTTGAAGCGCTCGAGCGCTGAATCCGACTTGTCGCAGAACAGGTGACGGTCATCAAGGGGCATGTCCAAAAGGGTGGATTGGACATCCCCAGAGAAACCAGACGTCCTCAACCAGGCGTAGCGCCTCAAGGCTACTGACGTGGAAACTGTTCTGCCTAGAGAGTCGGTGGTATCCAGCCCACACCGAATGGCGAACTTAGTTGCGTCTCGACCCTCTGCCACTGCGCGGGTGAGAATGGCCCGGGCCTCCTCCGGGCACTGTGGTTGCACTTGCGCAACCGTATCCCACACTGTATGGGAATAACGGCCCGAGAGGCATGCGATGTTCACCGAAAGCAGCGCTAAGCTGGCGGAAGAAAACATCTTCTTCCCAAGGTGGTCAAGCTTCTTGGATTCCCTATCTGGGGGAGCAGTAGGAAATGCGCCCTTAGAAGAGGAGGCTTGGACCACCAAGCTCTCGGGGGTAGGGTGTTGGGAGAGGAAAAGTGGGTCGCCCGGGCCGGGTGGTGGCGTCGGGCAATCATCCTGTCCACAGGAGCCCCTGTGCTGGGCTTGGACCAAGTGCCCAGAAGGATGTCCATGAGGGCTTCATTAAAAGGCAGCAGGGGCTCCGAAGAGGCCGCTGTTGGTTGAAGTACCTCTGTTAGGTTAGTCCTGATGGCCGCCGTAGGAAGCTCAAGGGCCAAGGCCTCAGCAGCCCTACGCAACACCACTGCGTAAGAAGCTCCCTCCTCCGTAGCCACGGTAGGGGGGGACAGCATGCCAAGGTCTGGGGAGGTATCCAAACCACTGGCATCACCCAGTTCCTCTCGCCAGTCCGGCTCCTCAAGCTGGTCAGCTAATGGGTCTCCAGAACCCTCCCAGTCCTCCGAACCCTCCCAGTCCTCCTAACCCTCCTCTGGCTGCCACTCAGGGCGATAGGGAACGCCAGGGATGAACAGCGGTACAAAACTACCCTCCAGGGACGGTACCAACGTCGAGCGACGTCGGTCCGGCACTGGGTCCAAGTCAGGGGTGAGGCTGGGGTCGACGTCGGTTGGGGGCACAACCGGCGTCGGAGGCGTAGTCACTGGAATCGGCGCCGGGGAAGGTACCGTGAAGACGACCGGCGGCGATCCGGATCCAGACCTGGATCCTCGGGGTCCCACCGGGGCTGGAGCCGCCGGCATCGAAGGCCCAGGGCCCCCAGCCGAGACCGTGAGGCCCAAAGGTGCACCTGCAGAGTCGGGCTGCCCAAAGATGCTATGAAGAGCCTTGTAAAAGGCTCGAAGCTGGGCAGGGGACGCTCCAGCTCTGGGAAAAGGAGGGAAGCGCGGAGCCGTCCCAGAAGCAGGCTCCGACGACAGAGCTGGAGAGCGACGACGCTCCGGGTCCTGTGTCACGTCGGCCGACGGACAGGGAGAAGGGAAAGAGTGACGATGCTTCTTTGCCTTCTTCTTGTGCTTCAACTTACCCGAGGAGTACGAAGACTTCGATGACGAGTGGTGGTGGCTCCGCGACCGGTACCAAGACCTTTCTCTCGACCGGGACCTGGAACGCTGCAGAGCGTCGGAGCACGACTTCGGGTCATGATCTCGTGTCTCTGGTGCGTAAGGCACCAGAGACACACGAGGTGCTGATCCGTGACGGATATCAACTTATGACAGGAGCCACAAGGCTTGAAGCCAGTCCGACGATGGGACATCCCTCGTGCTACCAGGAGTCAAAGACTCAAAAAAGACGTCGACAAAAGTCGAAAAAGGCTTAGTCAAAAAATGACTAAGGGGCACGCTCTCTCCGGATCTGCATTGGCTGGCGCGAAAAAAGAAAGAACTGACGGCAGCGCACAGGGGCGGCGTCTAAGTAGACACCGTGCCGTCATCCCGGCGACTAGGAAGCTGACGACGGACGCGGAGTCGACCGATGCCACCTACCGACGCGCATGGGTACTGCTACAGAAAAAATTCTCCGGATCCAGTCTAACACCTGGAGGTAATTCTAAGGTAAGGAATCTATAACTAATTGTCTCTTTCAGATATAAACTTTTATTGACAGATGGCTTACTGAAGACAGTTCAAGAACCAAATCTAGAATCTGATCACCTGTAATGAGTTGGTTGCATTGTACTGGGAATTTATATTGAGTGTTGCTACATCAGTGTGGCCCCAAACACTCTGCAGTGATTGTCTGCTTTGTACACTTACCGATGGCTGGGAGGGCTGACCTTTGACGAGTCTCCCCCTCAAGTCACCAAGTGAGTAACTATAGTTTCTGAGAAAAAGATCTCATTGACCTGAGGCTAATCGAACAAGTTACTTACCTTCGGTAACGATATATCTGTAAGAGACATAGATTAGTTATGGATTCCTCACCTTCGAATTACCCCCAGGCGTCAGACTGGATCCGGAGAATTTTTTCCTCAGCAGTACCTCTGCGCGTCGATAGGTGGCGTCGGTCGACTCTGCGTTCGTCGTTGGCGTCGTGGTCACCGGAATGACGTCGCGGTATCTACTTAGACGCCGCCCTCGCACGCTGACGTCAGTTCTTTACACAACATTCCACGCCAGAAGTGCAGAGCCATGAAAGACACTGACCACTGGTGCAAGAAAACTAGGGCCCTGAAAGGGAGTCCCTTACCCTAGAAGTCAGTTCGCAGAAAGGGGAGGATGGGTGGGGCGGTGAGGAATCCATAACTAATCTATGTCTCTTACAGATATATCGTTACCGAAAGTAAGTAACTTGTTCATCTGAAAGAGTCAATTAGTTATGGATTCCTCACCTTAGGATAGATACCCCAGCAATACCAACCCTAGTGGTGGGTCTGCGAACCAAGTTCACACCAGAAAGTCCTGGAGAACCGAACGGCCGAAGAAGCCATCCCTCCGGACTTGGCTGTCCAGGCAGTAGTGTTTGGTAAACGTGTGCAGTGAAGCCCACGTAGCTGCCTGGCAGATGTCAAGAAGGGGGACTCCATGTCCCAAAGCAGTAGTGGCTGCCGTCGCCCTGGTGGAATGGGCACGCAACCCAACTGGAGGTTCCTTTTTCGCTAACGAATAGCAGATTTTGATGCAAAGAACGACCCATCTGGAGATGGTTCGTTTTTGCACGGCCCGACCTTTCTTGGCGCCCACATAGCCAACAAAGAGCTGGTCATCCACCCGGAATTGTTTTGTGCGATCCAGATAGAATGAAAGCGCATGTTTTGGATCCAGACGGTGGAGCCTCTCTTCCTCTTTAGAAGGATGCGTTAGGCAGAAAGAAGGTGGCCAAAGTGATGGTCTGTCCTATATGGAAAGAGGTAACCACTTTGGGAAGGAAAGAAGGCCTAGTGCGGAGGACAACCTAGTCCGGATGAACAGCCAGGAAAGGAGGCTTAGAAGAAAGGGCCTGTAGCTCACTCACCCTGCGAGCAGAGGTGAGGGCAACCAGAAAGGCTGTTTTAAGGGTTAAGAGTCTGAGAGGACAGTTCTGTAGCGGCTCGAAAGGAGCACACATCAGATAAGTAAGAACCAAGTTCAAGTCTGACTGGGGCATCACGAAAGGAGTTGGAAGAAACAAATGAGTAATGCCCTTAAGGAAGCGATTTACAATAGGGGACTTGAAAAGAGAAGGCTGGTCAGGCAGCCAAAGGAAGGCCGAAATGGCCGAAAGATAGCCTTTGAGAGTGCCCAGAGCAGAGCCCTGCTGGGCCAAAGAAAGAATAAAGAGGAGAACTTCTGAAAGGGGGGCAGAAAGAAGATCCACAGCCTTTGCTGCGCACCATGCCACAAATTTGTTCCATCTACAGGCGTATACTGTTTTAGTGAAGGGACGCCTGGCTGCCAAGATAACATTACAGACTTTGGGAGGAAGGTCGAAAGCTGTCAACTGTCACCGCTCAATCTCCACGCATGGAGGTGGTGGCTGGACAGGTTCGGGTGAAGGACCGTCCCTTGCTGCTGCGACAGAAGATCCTCCCGAAGAGGCCGTCTGATTGGAGGATCGATGGCCATGTGTAACAACTCGGGATACCAGACTCTCCGTGCCCAATCTGGGGCCACAAGAATGGCTTGGGCCCAGTCGCGCTTGATCTTCTTCAGCACTCTGGGCAGAAGTGGTATAGGAGGAAAGGCATATAGAAGACCGCAACTCCACTCGCGATGAAAAGTGTCAACTAGCAAGTGCCGCCTTGGAAATTCCAACGCGCAGAACTGCTGACATTGCGCGTTCTCTTCGGTGGAGAATAGATCTAACCAAGGCTCTCCCCACTGCTGAAAGAGACCTTGCACCACCTCCGAGTGAAGACGCCATTCGTGATCCATTATGTACCTGCGGCTGAGTTCGTCCACCCTGGCGTTCAGAGAACCTGCCAGGTGTTGAACCACCAGGGATATGCCCTGATGTTCCAGCCATGTCCAAAGGCGGAGAGCCTCTTGACATAGGGTCCACGACCCCACCCCGCTCTGTTTGTTGCAGTACCACATGGCGGTGGTGTTGTCCGCTAACACCTGCACCACTCTTCCCCGTACAGAGGGAAGGAATGCTTTTAGTGCAAGACGAATCGCCTGAAGCTCCAGAAGGTTGATATGGAGCCCGGACTCCGCCGGAGACCAGAGGTCTCTGATCTCCGCCTCTCCCATGTGGCCGCCCCACCCCAGCAGTGATGCATCTGTCACCACTGTGAACTCTGGTTGGGGAAGGGAGAGGGATCTGCCGTTGACCCAATCCCGGTTTGTTAGCCACCACTGCAATTGGTGTGCAGCGCCCGCCGAGATCTGGACGCAATCGGAAAGATTCCCCTGATGCTGTGCCCACTGGAACTTCAGGTCCCACTGCAGAGCCAGCATATGCCACCTGGCATAGTCCACCAGCAGGATGCAGGAGGCCATGAGGCCTAGTAGCCTCAGGGTCATTCTGACCGAAACCCGGGATAGAGGCTGAAAGATCGGAATCATAGCCGGAATATCCCGGACTCGCTGCTCAGAAGGATAAACCCAAAACTACACTGTGTCCAGAACCGCTCCGATGAAAAGGAGCTTCTGAGAGGGAATCGGGTGTGACTTCGGCACGTTGATAGTGAACCCCAGCAAATGCAGGAGGTCCGCCATAGTCTGGAGGTGGAAGACGACAGCCTGGGGCGAACCCGCCTTCAACAGCCAGTCGTCGAGATGGGGGAAGACTGGAACCCCTGATCTGCGCAGATGAGCTGTGACCCCTCCATCACTTTCGTGAACACCCGAGGGGCGCTGGTAAGGCCAAAGGGGAGCACGGTAAACAAAGTGCTCATGGCCTACCGTGAACCGCAGGTAACGCCGGTGGGCCGGCAGGACGGGGATGTGAAAATAAGCGTCCTGCAAGTCCAACGCTACCATCCAGTCTCAAGGGTCGAGAGCAGACAGGACCTGAGCCAGTGTCAACATCTTGAACTTCTCCTTCCGGAGGAAGCGGTTGACGTTCCTGAGATCCAAGATAGGACGCAGGCCCTTGTCCTTCTTGGGCACCAGAGAGTAGTGGGAGTAACAACCACGACCTACTTCTGGGACAGGAACGCGCTCGATGGCTCCCTTGGCCAAGAGAGCTGTAACTTCCTGTTGGAGAAGGGCCAGGTGATCCTCCGACATGCGATGGAATTGAGGTGGCATGGATGGAGGGGTAGTCTCGAAGGGGAGGGAGTAGCCCCTTCGGACTATCTGCAAAACCCACCTATCAGACGTGATGTTGAGCCAGTGGGGGAGGTGATGGCGAATCCTGCCGCCCACTGATGGGCCTGAAAGGTCAGACTAGGAGGGTTTGGAGGCTGCTGCAGAGGGGGCACTGATGGACTGGCCCGCCCGCTGGCACCCCGACCCACGGCGGTGGGATCCACGTCCTCGGCCGCGCAAAGGCTGGACAGCATGTGCAGGCCTGTGGCTCTGGGCGGAACGTGGCGGGGCACCCCTTCCGTAGCCACGAAAGGGGCGAAAAGCAGACTGCGCTGGGCGGGAGGTGGAAGGGAGGCCCGAGGATCTGGCCGTAGCCCTAAAATCCTTAAAGCGCTTGAGCGCGTTGTCTGCCTTGTCGCCAAACAGGCGACGGCCATCAAAGAGCATGTCCAAAAGCGTTGCATGGACATCCCCTGAAAAACCAGTGGACCTCAACCAGACGTAGCATCTCAGTGCTACTGACGTGGAAATCGTCCTGCCCAGTGAGTCAGCGGTGTCCGGCCCTCACCGGATGGTGAACTTCGCTGCGTCTCTTCCCCTCGGCAACAGCATGGGAGAGCACGGCCCGGGCCTCCTCCGGGCACTGTGGCAGCACCTGCACAATCGTGTCCCACACCGAGTGGGAATAACAGCCCAATAGACATGCGGTGTTCACCGACCGCAGACCCAAGCTGGGGGGAGAAAATATCTTCTTCCCAAGGTGGTCCAAATTTTGGGATTCCTTATCAGGTGGGGCGTTAGGGAACGCCCCACTTTGGACATTGAGGCTTGGACTACCAAGCCCTCACGCGTAGGATGGGAAGAGAGGAAAATGGGGTCGCCCGGGGCCGGGCGGTGGCGTCGGTCAATCATCCTGTCCACAGGAGCCCGTGTTGGGCTTGGACCAAGTGCCCAAAAGGATGTCCGTAAGGGCCTCATTAAACGGCAGCAAGGGCTCCGAAGAGGCCGCTGCCGGTTGAAGCACCTCTGTCAGGAGTTTAGTCCTGACCACCACTGCAGGAAGCTCGAGGTTTAGGGCCTTGGCTGCCCTAAGCAACACCATTGCGTAAGATGCACCCTCCTACGTAGCCACAGTAGGGGGAGATAGCATGCAAAGGTCTGGGGAGGTGTCCGGACCACTGGCCTCACCCAACTTCTCTCTCCAGTCCGGTTCCTCCAACTGGTCTGCAAGAGGGTCCACAGACCCCTCCCAGTCCTCCTCACCCTCTCCTATGAGCCACTCAGGGCGGTAGGAAACATCAGGGGTACAAAAGTACCGGTTGGCGTCGGTCCTGAAGTCGGGCAACGTCGGTCCGGCTCCGTGTCCTCATCGAGGGGGAGGCCGGGGTCCCGCGACCTCCCTCTCGACCGGGACCTCGAACGGCGTGGATCGGACTGCCGGGCCTCGAGAAGCTTTCGGGACCGCTCCCGTAAAGACTTCGGGTTGATGGCCCGGCAGTCGGAGCACGACTCGGGTCGTGGTCGCGCTCCAGGCACCAAAGGCACACGAGGTGCAGGTCCGTGACCGACATCAATTTGTGACAGGAGTCACAAGCCTTGAAGCCGGTCCGACGAGACATCCCTCCGTGCACCAGGAGTCAATCAACTCAAAAAAGGTGTCGACAGAATTCGCAAAAAACGGAGTCAAAAAGTGACTCGAGGTACCGCTCTCTCCGGATCTGCGCTGGCTTTGCGCGGGAAAAGAAAAAACTGACGTCAGCGCGCGAGGGCGGCGTCTAAGTAGATACCGCAACGTCATTCCGGCGACCACTATGCCAACAACGAACGCTGAGTCTACCGACGCCACCTATCGACGCGCAGAGGTACTGCTGAGGAAAAAATTCTCCAGATCCAGTCTGACGCCTGGGGGTAATTCTAAGGTGATGAATCCATAACTAATTGTCTCTTTCAGATACAATATTTGGCAAGAGGAAGTTGCAAGGCTTTTATTTTCACGAGGGCAAGAGGTACTCCACTGAAACAAGAGTCCATTCATTTATTTATCTGAAGTTTTGCATTAGGCATCCAAAACCCAATGGGCGGCAAATTGCTTTATAGAAGGCCACTACCCTCCGACACCACCATGCCAAAATCAGAGTCCTTGATGAGAAATTGGCTATTGTTCACTTCACATATTTCACTCTCTGTGGGGGAGAACTGGCCAATTCCAGAGTAGTATGAAGAAGGACCCCTACAAAGTGACTTCTATGATACCTAACTAGCTACGCTTTCTTGGTGCGCTAGGGAACTCTAAGTTGTAAACTGTGGTAGACACACACAGAGTATCATCTGGAGACCTAGTACGTATCTGCCAGACGTACAGAGAAAGTAAAGGTGCTTTCCTTGTAAGCAAAGAAGGCATGCCACCAGACAATGCATCTTCATAAAAACGTTTGGATACAAATGGAGGCTGAATGGAAGGCATCTGTAATGACAGCTTTCTCCTCCAACCAAAAACCAAAGGTACTACCAATACATTTTCTTGATAGGAATATGAAAGTGGGCAGGTAGCAGGTATACTGATGCTAATCAGTCCATCTCTATAATGCCTCTAAAATTTCAGCGTGAGAAACACTAGTGCTTTATCGACCAGGCAATAGCAGGAATCCACATTTGGAAGATACCCTGGCTCCCTAAACCGTATAGACCAGAGGGGTATACATTTCCCCGGTGCTCCGGGTGAAAGTGAGCATGTGGAACAATGTACAGCTCACAAAGACTATCATCAGGAATCTCACCACAGACACCGATTCTATAGAACTCAAACTCCCCACCTGCCCTGCAGGGCACATCATTCTTGCAATGTCAGGCTGCCGGCTGTAAAAGAGTGGGGATCTGTTTGATCAGGACGGCCTTCTGGACTTGGCCTAAATCCAATCAGACTACCGCCTCCCCTCAAGCACACATTGGCAGTATCTCGCTATCAGACACTGGGTCACTCAATTCCACGTAAAAACACATGCCAGCCGCCCACTTATGCCCTTCGAGAGGTGGCTCATCCCCCGTGACACAGACAAGGGCCTACTGTCAGTCATATATGCCTTTCTTAACTCACCGTTAGATAGGGCTGTATCCTCTGCACAGCGACGATGGGAGCTGGAGTGTGGACGTCCATTTACTCCAGAAGAATGGGCAGACATTCTACATCGGGCACGCATATCAGTTGGTAGTGCCAGTGGTAAAGTACTGTTATTATAAGTTGTACACTATTGGTACTACACACCTGTCAGACTGGCCAAGTGGAAACTGGGAGAGGATGGCGAATTTGTATGGTTTGGTTTACTCTTCTTATAAATCAATAAAACAGATTTCAACCTTAAAATTTGAGCGAGAGTAATCATGCAAAACATGCCTACTTGAAGGGATCAGTTGTGTTCATACAGGGCTAAAATAGGCTTGATGCACACAGGCCTTCATTAGAATAAAAAAAAGAGACTGGATTAAAAGCTCACTCGCTTGTGTGAATCTGGAACCAAGTCAATATTTCCCAAGGGCAGAAGCATCTTAATCTCCAGGAGTACTGGAGACGTTTTCTGAGATTCTGCTAGGCTTGCGAGAGGCACTAGAGGGAGACTTATAGACCAGGAGAAATTATTTTCATTACCCGTAGGTCTACAGTGATGGAAAACCACTGGGTTGGGAAGGAGCAAATTCAACCGGATGATTTGCTCCTTGATTGTTGGAACAAACAAGAGTTGAGCTCCCTGCGGTGAGTTAATGTAGACTTTACTAGTTACATAGATGTAAATAGGGATTTTAGACAAAAATTTATATTTTGGAGTACATCTTTATTTAATAGTCGTGTTTGAAGAGGAGGATTCCTTCCCTTTAGATTCCTACAAAGCCTTTAAGGCCTAAGAATGCTGAAAACTGCTTTTGGCTTGAAGAAACAGGACCAAGGGATTATGCTCGTACTACAACAGTTTTATATTTCTCCAGGTCCTCATCTGCGAGGAAGAAAACCAAGGACAAAATCTTGACTTTGTCCTCAATGTCTTCCTGAAAGGCCTAAATCAAGCATGCCAGTGCATTTATGACTCTAGCTACCCTTTCAGTGCAGATCTGAAGCTCCTTTAAGGAGAAGGGGAATTCTTACGCTGCCTAAGGGAGCCAAAATTTTGAAAATGTCTTGAGATTGTCTACGTTTTCGAAGTTAAAACACAGCATGCCTGTAGCAGAATTTATCTCCCTCACAGACACGTTGGTGGCTGCTCTTCCTCAGATTCTGACCAAGCCTCAATTTCCTTAATTTGAAACATAAGGCAGAGGAGGAATTGGACCTTAATATTACCCTGTAACTACTGCTGATTATGTAGGAAGTTGCCTCATTAAAAGGCATGGGCCGCCCTTTGAAATATGATACCTACAACCGGTGAAGCCGCAGGCTCAGAATGCAGTCTTGACTATTCACTTCTACATTGTTCCATAGTCTAAACTGGCTTAGAAGAAGCAGAAATCTTGGCCAGTCCAAGAACAGGTTTGAAGTAGAACCAAATCCAGAGCCTTCCTGCTTCTGAACATCAGAGAGTGAAGTGGTATAAAAGAATGTGGCTTTTCCTGACCCTACACAGTCTCATTTTAAGAATTGGATTCATTGTTGATGTTGGGTCTTTTACGCAGTGTCTGCCTTGGCCCCAAAGTTGCTCGAAAGACTTGGAAGGAGAGTCTGGCATGTCATTCAGCACGTGTGAGAAGGTTTGAATTTACTGGATCAGACCATCAAGGAAATTATGAGACGAAATAAGATTAACAACAGAGTATCTATGTTGAATTGTGTCAGAACCAGCATCTATTAGCGGGACAGTGTCATTCTCAGCAGCCATCCGTGGTAGGAGAGCATACTTGTTTATGATTGCGGGTGAAGAACAATAATTTGTATTTGTAGAGAATTACGATACAAAGTAAACATTTTAGTGAGGCTATGGAGGTCAAGGAGGATAAGGTGAAGTGAAAGACTAAGTGTATCGGATAGAGTTTTGAAAGAGTTACCGAATTTGATTACGTGGGGATTAGTCTATCTGATTATAACTCATGGATATCATAAAGCACAGGGTTTCGGCTATTCTCAGGTTTGCTAAACGTGCTTCTGTTTTTCCAATCTCCCCTGCCCCCTGCAATAGAAGTTTACAAAGCTCAAGCAATTAACGCTGCCCTCTATGAGCAGACCTTTGGGACCATTGTGATGTCTGAAACCTGGGAATCGAGGAGAATGCATTTATAAGATCATTAACAAAACTTAGTAAGAATACTTCCCTCCTACTCTTAAGGCTAGACCTTGCATTGAAATCTATTCTTGAGCTCACTAAACTGAGGGCCATAATGTATTGAATTAGTATCTGGACTGTGGATGAATTAAGCCCATTTAGTAATGCTCTCTATGATACCATCCCCCAGCAAGGGATAACATGGTTCCCCTGGCTAAGCTACATAAAGAAATCCTCGCTTAGGGGAATATTGGCACAACCCATCCTCTATTTGCCAGAATTCTGTTGCTAGAAAAAAGGTTAGATACTAGGAATCATTTATGGAGAAAAGAGAATCCACTACAGCACTAGGCACTTTAGCTCAGCATGCTTACACCACAAAACTGCTTTTAAGTTTGAGGAATTTTTAGATTATATTAAACCCCTTCTTTTAAGATCTTTGTATATGAAGTTTATACACAATGATTTTCCTCTAGCTAACTACATATAATTGGCCTTCAGGTGTTGTTGTGTCTAAGCAATGCCCTTCATGCCTCGCTGCAGAAGAAACTGAGGAGCATCTACTATTCGTCTGTACCTCTTACTCAAACCCAGAGCTAAGAGGGCCGTTCCACTATGCCACATCATGGGTTTATCGGACAAGATAAACGCCTTAAGAATATACAAAACGGGCTCAAAAATGCTCATTGTTTACTCTGTTTCAATTCCTCATAGCAAAGTACTTGCTGTCTAAATGTATTCTATTATAATTGTACTATCTCAAGTGATTTTACGCTTTTATCATTATTTGCAGACTTCTTTTAATGTGTTTGCACAAGCTTATTTTGACGTCACATTATTTATTTTGTGTTTTGTTGATGGATTTTATTATCTGGCCCAACAAAAAGACAAAGAAGACTCTGGTGTGCTGATGGAACCTGTAGAAAAAGCAGGGGATGGTGTATGAGATAATCATCAGGAGGTGCAGTACTTTAAGACTTCAAACCTCAGCCTGGATTCCAACTTGCCAACAGGAGTAAGTGGCTCATTTAATGCAGTCTTCTTGAAGAGGTTACAAATTCAACATCTGGACCTGGTTCTACCAGTCAACTGCACGGTTCCTTCCTTTCACCCTTTTTCTTGCAGTCGCTCATCTTTACTGCTGTTCTTTTTTGATGCAGAGAAATATTACCCAAAGAAGGGTCTGGTACAGAATTCCACTCCATAACTTTTATAGCACCATACTCTATTACTTAGCAGTGCAAATATTTGGTACAAAAAAGGAAAAGATTGGTGCCAGGAAGGGGAAAACGCAAAACAAGAGCCAGCACCCAAAAGAAGATGCAGCTTCAGGAGAAGCTTTTTTATGCATCATGTCCACAGGCAACAAAATAACAGAAACTTGCAGTTGGGGGACAAGGGGTGCTGGGGTTGGTGATACACACATAAGGGTCAAGGTGGTGTGGAGTTTGAGACACTGGCTCTGGGCTCCCTTGCAAAAATATTAAACTGGCAGCTTTCTCTTACTGAGAAGCCTTTTCAATCCCCAAGCAGTAAAAGTGCTCCCTTTTACTACTTGGGGACTGAAAAGACTTCTCAATAAGAGAGAGCTGCCAGTTTAACAATGATAGAGGCTCGCCGGTGAAGTGTCAATAGATGTCTTTTCTATGAATAGCATCGATTAAGAAAGCAGAGAGATCACGGCCTCATGGGGGAACCTTAGAGAGCATCATAATACCCACTGTTATGGAAGAAGTTTAAAAGACCTAACCACCCACATAAGACAACAACAATCTCCACTGGTACCCAATTCCCTTCCCTAATATTCTGCTGGAATCTCTACTCCCATGGAGTTGCACCCAGGCCCATGCGTTTCCACTTCACTGATAAGCAGTGCAGACACAAATGCGGACACCGGCGACGACTAAGAGAAGGAACTTGATAAAAAGGCCTTATCAAAAAAGCATTTACCCCATCCATTGAAGAGAAGAACTGTGACTGGATGGGTCCAAAACCATGCCTTCAGGGAATTTTGGAGCCAAAAAGCAAGTCAGCATGTCCATGCAAAATGTTGTTATGTTAGGTAATCTTGTATAGCGCACAGCTGCCTCAGCGAAGAGGCGTCCCGGCGCTGGTAGCAGTGTCAGAATGAAGCTAGAATGATGCCCTCAACGAGATCAGGCAGAACCAGATTCACCAACAATTATTTTGAAGAAGTTTGACAGTATATTTAAACCCTTCTTGACAATCCTTTAGGCGCCTCTTGACACCTAAGAAAACACTACTTTCAAAAAAGGAAAGCATTGCAGTTTGATGTTATGTGCTTCCTTGCTGAAAGCTAAACCCTAATGCAGTGCTCTCTAGATGAAGCTGTAAGACTAGGCAGGAGATATGTGGTGCAGCGGCCAGGGCAGCTGACTTCGGAGCACAGGGTTCACGGTTCGATCCCCGGCTCCGGCGGCAGCTCAGCTCAGCACCATGTGACTCTGGGCAATAGCTCACTTAATTTCCACGACGGCCCCCAGCGCCTTGAGACCCGTAAGGGTGAGTAGCTGCGCTATATAAAAACGGACTTACATTTTACATGTCCATGTTTCTGGAAGCAGCTCTTTTTGCATTGCAAGAAAGCATTTGTTAGAAGTCGTGATGTTAGGCAGACATTAATTGTCTACTACTGATCATATGGACTTGGCAGCCAACAGAGGGCTTTGGGAGAATATGTCCTGGCTGAGCTGTGCTTCTTTCGTCCAGTTGCGATACCTCATAGCAAGCAGGGCCATAATAGCAATCTGCTTTAATTCACTTATTCGTTTTGCAAATGTATCTCACTTTACATTATTTTAACATCTTAGCATTGCAGTTAAACAACATCCCCATGTGAAAATTACCAACCTGGTGACAGTGCATTGAAAAAATATAAATTTTTATTTCATGACTAGACATGACGTGTGGCACTTGCCAAGCTAGTCTGATTCGCAGCAACACACACAAAACCCTGCTGTTCCTGGCTGTCGGTCTGTGAATAGTTCATTGTAACAGTGACCACCGGTTCCAAAAGCGCTCAGAGGCGGTTTATTAAGGTTACGCCATGACACGGTAGCTCTTGGTGCAGTTGCCGGAAGAGCATAGCACACTTGTTTCGTTCTTGGGTCCTTCCCAAGGCATTGAACAGCCTGGCCTGGAAGTAAAGAATGTCTCGGATTTGTTCCTTGCACTCCACCTTGGCAAAGTACGTCTTGGCTTCATTTAGGTTTAAAATCGCTGACTCCAGGGCTGCCAAAAAGAAGAAAAAAAACATTAAATATATCTGAAAAACAGCACGTAAAATATGGTAATATTCCAGAGGTTTAATTTTCTTTTGCATGCACTCTAGAATCCAAGACACTTCCATGAATGATCCTGAAGCCACGGACAGAGAGGAGTTTCAATGGTTCAAAAGACATCTTCTCCCAAAGGAGATCTTGCTAATAGCAGGGAAATGCAGAGGAGATTGCGACTGCCTCAATGATCGACTCCCAACAGACTCTGATTGAAGAATAGAAGCTCATGATTTACTAGGGTGTTACAACAGCAGGTGTAAGGAGTTTCGAAATTGTAAGATCCAATTAGAGCGGTAATCCGTCAATGTCAGTTCATAGGAGCTGTGACTCATTTTATGGGCGGCAGCGCAGGTCCAGCTACCACATTGTAAAAAGTCAGAAGTTAAAAGCTTTATCTGGATCACTAGATATTCAATATGGTTATAAAAATATTGCTAACATTATAAATGCATCTGATAACAGTAAAAAACAAGCATTTGCAATGCAATAGGTCTCGCATTTATGAAAGTTTGAGCTATTGGCGTTGTAAATGACAATGCCTTACACCTATGTATTTTGGTTTGGAGTGGAGTGGAATTATGTGTGTTGGATTTGAATTGTTAGTTGTGGAATTGAGTGTGATGGAATTGTGTTGTGAGTAGTGGATTTGTGTAGTGGAATTATGTGGCATGGTGAATAGATAGGGGTGAGAGCTGCACAGAATAGTTAGAAAGGAAGATAGAGAGGGATAGGTAGTTTGCGCATGAAGTGGTGAATGAACTGCAGATGGAGGCGCAGAAAGAGTGTAAGAAAGAAATAAAGAGGTGGAGAGCAGGCCACAGACGCATAAAGAGGGAGCGCCTGTGAATGCAGTAGACACCACAAGAAGAGGAGGAGAGGGCGGGTTTCAAGGAGGTAAACCTTGAAAAGGCACAGGAAAGAAGCTGTGCTCGAAGACCTGAAGTGAACCACATGAGAGGTGGAAAGTGTGTGTGAGAGAGCGAGAGAAGGTGTAAGATATGGTACGAGAGAGAGGGGCGAGTGGGAAGAGCACCTGGGGGAGTGGGGGGTGGTAGAGGTGGACCAGTGCATAGCGTGAGGAGGAACAGGAAGGTAACAGTTCATAGAAGCCAAAAGTGTGAAACATTTAAAAGACTGTTGTGAATTTCACACCAACAGCTAACCAATTACCGAAATATGTAATTATTCAGGGCAACCTTGTGAAAAGTTTGCTTCACACACCTGTCTGCAGAACGTGTGCTTTAAAGGTAGTACGATGTTTGAGAGCTAAGATTGAGAAAGCAAGTGATTACTGGTGGGCACAGTTGGCACCAACCCCGGCACCCTCTCGCCTGCCATGGGAAGCTGCAGTGAGCTGACTGGGAAGGAGCAAAGAAACATGGACTAGCAAATGCCTGGGAGGAGTTTCACACAGCTAGAAAATGGCTTATTTCTTTATAGCACTTCAAGCTGGCAGCCCAGCATGTCCCTAAACACTGGCACTTAACCACAACCCGTACCTCTCCTGCGGCAGCTTAGTGCCCTAAAGTGTCCCTAAAGGTCACAAATGAGCGCTCTCTAAAGCTCCAGAAACAATCAAAGAACGCTGGATGGTGTCCGGAAGTACACTTGAAAATGCGCAAGCCACATTAATCCCTTTATATCTTTGACTACGGCGCAGGGCAGTCTTTTAGGAAGCAGCAAGAAAGTTCTAGTTCGGAGCAGTGCCAACTGTGCCCTTTTAATTAAAAAAAAATATTTAAAAGAAAAAAAAGATACTTAGCTTCCTAGAGAGAGCTTCGTGTTGATGTACTCATGCTATGCTTTAGTAAACGTGAGGAGAAATAGGCATTTTCTAAGATCGTTTCCTTGTAATATAAAAAAATATATTTACCATGTTGAAAATCTCATTGGATTGTCACAGCCATCCGATCCGAATTTCATTTTGTTTGGCCATACTGACCTCTTAAAAAAAAAAAAAAAATCTCTAATGCTCAACCAAAGTTATCTTCATCCCGATTTGAAGACGTCCTTTTAATTATTCTACGCGCTGCCTAAACAGAACATAGTGTACACTCCCTGTTCCAAACATTATTTTTAGGGGGGGCACATAACATTAGGCGAGTGCCCTACATTAACCCTTTTGGCCACTTCTCAAGTGCAGGAAACTGATGTGGTACTGTTGTGGGCTTGTGCCTTTTACCCTGATAGAACGATTGTTCAGATGTATTATTCTTTCAGAGAATCAAAGCCATAATTTGGGCACTGTTCCGCCTTTTGTATATAATGCCTGACACTTTCCTTTCCACCAACGTGTTGCATAAAAAATACTCAGGTAATGCTGCGAATGTCCATTACTGTGCAATATGCCTCGTAAAAGCACACTACTTTTCTCTCAAAATATCGTAACACCTGCACACCTCTTTCAACAAACCGATTGCTGGCACCAGAAAACCACGTATTTTTTTTTTTTTATTGCATATTTATATAGCGCGAACTCGACCCGAAGGTATTGGAGCGCTTTACATGAGCACCGTATTTACATTACACATTCAGGCACGGGGAGATTAAGTGATTTGCCCAGAATCACAGGATGTGGATGCAACCCCGACTTTAAGCCATGGTAGCCGGGTGGGGATGCGCACTGCGCACATGCTCCGCAAAAAAACAATTAAGAAAATTGAAACAAACTCACCGCCGGATGTCCCAGCGTGGCCACAGTCCTGCCGCAGGTATGTGTCCCCGTGAGCTATCTCTATTGCTGTGGCTTGCACGCGTGTCTCTTGGCACAAGACGCCGTACGCGTGCACATCTCCTGTCCGGGTGTGCACATCTCCTGGGCCGCAAGATGCCTGTGAGGAGCGGGCGCCATCAGAAAGCACAGTCCCGCTAGTGGTGCGCACACAAGCCCGCGAGTGGTGCGCGCGCTACAAGGCCGCGAAATCCTGCGAGGAGCATGCGCCATGAAAAGAGCCGGCCTCTGTGTTTCTGTTTCCCACCCACTGTGCGATAGGAGGAGCCACAGAAAGTGCTGGAAGTCTGCGCTACTCCTGGGTGACAGCAAACGGGGAGCCCAGAGAGGAACTCCGGCAGCACCCGGTGCGAGGCGGGACTGGCCTGCCCCGCTGCCACCTCGGCCGCCCGACAGTCTCACTTGGAAGGAGGCAGCAGCGGGCAAGGGTGGACACTGACTGGAGCAGGAGCGGAGGGCTGGCTGAAAGTTAGCACTGGAGGAGCCTGGGAGAGGAGGAAGGGACCGACGCTTGAGGAACATGCTTCTGCTCCGGGGTAGCCAGGAAGCCGGCCGGGGCTCCTGCTTGGTGCTGGGCGTGCTGCCTCTGCACTGCGTGCTGGCTGACACCCTAGGTGAGTCCGTCCATGGTCTCGTGACAGTGGGGGTGCAGTACGGGTAGTGCCGCTGGAGCAAAGTGCGATAGAGCGCGCAGTGCTGTAAGCGCCTACTGGGAATACAGTGCTAAGGGGCGCTGGAGGAGGTGAGTATGCACACGCGCTGTTGTAAGTGCAGTGCATTACGTGCCGGGTGCAAGGGGTAGAGTGAATGCACCCTGTGCAGCATGTGTCTGCCCCAGACGCGCTTAGAAGGCACGCGGACATCGGGAGGAGGGCGAGAACTGGACGTCAACACATGACGGGAGAGAAAGCGGAAGCGGCCATGGGAGCATTCTGCTTAAACGCCGCGATGCAGTGCATTACGTGCCGGGTGCAAGGGGTAGAGTGAATGCACCCTGTGTGCAGCATGTGTCTGCCCCAGACGCGCTTAGAAGGAAACGCCGTGACCTGTACGCGTGCACATCTCATGTCCTTGGAGTTGTGCTAACGCCGCCGGCACGCGTGCACAACTGCAGTCCTTTGTGCGCGTGCACATGTCCTGTCCCGCTTCCGACCAAAAGTCGGCAACAACAGATCTCGCATAGCGAGCAGCGCTTTGCGCTGCATCGCTAGGCGAGACCTAAACAGGAGACACAAGACAATGGTAGTTCAAGGAATTAAACAAGGGATGCGTGTAACTGCTGCTTAATTCTGTGCCTCTGACACAGCCATAACTTCCCTGGTTAAGTCAGGTTCAGATTTGCAGGGAAAAAAAACTTTTTACAAAACTGTGAGTTAAAGCAAAAAGTGTAGTTCATTTTTGAAAATAAGTTTTTAAGTCTTTAAGCATAGCTGAGTAAGGTTCCTTGAAGTCTCCATTTTGTGAAACTGACAAAAAGAAACATCTCCAAATGTATGTTACGTGTACATACCTTCTGCCTTTTTTTCAGGGCTATAAGTAGCAGCAGACGCCACCTGACACTTGGCCACTAAGAACATGGCTCTGCCTTTGTCAATAACGGCCCCGTGCGCCAGGATCGGTTCTATCGCCATGTGCAGGATATTCAGCGCCTGCTCGGGGATCCCGAGGATGAGCTAAAAGAGAGGAATTCAAGGATGAAGGTGCAGGTCCGATATATTTGTCAAAGAGTACAAAAGTTGTTCTTTTTTTCTTTTAAACCAGAGCAGCATTACATGAGAGAACCCAATACAAGTATTAACGTGGGGTATCATCTCCTGGGAGAGGCGGCGGACATTGACACTGCTGTGGACCCTGCCACACGGAGGACAGCACGCGGGGTAAGAGCCACTCCTCCACACAGCCCGCTGCAGCACAGAGCTGTTCGCGCAACCAAGATGGAGCAACACAAGAGAGGGCGATGCAGCAGCACCTTGAACCCTGGCTGTACTACTGGTTGTTTTGTGTTACTGTTAAGGTCTGTTTCAATTATTATCCCCATAGATAGCAGGCAAGGTTTAGGTCTCTTGGAGGGGCTGGTTGGGGGTAGATGTGGGGATTGATATTTATAATGAGTTTGGTGCAGCCTTCACCCATCAAGCACTTGTGTCCTCCCCCCTCTCTTGGCCCACATTAGGCCACAGGATTTAGGTCCAGATATCCAGCAGTGTGTGAAGAGAGTCTACATTTGTTGTAACTTCTTGTAATGTACCATTTGAGTGGTTATAAACAAGTCTTGGCGTCATACACTGGGATCACTGGCGATCTCTTTCCGCTGTGTGATGCGGCCCATTTCTCCCTGAGTGTTCCTAATTACAACACATTTTCCCCTAACATTGCCAAATTCAGGATCCCCATAGACATGAACACGACACTGACAAACAATTGTGGGGAGCAGCAGCGTGGGAAAGTATTGCCTCTGACATGACGGACATGCATGGACTAACCTGGGTGAAGGCCAAGCTGAGGATGTTCTCAGAGGCCAAGTACTGCAAGCGGTACTCCCGAGAGAGCGCCAGCGCCTGCAGCAGCAGAGGCAAGGCTATGGTAGGGCAGGAGGACCTCCAGTACAGCTCAGCGATCGAGAGGAGAGCTCTAAGAAGAAAACACAAGAAAGGGTGGTTAGAAACAGCCTCACATCTCAGAATAATGGTGTGAAATGAGCATGCATAAAGTACAGCCTTCTCGTCATTTCAGGCCTAAGAATTCCGATATTCCATACCAAGATATATGAAAGTCTAGCTTCGATTAAAGACAGAGGAAAATAATGTTCTATATTTTATTTAAAACTAAGCTATGTGGCAGCAGCATTGAAAGATTACCCTCCTAAAAAACAAGATTCTGCACAAGTGTTCATGAGCCTTTGTGACTGGAGATCACAACTGAATTTTTTCTCAAGATGAATAAGTTACTTATCTTCGGTAATGCTTTTTCTGGTAGATCCTTTATCTACCCTCAGATTCCTCACCTTTTGTATATCCCCAGGTGCCAGAGGGGATCCAGAGAACTTCAAGAAGAGGGCTTCAGTGTGCAGGTTGGTGGCATCATGCGGCTCAGGACTAACCATATATGTGATGACTATTAGCACCACCTCTCTGTGTGAATGTCAGTTTCTTGTCTGTTTCCCTTTCCATGCCCTCAGGTGCAGAGCACAGAACAATTATTTGAGATAGTCTGCTGATTCTAATGTGGGACCTTTTTAAATGTTAAAGAGGCCACTTTACAAGTCTGTGAAGTAGACTCAAATCAAAAAGTTCTGCAGAACCAAGTGGGCGAAGTGTCCTTCCCACAGGACCAGTCTGTCAAGGCAGTAGTGCTTCGTGAATGGTATGTGCAGATGCCCATATTGCAGCCGGACAGACGTCAAGAACAGGTACCCTATGCCAGCACTGTTGTATTGGCCTTGTCCCTGGCGGAATGGGCTCTCAAACATTCCGGATGAATCTTTTTGGCTAATGAATAGCAGATCTTTGAAGAAGAGGACTTTTCACCTTGATAGGGTCCTCATCTGCACATCCTTGCGCCTTTCGTTACATGTGAAAACCCCATGAAGAGCCGATTGTCTATCCAATAGTTTTTAGTGTGGTTGATAAAAAAGCTCAACGCCATTTTCGGATCAAGGCGATGAAGCCTCTTCTCTTTTGAGGGGTGAGTCTTAGGGGTCAAAACAAGCTGGCAAAGTGATCGAATGACCAACTTGAAAATGTGTCACAACATTAGGAAGAAAGGTAACCCTAGTTCTTTGCATCAACTTGCCTGGAAAGAAGGTGGTGTATGTTGGTTGAGTCGATAACGCCTGGAGTTCACACGTGCGGCGTAATCAGGATAAGGAACACTGTTTCAACATCAAAAGACTTATGGAGCAGCTATGCACCTATTTGAAGGGCATGAAAATCAAACATTTCAAAACCAAACAGAAGTCCCATTAAAGCCTCATGAACAGTTTAGGAGAAAACATTTATCTAACCTAGGATTAAAATTCTGCCCAAATGGTGATTTAAACAAGAACATTTGATCCAGTACACACTAAAAAGGCAGAATCATGAAAAGTAACCTTTCATTTTAGCAATATCAAGGACTTGTTCGGCCAACACAAGGACAAACAAAAGGACATCAGAAGGTTTGGTATTGTAAGGGACCGGTAGTCTGGGCACCTCACCAAGCAAGAAATTTATCCCAATGCCCAGAGCAGATGGAGTTCGAAGAAGAACATCTCACATCAAGGATGCATTACTATTATTAAAATTTGTGGAGCGCAAACAGCTACCCACACAGGGTTTCCCTGCGCTAGGAGACAGATAGGGAGCAATCAAAAAATGTCAATCTTCTTGATTGGCAAACTGAATGCATTTAACTGCTGCAGTTCAACACACCCGCATGAAGGTATAGGTTGTGGAGATTCGAGTGCAGGGCCCTACCCTTTTGATGAGGCAGTAGGTCCTCCTGAACTGGTAGCCATATTGAAGGACATATGCTGAGGCTCAGAGGCTCTGGGTACCACACTCTTCTGAGCCATTCTGGGGTAATCAACATGACTTGGCCATGGAACTACCTGATCTTCCTCAGTACCCGAGGCAGGGTACAGGAGTTCCTTGTTCAATTCCAGCCAAAATACATCTCCTAGTGAGTGCCTTGGAGGAAACCCCAGCAGGCAAAACTGCTGAGACTGCACTTTCTTAGCAGTGGCAAATGGATCTAGCTAGAGCTCTCCACAATGACTGAAGATACCGTGCACTACCTTGAGGTAGAGACTCCACTCGTGGCCCACTAGACACCACCTATTCAGTTCATCCGCTACAGCATTCAGGGGTCCCGCTAGGTAGTCGGAGACAAGAAAGATTCTCTGTTGCTCCAGCCACTTCCAGAGGAATGAGCCTTCCTGGTCCAGAACCCCCCTCTGCCGCCCTGCTTGTTGCATTTCTACATGGCATTAGTACTGTTGGTGAGAACCTGCACCAGCCTCCCCTTGATAGAAGGCAGGAAGGCTTTTAGGGCCAAGCAGATGGCCTGTGGCTCCAGTTGGTTGATTTGGAGTCTGCTCTACACTGGAGACAAGAGGCCTCTGATCTCTACCTGTCCTGGATGGACGGCCAGCCCAACAAGGACACATCTGTCACCAGTATGAGCTCTGGGTGGGGAAGGAAGAGTGGCCTAACTCGGTCACTACTGCAGATCTTGAGCCCTCTCCTGTGAGATCAGTAGGGAATCAGGGCATCAGCCTTGTTGCTGAGCCCGCTGGGACCGGAGGTTCCACTGCAGGGCCTTCATGTGCTATTTGGCGTACTACATAAGGCAGATACACAAGGCCAGGAGACCAAGAAGCCTCAGAGTAATCTTTACTAAAACCCAAGACTGACCCCGAAACATCAGCATCATATCCTGAATATCCCGGAGTCGATGTGGTGAAGGAAAGGCTTGAATAACACTATCCCCAGCAACCATCACTTCAGTAAACATATGAGAGACTGAGGTAAGGCAGAAGGGAACCATGGCAAACTGAAAGAGTGCTTGGCCCACGTTAAACCGCAGGTAATGTCCGTGAGACTGCAGGACAGGTATATGAAAATACGTGTCCTGCAAGTCCAAGGACACCATCCAGTCTATTGGGTACACAGCAGCATAAATCGGAGTCTGTGAGAGCATTTTGAATTTGGCCTTCTGCAGGAAGGTATTCAGTGGGTAAAGGTAAAGGAAAAGCCGCCCTTCGGGGTCAGGAAATAGTGTGAACAGCATCAATTACCTTTCTCCAAGTCCTGTATCTGTACGATTGCAACCATGGAGAGTAAAACATGCACTTACTACATCAGGATTGTCAAATGCTTCTCCGAAATGCACTCTGGTGTGGCAGGTAGATGAGGAAGGGAGGAAATGAAGGGTAGGGCTTTGCCCCATTGAACAATTTGCAAGACCCATCGGTCGGATGTAACGGATCTCCAGCTGAGGATGAAATTCTGAATCCTGCCTTCTACCGGCCTGGCATGAGCCACTGAGGAAAAACAAAAGCAGCCTAGTAACCGCTGCGGAAGGTGAAGGGAAACTGGAGGGCTGCTCCCTCTACTGCCCTATGCGGAGTTTGCGGGTGCCACATCCATGGCCCCAAAAGGACTGGACTATCTGCTGTACCACCGGTTGGTTTTGGCTAGCCCCATGTACGGTTTCAGAATTTCCTTAACTGATGGATAAATTGTTTTACTGGCATGAGTAACCCCAAACAGTGTGCAGTGGCTTGACTGTCTGTAAATTATTCTAGAGCCAATTCTGCTTTATCCCTGAAAACTCTGGAACCATCAAAGGGCATACCAATTAAGTATGCTTGCACACTGGCAGAAAATCCAGCTGATGTCATCCATGCGTGCCTTCTAAGCACGATACTGGTGACAATTGCCCTGCCAATGCAATCGGTAGTATCCAGGTCTGCATACATTACATACTTCGCTGCACTCGGTCAATCATGTAATGTCTGAACCAGAGAAGCTCTAAGGTCCTCTAGGACAGACAGCTCAGTGGCCAGTCCCACACAGCATGCATGTACTTGCCCAGTAAACAAACTGCATTTAGGGACTTAAAGGCCAGGCTTGCAAAATTATTTTACCAAAAGCATCAATCCTTTTGGATTCCCTTTCTGGAGGATCGGACAGGAAGAAATTAGGATTGACTTTGCTAGTCTAAGCCTGCACAATGAGGTTCTCAGGTGTAGGGTGCTTGGTTAGGATGTCCGGATCACTGGCCATAGGTCTATGTTGCCGACTGACTGACAGTCAAGAACAAGGATTGGACCATATAGCCATCAAAGCATCAGTGAGGGCATCATTTCATGAAAGCAGGGGCTCGGATGACATTGGCCCAGGTTCCAAAAAATTCTGCTAGAATATTTTTGTCTCAACGGAGGGCAACTGCCCTCCGGACCACCACAACAAACGAGGCACTTTCCCCCCATTGGTGGCCAGTGTGGTGAGTCAAGCTCTGTTTCAGGGAAGGAGTTGAGCCCACTGGCATTTTGTAAATCCATTTACAATGCATCAACAGTAGAGTGAGGAAGAAGTAAACCATAACCCTCTTCCTCATCATCATCATGTGTCCCTAGGACCGTATGTGTGTCTTGCATAGTGTTAGAGTCCGAGCCAAAAAGAGAATGCAACCTTTGCTGGTAAGTATGTCACGCAGAGGTTCCAGGGTAGAGTCAGGCTGCATAACAATCAATTGCGCTTTTGTGATTTCATAGTGTGACGTTGGGGATGTCTGTTCGGGGTCCAACATGGGAGTCAGCACTGAGTCTTCTATCACCAATCTGTATCGGCACCGGTGCAACAGGAACTGGCATAGATCTTGGTGCCTGTGAGAAAGTTTCTACAGGAATCGGCAGTGGCCTGGTAACATGTCCCAAGGAAACAGATATCAGGGGAGGACCCGCCTGCGGTAATCAGACTGGACACCCCTGCGACTCCCTGGGGCACGGCGACAGAAGAGAAGGATCAAGAATCCCACCAAAGATAAGCAGCATGGTCTCCTTGAAGGCTGCCATTTGCTGCAGGATGGACGAAGGCCAGGGGAACTTGTGTCACACAGGACCAGGTGAGGAATCAGTTCTGAAAATGGGAACTTTGAAGAAGTGCAATGTTCACCTCGAAACCCTTGCACCTGCTTTTTGCAGCTACAGAGGCAAGATAGGGTCTTTTTGTATTTTTGTTTTAGTGTTTGGACTGGCCTGAAGATTTCAAGTAAGAAATGGCTTGTTCACAGGATGACCTCATGAAAGTGAATGAGATTAGGCCAGAGACTTGGAGCCGAAACGAGACTTGTGTGTTAACTATGACCGATTCTTGTGTTAGGCAACGTAGAGCCTAGCTCTCAGTCCCAGATCCTACAGGTGCATGAGGGCACACATGTCACACGACTTAAGATGTGTGACTGGAGCTCAAGGGCACACCTCATGGAGGTTTGTGACTGACATCTGCTTTCTACAGTCTTGGCATGGTTGAAACCTGTAATTGTTCTAGGAGTTTTGAAAAGAACAACAAAACTTTGGGGTTGAGCTCAGGATCCACATCGGAGAGCACGGAAAGAAAGGAACTGACGTCAGCATGCAGAGGTGGTGCTTATATGGAGCTCCTCCCCCTCACTTCCATGGTGGTATAGAGCAAATACTGAGCCACACGCCACCTACCAGCATGTGGCAGAACTGCCTGTTGAAGTCTGGTGCCAGGGGATGTTCAAAAGGTGAGAAGTCTGCAGTTAGAATGTTCAGTTTATTGGTGTGACTTGGAAACTGCTGTTTATTTGAAGTTAAATTATAAGGCCATCACTTTCTTTCCCTTGTTCTGCCCCTTTAATCCACCCGCAAACCACAGCGGTGGGAATACATCTAGTTCGTAGCAAATACACTTTCCAAAATAAGTGATATCCTATCAGAGGCCTTGGAGCCTCCTGCTAGAAGTTATATGAAGTACCATAGGTACAACACAGACACTCTCATACCAGAGGGTGAGAAACTCACTACCAGTCCCATACTGCAACAAATAAACCTCTAATGTCAATCCAATCGGGTAGCAAATACAGACGCTAGCAATTACCGGGATAAAAAATATGGTACATTATACCCCAACTGTATAGAGACTTAAGATGTACCCCGCTGGGAGTATGATATTCAATATAACTGTGAGCAATAGCAAACATACATTACAAAAACATGTATGTTACTGAAATGCATTGTATGATGTGATTTAAGAAGGGGGCTACTGCCACCTGGAGACCAAAAGTGGAATTCAACCTGAAGGAACATCACCAGGAGCATGAATTAAGTTATTACAAGCTAGTACTGACTTTATTCCTTATTACACAAGCGTTTGGACATCAGAAAATAACCTACGAGACAACACTCTCTTGCACATTATACAAAGATACATGCACGTCTAAAGATATCTTTCATTAAAAGACACAGAAGATGTTTAGCCAAAAAGTATTTGATTTGAGTTTTCCTCCCTGCATACTTCTTCATCGTAAAGGTCATTTTGTATGGGACAACAGAGCTCACAGCTTGTCACCGGACATTAATGCACCCCAGTAATATCAGGTGAAAATAGGCACTACCAGGGGGGAGTAGCGGACCCGCCCTGCCTGCACTTACAATCAGGGAGGGGGTTTATTATTGGAGTAAATGTTAGATCTGCTGGACAATGCCACTAGACAGCTGCAAGTGCTAGGAAGTTGAAAGCACCTATTCTTCAATTCAGGGCCTTGGTTCTATGGGAGGTCAAGGTTCACAACAAAACATATGGCTCTTTCAGCCTCATTTGAACTCTTTTGAAACCCACAGCTACATTATTTGAGATTAACTCAAAGACTCACAAAAAAGCTATATCATTTAATCCATGAGTACTCAAAGTAGGCTTACAAGGGCTAGCCATGAAGAATTGTAGGACCTTATACACATTTACAAACAGTAAATCTAGATGCAACAAGTCTAAAGTAGTAAAGCTTGGGAAGTCACTGAGGGCCCCAATGAATGTTACCTGTCTCCACATCAAAGAGAGCATTCTATCCAAGTTTCTGAAGCAGCTCTAGAACAGCTCACTAGATATAAGAAATAGTTTATTTGCAACTAAGATACCTAAAGGTATGCCTCTTGTAGCTACCTTTCCTGACTGCAAAATGTCTAAGGCTTCCATCCTTGTATTACACCAAGACGGATACAGCCATGTTTGCAATTCGAGCCAGGCTATAAAATCACTTGCAATTAAGGAAATGTAAAGAAACATTATATTCCTCCCCAAAGTCCTAAAATGATAGCCCCAATCTGCCAAGATGGGATTTGGCTGCAAAGTAGCAAATAATAATAAATACACGTATTTAGGAGCAGCATACAAATGTCCCACGTCACAGTCACTCTTTCTCCCATACTAGGAAAGGTGTGTGGTGTGTCTGGATGTAGGGTGTGTGCGTGTACGAGCAAGGGTTTGCACATGCGGGGTAAGAGTTTCTGTGTACAGGAGAGTGTGTGCGTGTAAAGTATAGGTATGGATGCACGTACAGTAGGATGTGTGGTTATAGATGTGGGTAGTGCAGAGTGTGTATATGGATGTGTGCAATGTAGGGTGTATGGGAAGGGATGTGTGCAGGGCAGGATATGTGTCTCTATTTACATATATTTATATATTCACTCAAAAAAACTAAAAGTTTAAATTGAGGTTATAGTTATGTGTAGAAATAAGATTAAAACAAATGCTTAATAACCAAAAACCTGGCGTCATGTTAAATGTCATCACTGATGGCATCACGTTAGCTTTCAAGTTATTTTAACACCAAACTAGAACGTAATTTTTACCTTTGGGTTTTTCAGTGAATTTCTTTTATTTTTTTTTATTTATTTTTTTAACTGTAAGCTAAGAATTTATTACCATACCTAACTCGTCACTTTAACCTTTGAATTTTTCTGTGAATTCCTTGTTAATTATATTCAGCCAAAGCCCCCCCTGATCCCAACATGCCCTGCTACACATGGCCTTTGGTCATGCGCAGCGGGTAGTGGCCGCAGGGACTAGCCTCTGGTCAGGCCCTGCAGTAGGTGCCCAACACACATTTTTAGGTGCCCAAGCTTCACACCCACAGTAATACGGTACCATGGGAACAGCAAAGATTGATCAAAGCCTTCCTCTTAGTCACTCACACAAGTGCCAGGTGGTCAAGGTGTTCCTACCATGCCCTCTTATACTCTATTTGTTTTTAACTTTCCTAGGACACTGGGAACGAATCCCTAGTCCTGTAATGGCAGTCGCAACATTTTCTTCATTGTTGCAGCCAACCAATTAGATCACTAAATACGTGGAAGAAACGGTCGACAGGAAAAAAAAGTTTCCACGTCCAATCAGAGGGCCTTATTTTTCTATTTTTGATACTGGAGAACTCATGTGGGACCAACCGTTCAGATGTATCTAACATTTTAACTCCTTCATTCCCACCCTGAGCACCTCTTTAAATGCAGATTTCTCTAAATCGTTCAAACAGATTTACACCAAGACTCACTTTCAGATTAAAGTTCTCACATTCTGCCAAATTTGGAGTAATTTCGTTCAGCTATTTTTTTGTATCAAGAGTAAAGTTTCCTATGGGAATTAACACGAGAAAGCAACATTTTAGGCCCCCACACCCTTTTTCTTTGCCCCGCTTGATGGATCGGCACAAACTTTCCATGATGGAGCCGAGGTGGATGAACATTGTTTGGGGCAATTGTTGTGAAAAATTATTAAATGGTGCCAAAGCTGTTAGTGAAACAAAAAATGCTCTTCCTACGGAAACTCTCACCTAACTATAACGTCACAGTGGCGACTGCCACTGTGTAAAATAATAGATAAAGGTAAAATATATATAGTGGCGTGCAGGGGTGTACGCTTGTGGATTAGCTGGGGTTTGTGTGCTGGGAAGGAGACTGTGAGGGGGCACAGGGGAGGTTGTGTGTGTTCCTTTCTTATTACAGAGAGTCACTGTCAAAGTCTACCAGGCAGAAATACAAACCTTGACCTGTGCAGAGGTAAAACATCTTCCCCTTGTCCATTCTACTTATTACATATTTTACCTTCTTCTTTCAACCTTTTGCTGCCACATAGTCTGCTTTTAATGTGTGCTGCACCTCATCAGAGATGGACCTGCACTAGTTCAAACAAAGTTTGTTTCAATGACGAACAAATGCATTACAGACCTTGATTCACTTAGATATTTGGAAAGAGATTCAAATACATGTTTATGGTAAAACGTCAAGTGTGGTTACTAATCATTTGAATTAAGAGGGAATGGATAAAAGGCAGATCAAATCTCCGCATAATTGAAACTTGCAACCCTGATGTCACTTGGCTCCTACACAGCACATGCCTTAAGCATCTGGGTTAACTCTCTGGCCAAGGTCGTGCATCATTGTCTTACTAGCAATGGTGGAGGGGATTGGATGGGGAGAATAATTTCCAGGCAAGGCACAGCATCATATACCAGGGTTTTCTGAAGGCCTCTATCTAGTCTCGCCTCCCTTCAAGGGTCTACTCCAGGGCAATAAAAATACATGAGATGAAGGGGACCCTACATTTTGGGCACAAAGACAGAAATTAGGAGCATACAAAAAGTCAATAAAGTCTTTAGAAAATGAGTTTTTGGGAGGGTTGCAGCGTTAATGCGAGATAAACCTCTAAAAATGCAAATAGTCTGAGTGCAAACATTTAATTAATTTCCTTTGACATACTGAGAAGTGAAAACCTAGTTTTGAAGAACAGAGCGAGCAGTACTGAGGAGGAGGAGGTAAAAAGAGACAAGGAAAGCCAACATTACATAGCATGGAATCTGCTGCAGGGTTCTTCACATTACGGTTTGGGGGTCAGAGATGTTTTAAGGCATGGGCAAAGTGGGCTGTGGCCCAGGGCCCTAGCCTTTCAGGGCCCCCACCCGATAGAGCAATCTCTGTTCTGCAGAGAGTCTTTCCCGGATGACCTTGAATAATTCTTAAACAGATTGTTTTAAATACCGTTTTACTTTAATTTATTTTTAACGTGGGTGATGTGTGAGATTTTATTACAGACATTTTGCAGGGAAATGTGTTTATGTTTCATGCAACATCCATAAAAAACGTTTTTTAGATCAAAACGGGACATTACTTAGCAGAAATGGGAGGGTGTAACAGAGATTTGCAGTAATGTTAATGAGCTGCTGCTGTGTTACAATAATGAAAACACACACCAGTATTCCTGAATATTAGATGTACGCACATTTAGAATTTGGACGAGTGAGCCTGTGCACTGCAAGTGACCTGGCCAAAGAAGGTATGAAAAGGCTGAACTTGGATCATAAGTTTAAAGCTATTCAGAACAGCCCCCCCCCCTTTACCCCCCCAAAACACGTTTGGCCCAGGGCCCCCAAAATCCTTAAGATGTCCCTGTTGGGGTGTGGATTGATATGATACAGGGCTGGTTGCAGAGGGGCTATTAGATTAAAAGGAAAAGGGGATGGCATAGTACATGTAAATCTATGAGGCAGAAGACTCCGCATTCGATATTTCAACACTTGGGGTACAGTATAGAAGGGAAGTGACGATAGGCAGCAGGAAGGAGGGCGAACCACCCGAAAACCCAATCACTTACCGAATCACCATTTCTGTGTTCTTGATTTTCTGACAGTGAATCAACAGGGTCTGTAAAACGTTATGTGCCTCCGAGTTCTCATTCTGTGCTTTCAAGACAATTGCTTTTCTGCGATTAAAAGGGAGATTGAGAGCTCATAAACAACCATGGATAAAGATTTCTAGGTAATTCAAATTATGGATCAGACTTTCAGAAAATGACCTTCAGTCAAGGACAAAAAAGCCACGGCGGTGAAACTTCAGTATTTGTCATTTAAAAGACAACATTCCATTTCTGCGTGCGCCAAGATCAAGTAGGTTTTCTTTTCTTCCATAATTTATTTAAAAGCTGATGCGACCCCAGACAAGTGCTGAGCTGCCCTCGCCACATGAGCTTTAGAATTGTTCCCGCATGATCTATTGTTGGAATATGTTCTCACTAGTGTAGTCATTTGTCTTCTTCAGTTTACATTTGCAAGGGTTTGATTTATCATTCTTTTTTTAGTTTGTGTAATGCCCTCAGTTTACATTTTTACTACCGGACATGTTCTGATCCCAGGGATATGTACGTGGTACATTATTCAATTTGTAACCAAATGGAGAGGGAGTGAGGCCCTTTCTCAGGGGTGCTGACGTCAGCCCGTTCCAGGAATGTCAGGGTCTGAACTCTCTTGGCAGAGAAGAGAGTTATGTCAACTCAAGCTCCAGGGAAGACACAACTCTCTCCATCCCAGACGAGGAGGCAAATAAAACATTCTACTATCGTAGTGACGACACAAACTGCACTTTACAGAAAGCTAAATAATACTGTAAAACTCCATTAAACATCAGAGTAAATAGGAAGGTAAGGGGGAGGGAACAATTTAAAATGCGCAATAGGCCAGAGTGGCCCTCGAAAAGAATTGCTTTGTGGTATTAGAGAAGTGCAATCTGTAAGCCTGGCTACCCACTTTACATAGGACAGAATATATCTTTGAATGGAAAACATGAATGATATAAAACTAACAAAGGCTGAATTTATGTCATGGTACTGAACAGATGTGACTCTACACAACAAACAAACAAACACACACAACAAAGTGCTTTACATGCTGAAAGAACGCTGAATGGTGGAATGTGTCAATTACAGCCTTACAGGTGCCCTGCTGGATGTTCTGGAACATTCAGACCGCTAGCTACTGTTTGTACACAATCTGCCAATCCCAGAAAAAAGTAATACACTGGAAATTAAACATACCATTGCATAAGAAAAGCATTATATTCTTCACAGTGGGAAGTGCTGGAAGGGACCTGGACGATATTTAGTTGTCGCTGTAGCACATCACTACTACAGTGACATCCCAGTTTTAATGTGCATTAACTGCTGCAAAATGTGCTTTGTACTTTTTGGAACTGTTGTCCCGGAATAAAACTGGCCTGCAAACCCCGTTTTGGGTGCTAACTCCCATCCGTGCCCACAGCAGTATCACAACTACTGCGCAAATTGCACATCATTCAGGAGTTTTTTTTACCAGTGATATGTGGCAGGGAAAACCTGCCGTAAATCATGGGGGCAAACTCAGAAAAATATTGCTTTGTGCGCCCAGTAATGGGTGGAGTCGGGTGCAAATGGCATATAATAACCTGTATCTGGATGCAAAAAATGTACACAGGCACAAATTGCAAACCTGCTAGTTTGCGCCACCCTGAGCTAATGCAAAATTGATGGATCGCAATTTGCACCTACATATTGCAGGAAGGTTGGAAAGAGGCACTAAATGCAAGAGTAGTGATCCGCAGAGGGTCTCTGAAAGCAGAGCGGAGCTTCTGTTAAGCGTATCGTGCACTAGGTCAGTTACAGAGTAAAAGATTGAGAAAAGCAGTATAAAGACTAAGGGCTGGATCACAAGTTTTTCCTGGAGTATTCTAAGTTAAGCTTGTTTTTATTCAGGAAAAACCATTCACACAGCAGGACCGCCCCTTCCTGGCTTAAGGCAGTGCTTGGACATCCAAGCTTCAGTCATTGGACTGGACAGATCTGTCTTCCCCTGGATTGTCAGGCAATCGCTCCACTGTGCTTCAAACTGTCGTTGCATCCTCCACCAGAGGTAGACACCGAAACCTCAACACAGGAATCGTGCTACATCACTTCCTGGGATAAACTCTCCACGAGGCCTTCGCAGCACGGAAACATGGCCCATCTCTCCAACCTGTAGGCGGGATCTCACTTCAGGTCCTGCACCATCATCTCTTCACCACAGAGCTCTAGTGATGACATTTTGTTCATTTATATAATCCCAGTAAGTGATTCCACCAATCAGAAGAAGCCAACCATGATCTGACTGAAGCATAAGCCCCTTAGTGGTCAAAACACTAACACTGCACCCTACCAGTGCCTCCTCTGCTCCTTCAAGCACACCTCCTCCTGCCCCATCAACATTCGGCCCCACTCGCCAGTGGTGGAAGGGGAGAGCCCTGAATGGCATGAGGATTGCCACACTCACATTTCTGATAAGATTCCATTATAGTGGACATCCTCCACTTTAAGACCTACATACAGAAAACATAACAACAACATGCAAACAGAAACCATAAGGAACCTATACCTGACCCACAGGCAAATAACCTGCTTTGTTTCCCACCTTACCTGTACATTCCCTCTATGCTGCTGAGCGCTGTTATTCCGGCCACGAGGGATTCGGCAACGTGGTACTTGCTGTCATTCATGGCTTTATCAAACTGTATCTTCTGCTCAAATAGCATCCACAGCTAATCAAAAACAAATCATAAAAACGAGGTTTTGGATGTTTTCTGAGCATTGTGTGAAACAAGTTGTGTCAGGCAGCTATGGATAGGTGATTTGTGACAGAGTGTAACGAGATGGATGAGGTCACAGACGTCCGCTTAATGCTTGGGTACCCCTTTCATGTCTGGCCCTCAGGAAAGAAGTCAGTTCTCTCTCTGATCCCCCAACTATTGCTAATTGGGTCAACATGTTTCTACCTTTACTCACATTATCTACCACGATGCTAAGTAAACGTCCATGTGCGGTTTTTCTTCACCAGCACTGATCAAACTGTGTTTCATGTTTTATTTAAAGTTTCCACTACTTTTTAGGGTCATTCGATATCCCTACCCCCAATGAAATACATTCAGAAATATGGCTCTAGCGTCATAGTGCATCTCCAACATACTGAAGCAGGGTGAGAGCTCACTGAAGGAACAGCATGCCATCAGCATTTTGTGAAAAGACAAATGTCCAGTAATGCCTGCCCAAGGAAAGTCCAGAAAGATGTTCTTCCCTCCCTCACTGACACAGATTTTAAAGATAAGGGGGACCAGCCCAGAAAAATGTTCTTCCCTCCTTCCTCACCGACACAAATGTTAAAGATGAGGAGGACCATCCCAGAAAGATGCGCTTCCCTCCTTCCTTACCGACACAGATGTTAAAGATAAGGGGGACCAGCCAGGAAAGATGTTCTTCCCTCCCTCACTGACACAGATTTTAAAGATAAGGGGGACCAGCCCAGAAAGATGTTCTTCCCTCCCTCACTGACACAGATTTTAAAGATAGGGGGACCAGCCCAGAAAGATGTTCTTCCCTCCTTCCTCACTGACATAGATTTTTTTGATTTTTTTATTGAGAGTTCAAGTCATGATACAATATATACATATATAGATAAATACAGGGTAACGTGCATAAGTGCTCAATATAAAATACATTTAGCGACCTAACAAGAATACCGGAGTAGATCATTCTGTAGACAATAGGATTAGGATTCTTAAAGACACAGATTCTCCATACAGAATCAAGTATTGCACCATTCCTCATTCCACAAAAGATAAATATGAAGGAAAGTGCGTATGTGCTCATATTTTGTGCAATTTCTCAGTCAACAATATTATTACCCAAGTCCTAGACTAATTTCCTATGGACCCCCAACGTTTCTCAAATTTCCTAAGCGATCATGATCTTAGTGCATAGCGTCTCTCTAATTCTTTAACTTCACACAATTTAGCTCTCCATGCTTGAAACAAAGGTATATTTTTGGTTCGCCAGTTTTGTAGAATTAAAGATCTTGCCACTAAGGCAGATATATATAAGCATTCTTCTTGCATATTGTTCAATATTACATTTGGAGAGCATCCCAAAACTGCGATATAGTTATCTATAGATATAAATTGGCCTATGGTAATTCTAAGGTATTTTTCAATTTCTTCCCAGAGATTCTCAATTTTTGGGCAGTCCCAAACAATATGAGACCAAGTGCCTCCTCCTTCCTTAGCGCAACGAGAACATCTATCCTCAATCTGGGGAGATATACTATGCAGAAATTAGAGGGTCCTATAGATTAACCATTTGGAATAAAATTGCATACGTTTAAAATTAGCACCTCTGATTGCTGTGGCGTTAAGTCTATTAATGCTATTCCAGGTTGTTCTTCGAATCTGCAGACCTTTTTTACGCCATTTATCTCGCATTTTTTCATAGGTAATAGCAGACGTATTATCATTAACGATTTTCACCCAAGCGCTTACTGACCACTTTTCAGGAACTTCTAGGGCTTCACTTATTCCTGAACTTGCTGTTAAAGTTCCAGCATCTATATTTTCCAAAAAGTGCTTTATTTTAATGTATGACCATTTAAGCATGTCCTTGGAGTGAAGGAGCCCGATTTCTATCTCGGGCCACTTTTTCCAGGAATCTGAATTGAGAAAATCTTTTACTTGCCTATAACCGTTCTCCTCCCACTTTCTTAATATACCAGTTTGAAGTAATTTAACCTCCCCAGTGTAGAGATAAGACAGACTTGTTGCGCCATTTATCCTGGGAATATCATAAAAAGCGAACAATTGAGTTTTTTGTTTAAGAATCCATTGAAGTACTTTGTACCGCACTTTCTTAGGATCCTTAACTATTCTCGCTGGGTCCTTAATTTTATATTCTATTAAAATTTTGTCCATAAAAAAATTATCCATTTTCGAAGTGTCAGGCTGGGTATAAAATCTGTGTTTATTGTGTGCAAATTTTGCATGGTAGTATTCTCTTATGTTTGGGAGGGACAATCCTCCCTCCTCGCTCGAGGAATTTAAAGTGCCTAGTGCTAGCCTTGGTGTCTTATTCGCCCACAAAAAGGATGAAAACAAGCTATCTATCTCCTTAAAAAAAGACAATTGTAAAGCGCACGGAGCTGCTGCGAATAAGAAATTAAAAAGTGGTAGAATTGACATTCGTATGAGCACCACCCGACCTAAAATTGATAATGGAAGTTGATTCCATCGTGCTAAAAGGTGCTTAACTTTTTGTATCAAGGGAATATAATTCAAGTGGAACAGCTCCTCTACTCTTTCTGACACACATATCCCTAGGTATCTCTTCGGGCGAAAATTGTGTGTTAGCCTGAAATTTGGCAGTAGCGCATCAACAGAGCAGTTGCATAACAAAGTTTCTGTCTTGGCCTTATTTATTTTATAACCACCTATCGCTTGAAATTCCGAAAAGATCCCTAGGATCTCCTCTTGAGTATGTTCCCTGGAGTTTAAAAAAAGGACAATATCATCAGCGTAAAGTTTTATATTGGTCATGCCTTGTAGGGGGGCAGTGTGTGGCATTTTTTGTTGATAGCTATTGCCAATGGTTCTATAAAAAGGGCGAATAAAATAGGGGATAGGGGGCATCCTTGTCTTGTACCCCTATTTATTCGACAAGAGCCTACATTTGTAGAATTAATTAATATTTGCGCCTGTGAGCCTTTATAGAGTCTTTTTATCAATTGTATAAAGCTTTCTGGGAAACCAAACTTTTCAAGAATTAAAAAAAGACAGTCCCATGATACTAAATCAAAGGCTTTCTCAGCGTCTAAAAACCACACCTGAGCCTCAAAACTATTCTTGTGGAAATAATCTAATGCTTCTATTAAAAATGTCGTATTTGTCGAAAGCTGTCTCCTAGCCACAAAGCCACATTGATCTGAATGGATAAGTGGACCCACAATTCTGTTGAGCCGATTTGTGAGAGGTTTTGTGAAGATCTTATAGTCAACGTTAAGGAGACTAATAGGTCTGTAGGAGTTGACATCTCCCTATTTTTATCTTTCTTCAGGACGATGACTACCACAGCTGTATGGAAAGAGGGCGGGAGTTCCCCTCCTTTGAATAAGTGATTAGCCAATTTTAAGATTTGTATATTAAGGATTGGGGCTAATCTTTTATATAATTCTGCTGGCAATCCGTCCTCTCCGGTCGCTTTACAATTTACCAAAGAACCAATCACCAATTCAATTTCTTCAATGGTGAGTTCATCAAGTAATGTTTCTCTAATCTCGCCATTCAAGGAAGGAATTGGTAGATTGTCAAGGAAGCCTGTGATGTGGTCCGGAGGCATTTGTTGGTCTGTCTGATAAATTTCCCTGTAGTGTCTCAAGAAAGCATCTCCAATGTCCTTAGTATTAGTTAGTTGTGTTTTATATTCCTCGTCCTGGATGCTTTCAATTCTATTTTTAACCTGCTTCTCTTTTGCCTGCCATGCAAGTAGTTTCCCAGTATATTCACTCTCTTCATACACCCTTTGAAGATAGGTCCTACTTACTGCGTCCCCCAATTGATAATACTCCTGCATTTGTGATTTCGCTTGCAGCAGCTCTTATTTTGTCTTAAAATTTCTATGCTTAATGTGCTCTTTATTTGCCTGCGCGAATCTTGCCTCAATCTTTAATCTTTCGTCTTTTTTGGCCTTTTGTTGCGGGATTTCTTTTGATGTAATTATCCCACGTAGAGTAGCCTTAAATGCATCCCATACTATATTTATTGGAGCTGAATATGTATTGTTGGAAAAGAAAGCACTAATCTCATTGGCTATCTCCGTGCACCAGCTCTCATTTTCCAAATTAAGTTTATTAAAATACCATCTCTTGGGCGCTTTTACCCTTGGTCCTGCTCCAGCTATTTCCATCTTAATTAAAGCATGGTCTGAAAAAGCGTTCGGGATGTGATCATATATATTAATAGTGAGGCCATGTGAGATAAAAAAAAAAATCTATCCTGGAAGCTGTATCGTACTTTGCTGAGAAACATGAAAAGTCCTGTTTTCCTGGGTTCTGAAGGCGCCATCGATCTACTATGTCTAAGGCATTTTTACAGCTAGCCAGGGCAGTAGCCACCTGGGGCTTGTTTTGCTTTCGAGTCTTCTTAGAGGAGTCAACTGAGGGATCCTGAAGAAAATTAAAATCACCCCCCCCCCCCCCTCCCCATATAATAGTGCCGGGAATAGAGGAGAGTGCCTGTTTCAGCTGTAGCAGGGGTAGAAGGTTATCGAGAACTGGGGCATACATTGTGACCAAAGTGAGATTTGACTGATGAAGACTTCCGTATACGAGAGCCCATCTGCCCCCCCGGGTCCGTCTGAGTGTTTTTTACTTGGAATTTTACATGTTTCCCTATATATATTCCCACCCCTTCTGTGCACATCCTGCGTTTGCTGAGCAATGAAAGCCAGCCCATTTTTGGAAGATTTTACTCCCATCTAATGCGCTCCGGAAATGGGTTTCCTGTAATAGAATAGCATCTGGGTTATAACTTCTAAGCCAGCTTTCAATTGCCTGGGCCTTGCGCTTGTTGTTCAGGCCGTTTGCATTAAAAGATAGAACTGTAAAGTTTTCCTTACTCATAGTTGCATTATTAAAGATGGCTGGTGACATTGTGCTCCGCCTCTGTAGACGTAGCCCTCATCTCTGCGTCTCTCAGGGACGTACAACTCTACAATTAGCACCAATATTCTTAAGATGCGTATATACGTCTGTAGGAGAACACCGTCTAAAGTGCCAAAAATAGCAGATAAATAGCATTTACAGTACCTAGTATATATAAAGTGACTGGTGCTAACATAGATCAGAAACCACAGGCGCAGGTCAAAAATGTATAAAATACCACTAACGATCAATTCTCTGTACAATGCGCAAAACAACTGGTTAAGTTTCATAGCAGCTAGATAACTAAAGTGCTTGCGAGATACATACAGTACTTATGATATCTAAAGTGGCTAGTGCTAGCATTAGTCAATTCTGCTTCAAGACTATATAAAGTGCCTTGTGCTGTAGCTGACAACACCCAATTCAGATCCTTAAAGGGAAAAGAAAAAAAAAATTCAGAAATGTATATTCATAAAATCTGTATAAAGTGCCCGGTGCTGGATCAGACAACATCCAATTTGGATCCTTAAAGAACAAATCAGTCTAAATTGCGAATATAGTGTACAAATAACAAAAACAGTACCTAAAATATATAAATATACAAGTACTTAATAAAACTATAGCTAAGGTAGACCAAAGCCACAGACGTATGCCATAGCCATACTATACCGACATTCTTTAAGAAACTAATAGTGGGGTCACCGCAAGGTACATTATGTATATAGACAGATTCATACTGCAAGTGAAAAAAACTAATTATGCTTCCTAACAACTGGTAGCTAGAATGCATACAAAATTTATAAAGTACCTGAGACATCCTACGGTATCCAAACTTTTCTAAAGAACATTAGGATTTTCAAGAAGCAACACAGGCAGCATAGGTCTCCTAATTAGCTTAATCCTTATTGTGATTTTCATTTCAAAATAACGCCTGTGCACCCTGTAGTATTTAAGCTCGTAGATTAATTTTTTTGAGCACTCATGAAAGAACTCTCTTTTTTGTAAATGCTTCACCCCCTCCACCTTCCTCCCTCCCCCCCCCTCCCCCAAAGGACGGAATTACCCACTATTCCCTCCTTCCTCCCCTCTTGCTGGAAGCCATTTTTTTGCATCCCTGTGCACCCTTTGGCTCACCCTCCGTCCACCCTTAAACGAACAGAGTGCTAAGCTAACAAACTGTTTACCTGTCCCCTTTCCAACCCTCTGCAAGGCCCCCAACCGGCCTTACTTCCGCCCAGCTGACATCTCTGTAAGAAGCAATTGAGCATCGTGAGTGTCTGAAAAGATATAAAATTTCCCTTTAGCCAGTACTTTGAGCTTTGATTGCTGGACAATTGCCGCTTGGGCTCCAATCCCTTTAAATGTATCGATCATCTTAACAAAGTCCTTCCGCCTGCGTGCTGAAGCTGCGGACATGTCTGAGAATATCCTGAACTGCTGGATCTCTGAGGTGGAAAAAGATCTTTTTGCAATAGCGGTACTTAATATTTTTTCCTTTATTCTGCAGTCCGAAAAGTTCAGTAGTATTGTACGTGGATATTTAGCGTTGAGTTGCTTCTGCGCTGGAACCCTATGGGCCCTAGTAATTGTTAGGTCCTCTTGTAGATCTGGCATTACTTTCCTTAGTAATGACCCAGCCCACTTGACCATTTCCGTACTTTCAGAGCCTTCCGGAATCCCCACTAGACGAAGGTTTGAATGTCGGTTGTAATTTTCTAAATCCTGGAGTTTTTGTTCCACCTTGTTTTTACTTCTACTTAGAGCTAGCATGTCTTGATTCACGGCCGCGAGTTTGTCCTCCCAGTCTGAGATACGAGTTTCAGCCTCTTCTACTCTCTTTGGTGTATTGGACGTATTCTCTTCCAACTTTGCCAGTCTTTCATGCAGCTGAGCAATCTCCACTGTCTGAGATGCTTTAAAGTCCCTGATCTCGTTCAATATAGTTAATAACATTTTTTGGATTGATGCTTCTCCTCTCAATCCTTCTCCCGAGATCTCCGACTCTGACTCTACCAGGTTTTCAGGGCTTACTTGTTTTCCACTCGTGCCCCGCGAAATATTCTCTGCTCTCTTCGTGCTTTGGGGAGGAGGAGCGGCCATGTAAACATTTTGCAAGGGGTTTGTCGTATCTTGTATTTGTAATTGTATCGATCCAGTTTCATCTTCATTGCCAGGTTGTAAGGGATCTTTAGTCTTACTCACGGTCTGATGTTTTGAGAGTTTGTAGAAGAGAGGGTATTGCCTGGGGCCAAGCAAAGCTTCATCATTTGCATTCTGCGTTTCCTCATCTATGCTTAGAGCTGCGCTTCTCTGCGCCTCTGTTTGACCATCTGGAGTATGGCTATGTGCACCCCTCTCTATCTCCATAGCTGACATATACTCTTCATCATCCGACGGGTCAATGAGTTAATTCTGCTCATACTGTTTTTCTTTCTCGGCTAGCGCCTTAGCCTTCAGCTCCATCATTTGTTGCGCATTTCTCTGTCCTCTCTGTACCCCTCTTGGAGCCGGAGAGGGCGTAGTTGCCTGACCTGACATCGCTGATGATTTCTTTTTTTCACCTATTTTGGACTGTTTTGTGCGCATTTTGATTTTAGGTGCAGGGCACTACTTTCTCCAATTGTATTGTATTGTGTATTATATTTTCCCCCGGTGGGCCGATAGCTGATGTAAGAGCAGGAGGAGTAGGAAGAATAGTAAGAAATAGAAGTATCAAAGTGTTATCTGGCACTTAACCTATTATCTTAAGTCTAAGTTTTGTCGATGAGTGTCTTCTTTTTTTCGGCCCAGCAGTCACAGGACTTATATGGATTTTACTTCAGAATGCTCAGAGTACTCATAGTTTTTTCTCCTCCCCTTCAAAGCGCCTCTCCTGCAACTTACGGGTGTATGCCTCATTACTAAGAAGGAGAGAGGGGGAGGAGATCACTTGCACTTACACTAGGGTGACCAGGCGTCCCGGATTTGCCCGGACGGTCCGGGTTTTTCACCAGCTGTCCGGGCAGATTTCAGGAAATTTAGCTCCTGTCCCGGTTTTTAGAGAGGGTTAGCTGAAAACAGCGGAAGGTGTTTTTTATGTAAAACTGTAGTCCTTCTTCTATTTCCATGAAATGTCCCGGTTTTTGGCTTTACAATTCTGGTCACCCTAACTTACACGTCTGTCTCTCGCCTGGCTGCCGGAGCGGGCATCAATTGCTGCCGTGGTTAATATTACTCCTCACCACACCTTACCTACGAACCAGAGTGCAGAGAGAAGAATATTGCTCAATACATCCCGCCACGGCCCCAGAAACAAGAGCGGAGTCGGTGTAACGAGGACTCCACACAGCTGACTTCAATGGACTCAAGCAGCCATGTAGGAGTGAGGCTGCTTCATCGCACAACACGCCGATAGTGGGAGGCCAGTGGAGCCAGCAGAGTCAAAGCTGGAGCCGCCAGCGGTCTGCCGTCCTCAACAACAGTATGACGGTACCTCAATAGTTCTCGTTCTCCCCTCTGACCTATGCAGATGCCGATGCCATACGGGAGAAATTACTGTCCGTCCATCGGCATTCGGACCACGAGAGACCGGAAACAGGAAACTTGAAGTGGGTGGAGCATAGGGTGAGCCTGCCGGCGCTAGCAGCTACGTGTGTGGGCCATGTCTGCCATTCCTACTGACACAGATTTTAAAGATAAGGGGGACCACAGCATGACTGTTCACAGAAGATTAAGTGCATTGAGCAAAATAATAGCAGAACTTCTGTATTGGAAAAGCAGGATCAACACCATAATACAGCTTGTGTAGCACCAGGAGGCGCTCACAATCACCGAGATAAGAGGAACCTAAGGAAGGTTCTCTGGGCTTTGATTACAGTATCTTTCCTATCTACGTGAAATTAGCAGGTGATGCAGCAGTTTCTGGATAAATTGCTGTCTAATTAGAAAAATGAGATCCATATAGACCTCAATGTCTCCAGCTAACAAGAGTACTGTGAGAACTAACAGAAGTATATACAGAATACTGCTGTGAGCTTGGGTGAGTATGGCAATGCATCACCAAGACCAGGATTCTTGCTATGATGGTCACCCAAAACTCAGTGGACCAGAGTGAAGGCTTATACCCAGCTGGGTTGCATCTGTTTCATCAGATATCAGTTTAGTCCAGCTCTTATTCTTTGAGTAACCAATGGACATACACTGGAAGACTTAATGGTGCTAAATCTTTTGCAACCTTTCTGGAATTTGGAAGACCTGAATTGTGATCTTAAATCTTAAACAAAAAAGGATGCCCTCAACACCCTCCTTGGAGCACAACTTGCACCCAAGCATCTATCTAGCTCCAACGAGAGGTTACCATGTAACGTAATGAGGGTTTCTATCCCACAGAAATTCATAAAGCCACTCAAAAAATAAATTCAGTCAGGGTTACCTTCTTCCCAGTACTTTATTTTTAAAGTAACTATTTTTATAGACGATCAAGTAAGCCTGCATTTCTTTTCCTTAAAAAATTATTGAAAATGAAAAGTCCAACTGATTTAAGGGTTCACCACACACCTTCCAAATCTACAAAAAAAGAGATGTAGCCAGAATATGCAAAACAAGTCTTCCTGTAATTCCGACATAAATTCCAAACTTTAAAATTTCTCAATAGTGAACACGAAACAGTTTTCTTTATCTTGAGATGGTGGCAAATCTAAATTCAGCATACAAAGGAGCATTAGTTTATTGAAGCCCAAATTTTAATACCAACAGTCTGTTCAAAACTGGAAACTTGAGACACACACTTTGGAAGAGAATGAAGGAAGCTGCAATCAAACTCCGACCTTGAAAACAGTTGACAAATGCATATTTTCTTCATTGAGACCGGGTTCTTGATTATAAATTGTTGAGGGAAAACGGATCCATGCGCAAATTAGGTCTGCACACATCTGTAATTATTGCATCCCTGTTACGCGGTCGGACATATTTCGCCTGGAAAACATGATGGCATTTATCGTGGATCAAGTCCAGACAAATGGCAAAAAGTGCAATAAACAACGCTTGCATGTTATGCTGAATACCAACCCTAAAATGTTGAAAAGAAGGTATTTACTGCACTGGGTATACCCTTTAGAGTAAGAGTATTTGCTGAGTGGAGTAACTACCCCTCTTTTTCGCTCTACTTGTGATCGAGACCAGGGCCAGACTGGCCGTAACGGGCATCGGGCGTTTCCCCTGGAGGTTGGAACAGTGGCGGTGCGTCCATTGGGGGCGTTCGGGCGTTGCCCCACCAATGCCACGGGTCCACGGCCCCATTTAGGAATCGTTCTGCTTCTGACGCTGATTCCAGCAATCAGGACTCCTGATTGGAATGGAATTAGCGTCAGAGGTAGAAGGGACGATGAAGGGGGTGGGGCTGCGGCAGCACTCAGGGTGAGTGACAGCGCAATAGCGCGCATGTTCGTTTTTGGGCTGGTCATTTTTAAGACCAGCCCGAACATGCGCACTAAGCCTTCCCCTTAGGAGAGCGAGGGTTGCTTCATTCACAGCCCCCGGTCTCCTAATGGGCAGGGAGTGACCCTGCTCCAGGCCAATCCTGGCGCTGCTGGACTCTGGAGCAGCGTCTGGATTGGCTGAGAGCCTGAGAGGGCTTGCCAGCCAGTAGCCACTCACGCAGAAGACTAAGACGACGACGACGACGACGGTGAAGGTGCCAAACGCGGACCCCGGCCCAGAAGCAGACAGCAGAGGCGGCGGACCCGGTCAGGTAAGTTTAAGCACTTCTACTTTATTTTCAAACCCCGCGGCATTCCCCACCCCCGGCCCCCACCCCCGCGAGACCCCCTCCCTCGCGATACCCCCTCACCGAGACCCCCTCCCCCCGCGAGTATTGCTTACAATGCTGATACATAACTTTTACTAATGTTACATTCAGCTCTAGTTTGAACCAAAATTGAGTTTATAGCTGTCCGGCGGTGGCGTCTTCTTTAGCCTCAGAGAGCACAGACAATTGGCCAAGAGGGACGGACATTTTCATGTAATGAGAAAAACCCCGTTTTAGCGTGCTTTGATGCTGTCTTACTCTTGAATATTTTATTTCAATCAGGCGACTCGAGTAATCAGGCAACATGTGCGGGGGTAACATTACATTAGCAGTCCTCCAGTCTTGCTTGTCCCACTCTCTCGCAAGTCATCATTTGTAGGAAATTAAAGGAAACCCAATAATGCATTTAAAAATGTAAATGAAAAGAGCGCACAGCCTCACAAGTGAGATTTGTAATCTGAATGACTCTATAAATGGCATCATGACATTAAGATATCATCTCCGGTAATAAGAGGTCGCGCTTTATGTAGCAAAAAGGCCAGGGTGAGCTTGTGTAAAATGAACTGCATCACTATGTAACGATGATAAAATCTTAATTTGTTAGCTAAGCTGCTTAAAACCAAGAGTTTGATTTACTTTTTTTACCAGCAAATTAGAGAAGTAAGACGTGATGTGTGAGAGAAAAGAATGAGGAGGGAGCTGCGTGCACTTAGTTAAATAATTAATCTACAACACTACCTCGTGGCAAAACACTGCAGAAATTTCAAGTTATTTTTATTTTCGCAATAAATTCATTAAACTCTTTAAAAAAAAAAGTCAAAGTGAAGGTTTCTGTGCTTGTCCGAGAACTAGTGCTGCGGCTGCTGCCCAATAATATTCAACTCTTTCAGACTCCTGGAGTGAAGGTCTCTGTCTGAGGATCTCTTTTTTGTTACATAAAACATTGTGAAGGTTTGAATCGATTTTTTTCGGCTGCCCTTATTGGTTGATCGAAGACAGCAAGTCTTGTCATTTGCTTTTCGTCCGTGAGGTACAAATATTGACAGCTTGTTACTTTCAGAAATGTTTATATTTGACCCTTATTGTTTTTGTTAAGGTAGTTCAGTGGGTTACTGTTCCTGTTGCTATGGTCTTTGTTTGGCCGCCAGAACTGTAAGAATTAGGCTCACCCGCCTCATGGCATCCAAGACAGGCATTTACGCCTCACCACTTTAAAATGTCACCAGCCGCCACTGGGTTGGAAGGGTGGGGGCCGGTTTTGCAGCAGTGGGGGCAGGTTTTGTGGCGGTGCTGCAATATCGGCCCACAGTAACAAAAGTGCTTCCTACTGAACAAGTGACAGATTAACTTTATGTACACCAAAACAATAGGTACATGTGTTGTGGACAGATTACCTTCGCATGTTGACTGTTGGGAGGAAATCGATCCTTCAAATGTCTCAATATTTCAGAAGCTGCAGAAAAACAGCCCTGCAAAATAAGATGAATCTGTTAGATAGGGGTTTCATTGTTAAAGGAAGAATTCAGAAGTGTACAGCAGATACTTTGGCTAGTGGTAGGTAAATCTTGGGTTTTGAGGACTGAGATGTAGGTGGAATCATTAGAGCAGGCGTCAGGGATTCGACAAGACTCAAGAGCTGGTTCAAATTATTTTCAAGCACTTTACTTTGAGGTGCTTCAAGGTAGACTGACCACTAAGAGTGTCTTCCTAACAATGTTAAGTAACAAGAATGGTTTTCAGATAAATGCAGACTTGGGAAGGCAGATTTAGGGGTTGAACCAATGTGAGCATTAGCCAGAGAAGAGTCGAATTTGCTGAACCTTGATTTATCTTTAAAGTTCTTCTGATTCAAGTTCATTCAGGTTCGGTTCCTGCAGGCCTTAGTTTGACACATCAATACTTTACACCTCAAAGGAAACTATTTTTTAAACATATTTTATTGATTTTCATGCATAACAATCTAACATATACCTCAAAGGAAACTAAATATTTAAAAAATGCATCTACGGTAGCTCTCTGCTCTCAAGTTACTATTGGTCACGTTATAGAGGTACGCTAAATAAGAATGCTGATAAAGCCATAAAGATGTTGCTGTGCATGGACAAAGAAAAAAGAGAACTGACGAATAGAATAGAATTTTTGAAACACATGAACCCTCCAGATCTCTCACTCAATGCTTCTGTGCCTGGAAACTGTCAGCATCTCACCTGTTCTGCATGCAGCTCCGCCAGGTGGCACAGCACAACCGCGAAGGATTCGGTGTTATTCTGTTGGACACCCACGTTGACAGCCTCCAGGCTGTTCATGCTCAGAAGCATCTGTGCCTGCTGCAACGCCATGGTGCTGCGAGGAGGGAAGCACATACACTACACATTCAGATGGGCAGGACAACCCCACAGACAGAGGGTAAGAGGCCAGCAAGTGCACTGTACAGTCTAGAGATGCAGCAAACAGAGTCAGGACACCCCAGCTGTATACATTTATTTCATCTATTTATACCATGGACATAATTAACAAATGGTATCAAGCTGCCATCAAGGCAATGAATGTGGAGCCACTGAAGAAAAGAGGAAATTAACAGAGAAACCAGGCCATAAGGCTCTGGAAAAGAAGAACAGCACATGTTTCTTTCGAATATTAAGAGGGGGTGCTTCCATAAGGTAGGATCGAGCACACCGAAACTTCTGTCCATCTTTGTTTTGCAATTTCTTTCAATGGACTGCAAGAAACAAAGTCAGCTGATGGTACCTATTTATTTATTGTCGGAGTTACAAGAGGCACACCAAAGTGCACAGATCAGTGTCGAAATCATAAACAAGTGGGGTATTTAATAAGAGCAAATGTATTGACTTCTTAAAGTGGGAGGGGACTTCACTTTTTTCGAAGGCCAACGACCAGATGCGCTGCAACAATTTTTAAACCCTGTAACTGCAGCATAAGTTGAGAATTTAGAAATCCACCACGTGCATCACTGCCATAATCTAGTTTAGAATTAATTAAGGATCCCAGAATTTATGCACATCCACTGGCATAAAAAGAACATTTTTTGCAGCTATCAGATCTTAAATCAACCAAGCAAATGAGATGGCTTTGTGGATTTGGGGAGTGAGACTTATGTCAAAATCATTCAAGGTTAATTCCAAGTTGCACACTTCAAAAAGACAGAAAACTGGGATGGAGTTGCGGGGTGGTGGAGGTCAGATTACTGGGGAGGTACACATTTGTTTTGACCTTGGCAGCATAGTTAGAAGCATAATATATGTCTTGGCAGCATTTACGTTTAAACTTAAACCTAAACCAGTGTGACTCTACCAGTTGGAAAATTTGCAGAGGCTTCCCTTAAATGTTTCAAAGATATCCAACAGACCATTGGCTCACAAGTAGATGTGAGTGTCTTCTGGAGAGCAATGACATTTAGACCATAACTATCTAGAAGCTGGAGACATAGTAAGATGTAAACACTAAAAAGCATGGGCAGAGCCCTGAAATACTCCACGGGTCAGTGCTTCAGTAAAAGAATGAAAATGTTACTTACCCTGTAAGCATCTGTTCGTGGCATGTAGTGCTGCAGATTCACATGCCATGCATACTCCTGCCATCTAGTGTTGGGCTTGGATGTGTGCAAGTTGCTAGGTCTCGCCTAGCGTTGCAGCACGCATGCGCTGCACGCGTAGCGAGATTTATTGGGGTAAAAGTATTTTTGGAGAAGGACTTCTGATCCCGCCCATGCTTTCAATTGGTCAATGTCCATATTTATTTAAAACCCTGCATTTCGATTGCTCTGTAGGCTTTTTGGTTACCGCCCTGTGGCTTTTCTGTGCACGCCCTTGGGACACAGAGTCTACGGCTTCCTTCAGTTTTATGGCTTTTCTCTTATCTGATGGGGCGTGTTAAGGGAAGGTTCAGGGAGAGTTCAGCAAGCTGAAGCTCCGTCATGCTGCCTTCATGCCTGCAGCAAGCGCCACTCCGGCTCTCTGATTGGGCCTGTAGTGATGGATCACGGGCCTGGAATAGCTCACAGAGGGGGTGAATGGGCGCCACAGAGAGAAATTCAACGAAAGGACGCGAACAGATAACCCAGGCTTTTGATAGAGGGGGCAAAGCTAAAACAATGCGCCTACTGCCTGTCTGTGTGAGATGTGCCGTCTGTTGTTCCTGTCTGTGTGAGAAGCGCCCTCTGTTGGTCCTGTCTGTGTGAGAAGCGTCCTCTGTTCCTGTCTGTGTGAGATGCCCCCCCTGTTCCTGTCTGTGTGAGATGCGCCCTCTGTTGTTCCTGTCTGTCTGTGTGAGAAGCGCCCTCTGTTGTACCTGTATGTGAGAAGCGCCCTATGTTGTTCCTGTCTGTGTGAGAAGCGCCCTCTGTTGTTCCTGTCTGTGTGAGAAGCGCCCTCTGTTGGTCCTGTCTGTGTGAGAAGCGCCCTCTGTTGGTCCTGTCTGTGTGAGAAGCGCCCTCTGTTGGTCCTGTCTGTGTGAGAAGCATCCTGTTGGTCCTGTCTGTGTGAGAAGCGTCCTCTGTTCCTGTCTGTGTGAGATGCGCCCCCTGTTCCTGTCTGTGTGAGATGCGCCCTCTGTTGTTCCTGTCTGTCTGTGTGAGAAGCGCCCTCTGTTGTACCTGTATGTGAGAAGCGCCCTATGTTGTTCCTGTCTGTGTGAGAAGCGCCCTCTGTTGTTCCTGTCTGTGTGAGAAGCGCCCTCTGTTGGTCCTGTCTGTGTGAGAAGCGCCCTCTGTTGGTCCTGTCTGTGTGAGAAGCGCCCTCTGTTGGTCCTGTCTGTGTGAGAAGCATCCTCTGTTGGTCCTGTCTATGTGAGAAGCGTCCTCTGTTCCTGTCTGTGTGAGATGCGCCCCCTGTTCCTGTCTGTGTGAGATGCGCCCTCTGTTGTTCCTGTATGTGAGAAGCGCCCTCTGTTGGTCCTGTCTGTGTGAGAAGCGCCCTCTGTTCTACCTGTCTGTGTGAGAAGCACCCTTTGTTGTTCCTGTCTGTGTGAGATGCACCCTCTGTTGTTCCTGTCTGTCTGTGTGAGAAGCGCCCTCTGTTGTTCCTGTCTGTGTGAAAAGCGCCCTCTGTTGGTCCTGTCTGTGTGAGAAGTGTTTCATTGATGAAAGTAAAGTAAATGGTCTGATTTAACCACACGCAGGAAGTGTGTGATGGGGGGCCTGGCACTTAGGGGTCGCGGGGAAAGCGGGCTTTTCGTTCCGTAGAGGCCCCCGGAGTCCGCAGAGAGCCCCCACAACACCCATCATAGCGCCAAGAGGGCCCCAGCGTACTCCCAACCATCAGAGGAAAGGGCTCCTAGAAAGACTACAAACGTTATTCATCCGATCTGACACCTTCAACCCAGCCTCCAACGCAGTGAGGCCTGAGGAGTCAGGGGTGGGAGCCTCGGAGCAGGCACCGCCCCGAGGCGCACCCACCGCAGTGCCAGCTACCACTAGGCACCTCGCACGCAGGACTGAAGGGCTGGGGATGCAAGAGTGGGAGGAGGCAGCCTTATTTCTGCTCATTTTCCCTTCCTCTCGCTCTGCTCTTTCACTCGTTTTTCTACCCTCTTTTAGCTTTCACCTTTCTGCACTTTTCTGCATCTCTGCTCTTCTGTGCCTTATTTCTGCTTATTTTCCCATTTTTCTTTATCCCTTATTTCCTCCCTTTACCTTTCCCCGCCGCTGCTGCCCCCGCGGCCCCTCCCCCCAGCGCGACCGGCCCAATCCAGCTCCCCTCCCCGCTCCCGCCTCCCAGCTGTCCAGCCCTCCCGACCCCTACTTAATGGCGGCCGCTGCGGGGACAGGCGAGCAAGACCACTGACTCATTGTCAGTGAAATTGCTCTCCCACCCTCGCAGCTCCACCATTAAGTGAGGCCTGCTCCTGCACTCTCGAGTGTTGGTGATCGAGGCCCTCCTCCACCCGCAGGTTTCCCTGCGCCTCATCCCTGGTGGTCCAGTGGACCTCTGTTTCCTTCCTCTCTCTCTCTCCTCTTTCACTCGTTTTTCTACCCTTTTTCATCTTTCACCTTTCTGCACTTTTCTGCATCTCTGCTCTTTTGTGCCTTATTTCTGCTCATTTTCCCTTCCTCTCGCTCTGCTCTTTCACTCGTTTTTCTACCCTCTTTTAGCTTTCACCTTTCTGCACTTTTCTGCATCTCTGCTCTTCTGTGCCTTATTTGTGCTTATTTTCCCTTTTTTCTTTATCCCTTATTTCCTCCCTTTACCTTTCCCTGCTGCTGCTGCCCCCGCGGCCCCTCCCCCCCAGCGCGACCGGCCCAATCCAACTCCCCTCCCCACTCCCGCCTCCCAGCTGTCCAGCCCTCCCCGACCCCCCCTACTTAATGGCGGCCCCTGCGCGGCCGCACAGCGGCAGCGGGCGCGCCGCTGGCGCGCCGAAGGCGCTTCAAAGGCAAGCCCGCCTGCGCCCGTCCGCGACCAGACCGCGACCAGCGCCAGGAACCCTGGACCTCCGCCCCGCCAATGCTACGACCCAGCAGCACTCCACGCACTCAACCCAGGCCGCAACAACAACTGCAAGCTAGCATCTCCAGCCGACACCCACGGACCCTTCAGCTGTCACCGCTGCCGGCACACCTGCAGCACCGCCAAGAACATGGATCCAGCACAACCCGCCCACAAGAACACAACCGAACCGAGGACCCTGCAATGCATCCTCCTCAATGTCCGATCCCTCCACAAACACGCCACCGAAATCTGGGACCTCCTCGACAGCACCACCCCGGATGTAGCGTTCTTCACCGAAACCTGGACCAACACCTCCTCGGGACCGGACATCGCCATCGCCATCCCCCAAGGATACAAGATCTCCAGGAAGGACCGCCGCACCCGCCCAGGAGGAGGAATCGCCATCGTCCACAATCCAGCCTCCGCCTGAGCACACTCCCCGACGAGCCCACAGAACTGATGGAACACCTTCACTTCAAGATACTGGCCAGCCCCACCGCCACCCTCCGAGGAACCCTCATCTACCGACCCCCTGGACCCCGCGGACCCTTCGCCAACTCCATCATGGACATTATCTCCCCGCAGGCCATCGCATCCACCAACTACACCCTGCTGGGAGACCTCAACTTCCACCTCGACAACCAACTGGACCCCAGCACCACATCCCTCCTGGACAACCTCCACGACATTGGACTCCACCAGATCGTGACCGAGCCCACGCACTCAGCTGGACACACCCTCGACCCCCTCTTCACTACAGGAAACTCCATCACCTTCAGCCACAGCACCGAACTCCCATGGACCGACCATTGTTGCGTCCACTTCACCTTCAGAACACCCACCATCCACAGACACCAACACCTGCTCCCACGAAGAAACTGAACCAAAATCACTGACGACCAGCTCACCTCCTCACTCAACAACTCCACCCCAACCATTGCGGAAAACGACGACCCCAACCCAACAGCCCGAACCCTGCATAGATGGATCTCGGACAGCACCAACACCATAGCCCCCCTCAAGAAAAACAACAATACCCGCGCCAAGAAAGCCGGATGGTTTACCACCGAACTTCGAGAGTCCAGACGCAGATGCCGCCGCCTCGAAAAGGCCTGGAGGAACACCAAATCCACAGAAGCCCACAACAACTTCAGAGCCCCCACCAACGCCCACCATCAACTCATCAGAGAAACGAGGAAAAAAGCGATTGAAGACAGAATTTCCACCCACGCGCACAACAGCAAGGAACTCTTTAGCATCATCAAGGAGTTCGCCCAACCCACCAGCGAGTCTACCGACATCCCTCCCTCACAAGACCTCTGCGACAAACTCAGCACTTTTTTCCACCACAAAATCAAGAACATCTACGACAACTTCGACGAAGACAACCAACACACTGAACCCTCACCAACCACCCCCGAAACCCGGAAACCAGCGATTGACGACTGGACAGCCCTCACCACCGAAGACACACTGAAGACAATGAAGTCAATCCACTCAGGGGCCCCCACGGACCCCTGCCCCCACCACATCTTCAACAGAGCCACCGACACCATCGCACCTATGCTCCGCCACACCATCAACCGCTCCCTGGCGACCGCCTCGTTCCCCGACGACTGGAAACACGCTGAGGTCAACCCCCTCCTAAAGAAACCTTCAGCGGACCCCACCGACCTCAAAAACTACAGACCCATCTCCCTGCTCCCGTTCCCAGCGAAAGTCATCGAGAAAGCCATCAACAGCCAACTCGCCACATTCATTAAAGAACACAACATCCTCGACTCCTCCCAATCCGGCTTCAGAAAAAACCACAGTACGGAAACCGCCCTCCTCGCCGCAACAGACGACATCCGCACCCTACTGGACAAAGGAGAAACAGTAGCCCTCATCCTCCTCGACCTATCAGCGGCGTTCGACACAGTCTCCCACCGCACCCTAATACGCAGACTCTACGACGCAGGAATCCAGGACAAGGCCCTCGACTGGATCCACTCCTTCCTCTCCGGCAGGACGCAGCGGGTCAGACTCCTCCCTTTCCTCTCGGACCCCACACCTACCACCTGCGGAGTCCCCAGGGCTCCTCCCTCAGCCCGACGCTCTTCAACGTCTACATGGCTCCACTCGCCCCCATCGTCAGAACCTACGGACTCAACATCGTGTCATACGCAGACGACACCCAACTCATCCTCTCCCTATCCAACGAGCCCAACACCGCCAGACGCAACTTTCGAGAAGGCATGGAAGCCGTCGCCAAATGGATGAAAAACAGCTGCCTACAACTAAACACCAACAAAACAGAAGTACTCATCATGGGCCCAAACACAGACGCCTGGAGCGACACCTGGTGGCCCCCTGCCCTCGGAAACCCGCCAACCCCCACGGACCACGCACGCAACCTGGGAATCATCCTGGACTCCGAGCTCAAAATGGACCGCCAGATCAACTCTGTCTCATCTTCCTGCTTCCACACCCTCCGCCTCCTTCGTAAGACCTTCAAAAGGATCCCCCTCGAACACCGAAAGACCGTCACTCACGCCCTGGTCACCAGCAGACTCGACTACGGCAACGCACTCTACGCCGGAATAAACAAAAACCTCACCCGCAAGCTACAGAACATCCAGAACGCCGCCGCAAGACTGGTCCTCAACCTGCCAAAACACTGCCACATCTCCCTGCACCTGTGCACACTCCACTGGCTCCCCGTCGAGGCGAGAATTACCTTCAAGATGCTCACCCACGCACACAAAGGCCCTCCACGGCACCGGACCAGCATACCTGAACAGCCGACTCAAATTCCACGCACCCCAAAGGACCTTACGATCAGCCCAGCTCTCCTACGCCGTGGTCCCCCGCACCAGAAAGACCAGATCGGGAGGCCGCTCCTTCTCCTTCCTCGCGGCCAAAGCATGGAACGTCCTTCCGCTCCACCTCAGACAGACAGACATCGCTCCCCATTTTCGCGAGAAACCTCAAAACCTGGCTCTTCGACAGACCCCCTCCTTGATGGAATGGTACCTGCACCCCCCCCCTACCCCTAGCGCCTTGAGACCCTTACGGGTGAGTAGTCGCGCTTTAACAAACCCCTGATTGATTGATTGATTGAGGCAGGCAGTCCAAAAGAGGTGCCGCCCTGGAGAACATTCACCGAAAGAGCAAGGCAGGAGCAGTGCCTCAAAAAATGTACACAGAGAATGCAAAAGAGGGGACAAAGCTAAAACAATGCCAAAAAGAATTTTCAGGGACATCATACGGAGCAAATTAAGAACCCAAAGACAGACGCACACATTTGGGAACCCCGAATATTCTTAAATACTGCCATGTAAAATGCAGCTCTGCGTGTCAGCGCCTATTGCCTAGGTTTTATGGCGAAACGACAAGTCTGCCAATTACCTGTTACTGTTTGTGTGAGAAGCGCCCTCTGTTGTTTCTGTCTGTGTGAGATGCGCCCCTGGTCCTGTCTGTGTGAGATGCGCCCCCTGCTGTTCCTGTCTGTGTGAGAAGCGCCCTCTGTTCTACCTGTCTGTGTGAGAAGCGCCCTCTGTTGTTCCTGTCTGCGTGAGAAGCGCCCTCTGTTGTTCCTGTGTGTGAGATGCGCCCCCTGTTGTTCCTGCCTGTGTGAGAAGCGTCCCCAGTTGTTCCTGTCTGTGTGAGATGCGCACCCTGTTCCAGTCTGTGTGAGATGCGCCCTCTGTTGTTCCTGTCTGTCTGTGTGAGAAGCGCCCTCTGTTGTACCTGTCTGTGTGAGATGTGCCCCCTATTGTTCCCGTCTGTGTGAGAAGCGCCCTCTGTTCTACCGGTCTGTGTGAGAAGCGCCCTCTGTTGTTCCTGTCTGCGTGAGCCCTCTGTTGTTCCTGTCTGTGTGAGATGCGCCCCCTGTTGTTCCTGTCTGTGTGAGAACCGTCCTCTGTTCCTGTCTGTGTGAGATGCGCCCTCTGTTGTTCCTGTCTGTCTGTGTGAGATGCGCCCTCTGTTGTACCTGTATTTGAGAAGCGCCCTCTGTTGTTCCTGTCTGTGTGAGATGCGCCCTCTGTTGTTCCTGTCTGTGTGACAAGCGTCCTCTGTTCCTGTCTGTGTGAGATGCGCCCTCTGTTGTTCCTGTCTGTGTGTGAGAAGCGCCCTCTGTTGGTCCTGTCTGTCTGTGTGAGAAGCGCCCTCTGTTGGTCCTGTCTGTGTGAGAAGTGTTTCATTGATGAAAGTAAAGTAAATGGTCTGATTTAACCACACGCAGGAAGTGTGTGATGGGGGTCCCTGGCACCTAGGGGTCGTGGGGAAAGCGGGTTTTTCGTTCCGTAGAGGCCCCCGGAGTCCGCAGAGAGCCCCCACAACACCCACCCTAGCGCCAAGAGGGCCCCAGCGTACTCCCAACCATCAGAGGAAAGGGCTCCTAGAAAGACTACAAGCGTTATTCATCCGATCTGACACCTTCAACCCAGCCTCCAACGCAGTGAGGCCTGAGGAGTCAGGGGTGGGAGCCTCGGAGCAGGCACCGCCCCGAGGCGCACCCACCGCAGTGCCAGCTACCACTAGGCACCTCGCACGCAGGACTGAAGGGCTGGGGTTGCAAGAGTGGGAGGAGGCAGGCAGTCCAAAAGAGGTGCCGCCCTGCCCTGGAGAACATTCACCGAAAGAGCAAGGCAGGAGCAGTGCCTCAAAAAATGTACACAGAGAATGCAAAAAAGGGGGCAAAGCTAAAACAATGCCAAAAAGAATTTTCAGGGACATCATACGGAGCAAATTAAGAACCCAAAGACGGACGCACACATTTGGGAACCCCGAATATTCTTAAATACTGCCATGTAAAATGCAGCTCTGCGTGTCAGCGCCTATTGCCTAGGTTTTATGGCGAAACGACAAGTCTGCCAATTACCTGTTACTGTTTGTGTGAGAAGCGCCCTCTGTTGTTCCTGTCTGTGTGAGATGCGCCCCCTGCTGTTCCTGTCTGCGTGAGAAGGGCCCTCTGTTGTTCCTGTCTGTGAGATGCGCCCCCTGTTGTTCCAGTCTGTGTGAGATGTGCACCCTGTTCGTCTGTGTGAGAAGCGCCCTCTGTTGTACCTGTCTGTGTGAGATGCGCCCCCTGTTGTTCCAGTCTGTGTGAGAAGCGCCCTCTGTTGTTCCAGTCTGTGTGAGAAGCGCCCTCTGTTCTACCTGTCTGCGTGAGCCCTCTGTTGTTCCTGTCTGTGTGAGATGCGCCCCCTGTTGTTCCTGTCTGTGTGCAATGCGCCCCCTGTTGTTCCTGTCTGTGTGAGAAGCGCCCTCTGTTCTACCTGTCTGCGTGAGCCCTCTGTTGTTCCTGTCTGTGTGAGATGCGCCCCCTGTTGTTCCTGTCTGTCTGTGTGAGAAGCGCCCTCTGTTGTTCCTGTCTGTCTGTGTGAGAAGCGCCCTCTGTTGTACCTGTATGTGAGAAGCGCCCTCTGTTGTACCTGTATGTGAGAAGCGCCTTCTGTTGGTCCTGTCTGTGTGAGAAGTGTCCTCTGTTGGTCCTGTCTGTGTGAGAAGCGTCCTCTGTTCCTGTCTGTGTGAGATGCGCCCCCTGTTCCTGTCTGTGTGAGAAGCGTCCTCTGTTGTTCCGGTCTGTGTGAGATGCGTCCTCTGTTGTTCCTGTCTGTGTGAGATGCGTCCTCTGTTGTTCCTGTCTGTGTGAGAAGCGCCCTCTGTTGGTCCTGTCTGTCTGTGTGAGAAGCGCCCTCTGTTGTACCTGTATGTGAGAAGCGCCCTCTGTTGTTCCTGTCTGTGTGAGAAGCGCCCTCTGTTGTTCCTGTCTGTGTGAGAAGCGCCCTCTGTTGGTCCTGTCTGTGTGAGAAGCGTCCTCTGTTGGTCCTGTCTGTGTGAGAAGCGTCCTCTGTTGGTCCGGTCTGTGTGAGATGCGCCCCCTGTTGTTCCTGTCTGTGTGAGAAGCGTCCCCTGTTGTTCCTGTCTGTGTGAGATGCGCCCCCTGTTCCTGTCAGTGTGAGATGCGCCCTCTGTTCTACTTGTCTGCGTGAGCCCTCTGTTGTTCCTGTCTGTGTGAGAAGCGCCCTCTGTTGTACCTGTATGTGAGAAGCACCCTCTGTTGTTCCTGTTTGCGTGAGAAGCGCCCTCTGTTGTTCCTGTCTGTGTGAGAAGCGTCCTCTGTTCCTGTCTGTGTGAGATGCGCCCCCTGTTCCTGTCTGTGTGAGATGCGCCCTCTGTTGTTCCTGTCTGTGTGAGAAGCGCCCTCTGTTGTACCTGTATGTGAGAAGCGCCCTCTGTTGTTCCTGTCTGTGTGAGAAGCGCCCTCTGTTGTTCCTGTCTGTGTGAGAAGCGTCCTCTGTTGTTCCTGTCTGTGTGAGATGCGCCCCCTGTTGTTCCTGCCTGTGTGAGAAGCGTCCTGTTGTTCCTGCCTGTGTGAGAAGCGTCCTCTGTTGTTCCTGCCTGTGTGAGAAGCGTCCTCTGTTGTTCCTGTGTGTGTGAGATGCGCACCCTGTTCCAGTCTGTGTGAGATACGCCCTCTGTTGTTCCTGTCCGTCTGTGTGAGAAGCGCCCCCTGTTCCTGTCTGTGTGAGATGCGCCCCCTGTTCCTGTCTGTGTGAGATGCGCCCCCTGTTCCTGCCTGTGTGAGAAGCGTCCTCTGTTGTTCCTGCCTGTGTGAGAAGCGTCCTCTGTTGTTCCTGTCTGTGTGAGATGCGCACCCTGTTCCAGTCTGTGTGAGATGCGCCCTCTGTTGTTCCTGTCTGTCTGTGTGAGAAGCGCCCTCTGTTGTACCTGTCTGTGTGAGATGCGCCCCCTGTTGTACCTGTCTGTGTGAGATGCGCCCCCTGTTGTTCCTGTCTGTGTGAGAAGCGCCCTCTGGTCTACCTGTCTGTGTGAGCCCTCTGTTGTTCCTGTCTGTGTGAGATGCGCCCCCTGTTGTTTCTGTCTGTGTGAGAAGCGTCCTCTGTTCCTGTCTGTGTGAGATGCGCCCTCTGTTGTTCCTGTCTGTGTGAGAAGCACCCTCTGTTGTTCCTGTCTGTGTGAGAAGCGCCCTCTGTTCTACCTGTCTGAGAAGCACCCTCTGTTGTTCCTGTCTGCGTGAGAAGCGCCCTCTGTTGTTTCTGTCTGTGTGAGATGCGCCCCCTGTTCTTGTCTGTGTGAGATGCGCCCCCTGTTGTTCCTGCCTGTGTGAGAAGCGTCCTGTTGTTCCTGCTGTGTGAGAAGCGTCCTCTGTTGTTCCTGCCTGTGTGAGAAGCGTCCTCTGTTGTTCCTGTCTGTGTGAGATGCGCACCCTGTTCCAGTCTGTGTGAGATGCGCCCTCTGTTGTTCCTGTCTGTGTGAAAAGCGCCCCCTGTTCCTGTCTGTGTGAGATGCGCCCCCTGTTCCTGTCTGTGTGAGATGCACCCCCTGTTGTTCCTGCCTGTGTGAGAAGCGTCCTCTGTTGTTCCTGCCTGTGTGAGAAGCGTCCTCTGTTGTTCCTGTCTGTGTGAGATGCGCCCCCTGTTGTTCCTGTCTGTGTGAGAAGCGTCCTCTGTTCCTGTCTGTGTGAGATGCGCCCCCTGTTCCAGTCTGTGTGAGATGCGCCCTCTGTTGTTCCTGTCTGTCTGTGTGAGAAGCGCCCTCTGTTGTACCTGTCTGTGTGAGATGCGCCCCCTGTTGTTCCTGTCTGTGTGAGAAGCGCCCTCTGGTCTACCTGTCTGTGTGAGCCCTCTGTTGTTCCTGTCTGTGTGAGAAGCGCCCTCTGTTGTACCTGTCTGTGTGAGATGCGCCCCCTGTTGTTCCTGTCTGTGTGAGAAGCGCCCTCTGGTCTACCTGTCTGTGTGAGCCCTCTGTTGTTCCTGTCTGTGTGAGATGCGCCCCCTGTTGTTCCTGTCTGTGTGAGAAGCGCCCTCTGGTCTACCTGTCTGTGTGAGCCCTCTGTTGTTCCTGTCTGTGTGAGATGCGCCCCCTGTTGTTCCTGTCTGTGTGAGAAGCGTCCCCTGTTGTTCCTGTCTGTGTGAGATGCGCCCCCTGTTCCTGTCAGTGTGAGATGCGCCCTCTGTTCTACTTGTCTGCGTGAGCCCTCTGTTGTTCCTGTCTGTGTGAGAAGCGCCCTCTGTTGTACCTGTATGTGAGAAGCACCCTCTGTTGTTCCTGTTTGCGTGAGAAGCGCCCTCTGTTGTTCCTGTCTGTGTGAGAAGCGTCCTCTGTTCCTGTCTGTGTGAGATGCGCCCCCTGTTCCTGTCTGTGTGAGATGAGCCCTCTGTTGTTCCTGTCTGTGTGAGAAGCGCCCTCTGTTGTACCTGTATGTGAGAAGCGCCCTCTGTTGTTCCTGTCTGTGTGAGAAGCGTCCTCTGTTGTTCCTGTCTGTGTGAGATGCGCCCCCTGTTCCTGTCTGTGTGAGATGCGCCCCCTGTTGTTCCTGCCTGTGTGAGAAGCGTCCTGTTGTTCCTGCCTGTGTGAGAAGCGTCCTCTGTTGTTCCTGCCTGTGTGAGAAGCGTCCTCTGTTGTTCCTGTCTGTGTGAGATGCGCACCCTGTTCCAGTCTGTGTGAGATGCGCCCTCTGTTGTTCCTGTCCGTCTGTGTGAGAAGCGCCCCCTGTTCCTGTCTGTGTGAGATGCACCCCTGTTCCTGTCTGTGTGAGATGCGCCCCCTGTTGTTCCTGCCTGTGTGAGAAGCGTCCTCTGTTGTTCCTGCCTGTGTGAGAAGCGTCCTCTGTTGTTCCTGTCTGTGTGAGATGCGCACCCTGTTCCAGTCTGTGTGAGATGCGCCCTCTGTTGTTCCTGTCTGTCTGTGTGAGAAGCGCCCTCTGTTGTACCTGTCTGTGTGAGATGCGCCCCCTGTTGTTCCCGTCTGTGTGAGAAGCGCCCTCTGGTCTACCTGTCTGTGTGAGCCCTCTGTTGTTCCTGTCTGTGTGAGATGCGCCCCCTGTTGTTCCTGTCTGTGTGAGAAGCGTCCTCTGTTCCTGTCTGTGTGAGATGCGCCCCCTGTTCCTGTCTGTGTGAGATGCGCCCTCTGTTGTTCCTGTCTGTGTGAGAAGCGCCCTCTGTTGTTCCTGTCTGTGTGAGAAGCGCCCTCTGTTGTTCCTGTCTGTGTGAGAAGCGCCCTCTGTTCTACCTGTCTGTGTGAGAAGCACCCTCTGTTGTTCCTGTCTGCGTGAGAAGCGCCCTCTGTTGTTTCTGTCTGTGTGAGATGCGCCCCCTGTTCCTGTCTGTGTGAGATGCGCCCCCTGTTGTTCCTGCCTGTGTGAGAAGCGTCCTGTTGTTCCTGCCTGTGTGAGAAGCGTCCTCTGTTGTTCCTGCCTGTGTGAGAAGCGTCCTCTGTTGTTCCTGTCTGTGTGAGATGCGCACCCTGTTCCAGTCTGTGTGAGATGCGCCCTCTGTTGTTCCTGTCTGTCTGTGTGAGAAGCGCCCCCTGTTCCTGTCTGTGTGAGATGCGCCCCCTGTTCCTGTCTGTGTGAGATGCACCCCCTGTTGTTCCTGCCTGTGTGAGAAGCGTCCTCTGTTGTTCCTGCCTGTGTGAGAAGCGTCCTCTGTTGTTCCTGTCTGTGTGAGATCGTCCCCTGTTGTTCCTGTCTGTGTGAGAAGCGTCCTCTGTTCCTGTCTGTGTGAGATGCGCCCCTGTTCCAGTCTGTGTGAGATGCGCCCTCTGTTGTTCCTGTCTGTCTGTGTGAGAAGCGCCCTCTGTTGTTCCTGTCTGTCTGTGTGAGAAGCGCCCTCTGTTGTACCTGTCTGTGTGAGATGCGCCCCCTGTTGTTCCTGTCTGTGTGAGAAGCGCCCTCTGGTCTACCTGTCTGTGTGAGCCCTCTGTTGTTCCTGTCTGTGTGAGATGCGCCCCCTGTTCCTGTCTGTGTGACATGCGCCCTGTTGTTCCTGTCTGTGTGAGAAGCACCCTCTGTTGTTCCTGTCTGTGTGAGAAGCACCCTCTGTTGTTCCTGTCTGTGTGAGAAGCGCCCTCTGTTGGTCCTGTCTGTGTGAGAAGCGCCCTCTGTTGGTCCTGTCTGTGTGAGAAGCGCCCTCTGTTGGTCCTGTCTGTGTGAGAAGCGCCCTCTGTTGGTCCTGTCTGTGTGAGAAGCGCCCTCTGTTCTACCTGTCTGTGTGAGAAGCGCCCTCTGTTGTTCCTGTCTGCGTGAGAAGCGCCCTCTGTTGTTCCTGTCTGCGTGAGAAGCGCCCTCTGTTGTTCCTGTCTGTCTGTGTGAGAAGCGCCCTCTGTTGTTCCTGTCTGTGTGAGAAGTGTCCTCTGTTCCTGTGTGAGATGCGCCCCCTGTTCCTGTCTGTGTGAGAAGCGTCCTCTGTTGTTCCTGTCTGTGTGAGAAGCGCCCTCGGTTGTTCCTGTCTGTGTGAGAAGCGCCCTCGGTTGTTCCTGTCTGTGTGAGAAGCGCCCTCGGTTGTTCCTGTCTGTGTGAGAAGCGCCCTCTGTTCTACCTGTCTGTGTGAGAAGCGCCCTCTGTTCTACCTGTCTGTGTGAGAAGCGCCCTCTGTTGTTCCTGTCTGCGTGAGAAGCGCCCTCTGTTGTTCCTGTCTGTGTGAGATGTGCCCCCTGTTGTTCCTGTCTGTGTGAGAAGCGTCCTCTGTTCCTGTGTGAGATGCGCCCCCTGTTCCTGTCTGTGTGAGATGCGCCCCCTGTTCCTGTCTGTGTGAGATGCGCCCCCTGTTCCTGTCTGTGTGAGATGCGCCCCCTGTTCCTGTCTGTGTGAGATGCGCCCCCTGTTGTTCCTGCCTGTGTGAGAAGCGTCCTCTGTTGTTCCTGTCTGTGTGAGATGCGCACCCTGTTCGTCTGTGTGAGATGCGCCCTCTGTTGTTCCTGTCTGTGTGAGAAGCGCCCTCTGTTGTACCTGTATGTGAGAAGCGCCCTCTGTTGTTCCTGTCTGTGTGAGATGCGCACCCTGTTCCAGTCTGTGTGAGATGCGCCCTCTGTTGTTCCTGTCTGTGTGAGAAGCGTCCTGTTGTTCCTGCCTGTGTGAGAAGCGTCCTCTGTTGTTCCTGTCTGTGTGAGATGCGCCCTCTGTTGTTCCTGTCTGTGTGAGAAGCGCCCTCTGTTGTACCTGTATGTGAGAAGCGCCCTCTGTTGTTCCTGTCTGTGTGAGATGCGCACCCTGTTCCAGTCTGTGTGAGATGCGCCCTCTGTTGTTCCGGTCTGTGTGAGAAGCGTCCTGTTGTTCCTGCCTGTGTGAGAAGCGTCCTCTGTTGTTCCCGTCTGTGTGAGAAGCGTCCTCTGTTCCTGTCTGTGTGAGATGCGCCCCCTGTTCCTGTCTGTGTGAGAAGCGCCCTCTGTTGTTCCTGTCTGTGTGAGAAGCGCCCTCTGTTGTACCTGTATGTGAGAAGCGCCCTCTGTTGTTCCTGTCTGTGTGAGATGCGCACCCTGTTCCAGTCTGTGTGAGATGCGCCCTCTGTTGTTCCTGTCTGTGTGAGAAGCGTCCTGTTGTTCCTGCCTGTGTGAGAAGCGCCCTCTGTTGATCATGTCTGTGTGAGAAGTGTCCTCTGTTCCTGTCTGTGTGAGAAGCGCCCTCTGTTGTACCTGTATGTGAGAAGCGCCCTCTGTTGTTCCTGTCTGTGTGAGAAGCGCCCTCTGTTGGTCCTGTCTGTGTGAGAAGCGTCCTCTGTTGGTCCTGTCTGTGTGAGAAGCGTCCTCTGTTGGTCCTGTCTGTGTGAGATGCGCCCTCTGTTGGTTCTGTCTGTGTGAGAAGCGCCCTCTGTTCTACCTGTCTGTGTGAGAAGCACCCTCTGTTGGTCCTGTCTGTGTGAGAAGCGTCCCCTGTTGTTCCTGTCTGTGTGAGATGCGCCCCCTGTTCCTGTCTGTGTGAGATGCGCCCTCTGTTGTTCCTGTCTGTGTGAGAAGCGCCCTCTGTTGTACCTGTATGTGAGAAGCGCACTCTGTTGTTCCTGTCTGTGTGAGAAGCGCCCTCTGTTGTTCCTGTCTGTGTGAGATGCGCCCCCTGTTGTTCCTGTCTGTGTGAGAAGCGTCCTGTTGTTCCTGCCTGTGTGAGAAGCGTCCTCTGTTGTTCCTGCCTGTGTGAGAAGCGTCCTCTGTTGTTCCTGCCTGTGTGAGAAGCGCCCTCTGTTGTTCCTGTCTGTGTGAGATGCGCCCTCTGTTGTTCCTGTCTGTGTGAGATGCGCCCTCTGTTGTTCCTGTCTGTGTGAGAAGCACCCTCTGTTGTTCCTGTCTGTGTGAGAAGCGCCCTCTGTTGGTCCTGTCTGTGTGAGAAGCGCCCTATGTTCTACCTGTCTGTGTGAGATGCGCCCCCTGTTGTTCCTGTCTGTGTGAGAAGCGCCCTCTGTTGTACCTGTATGTGAGAAGCGCCCTCTGTTGTTAACCTGTCTGTGTGAGAAGCGCCCTCTGTTGTTCCTGTCTGTGTGAGATGCGCCCCCTGTTGTTCCTGTCTGTGTGAGAAGCGTCCTCTGTTGTTCCTGTCTGTGTGAGATGCGCCCCCTGTTCCTGTCTGTGTGAAATGCGCCCCCTGTTGTTCCTGCCTGTGTGAGAAGCGTCCTCTGTTGTTCCTGTCTGTGTGAGATGCGCCCCCTGTTCCTGTCTGTGTGAGATGCGCCCCCTGTTGTTCCTGCCTGTGTGAGAAGCGTCCTCTGTTCCTGTCTGTGTGAGTTGCGCTCCCTGTTCCTGTCTGTGTGAGATGCGCCCTCTGTTGTTCCTGTCTGTGTGAGAAGCGCCCTCTGTTGTACCTGTATGTGAGAAGCGCCCTCTGTTGATCCTGTCTGTGTGAGAAGCGCCCTCTGTTGTACCTGTCTGTGTGAGATGCGCCCTCTGTTGTTCCTGTCTGTGTGAGATGCGCCCTCTGTTGTTCCTGTGTGAGATGCGACCTCTGTTGTTCCTGTCTGTGTGAGAAGCACCCTCTGTTGTTCCTGTCTGCGTGAGATGCACCCTCTGTTGTTCCTGTCGGTCTGTGTGAGAAGCGCCCTCTGTTGTACCTGTATGTGAGAAGCGCCCTCTGTCGTTCCTGTCTGCGTGAGAAGCGCCCTCTGTTGTTCCTGTCTGTGTGAGATGCGCCCTCTGTTGTTCCTGTCTGTGTGAGATGCGCACTCTGTTGTTCCTGTCTGTGTGAGAAGCACCCTCTGTTGTTCCTGTCTGCGTGAGATGCACCCTCTGTTGTTCCTGTCTGTCTGTGTGAGAAGCGCCCTCTGTTCTACCCGTCTGTGTGAGAAGCACCCTTTGTTGTTCCCGTCTGTGTGAGATGCACCCTCTGTTTCCTGTCTGTCTGTGTGAGAAGCGCCCTCTGTTGGTCCTGTCTGTGTGAGAAGCGCCCTCTGTTGTTCCTGTCTGTGTGAGAAGCGCCATCTGTTGGTCCTGTCTGTGTGAGAAGCGCCCTCTGTTGGTCCTGTCTGTGTGAGAAGTTTTCATTGATGAAAGTAAAGTAAATGGTCTGATTTAACCGCACGCAGGAAGTGTGTGATGGGGGGCCTGGCACCTAGGGGGTCGTGGGGAAAGCGGGCTTTTCGTTCCGTAGAAGCACCCGGAGTCCGCAGAGAGCCCCCACAACACCCACCATAGCGCCAAGAGGTTCCCCAGCATACTCCCAACCATCAGAGGAAAGGGCTCCTAGAAAGACTACAAACGTTTTTCATCCGATCTGACACCTTCAACCCAGCCTCCAACGCAGTGAGGCCTGAGGAGTCAGGGGTGGGAGCCTCGGAGCAGGCACCGCCCCGAGGCGCACCCACCGCAGTGCCAGCTACCACTAGGCACCTCGCACGCAGGACTGAAGGGCTGGGGATGCAAGAGTGGGAGGAGGCAGACAGTCCAAAAGAGGTGCCGCCCTGCCCTGGAGAACATTCACCGAAAGAGCAAGGCAGGAGCAGTGCCTCAAAAAATGTACACAGAGAATGCAAAAGAGGGGGCAAAGCTAAAACAATGCCAAAAAGAATTTTCAGGGACATCATACGGAGCAAGTTAAGAACCCAAAGACAGACGCACACATTTGGGAACCCCGAATATTCTTAAATACTGCCATGTAAAATGCAGCTCTGCGTGTCAGCGCCTATTGCCTAGGTTTTATGGCGAAACGACAAGTCTGCCAATTACCTGTTACTGTTTGTGTGAGAAGCGCCCTCTGTTGTTCCTGTCTGTGTGAGATGCGCCCCCTGTTGTTCCTGCGTGTGTGAGAAGCGTCCTCTGTTGTTCCTGTCTGTGTGAGATGCGCACCCTGTTCCAGTCTGTGTGAGAAGCGCCCCCTGTTGTTCCTGCCTGTGTGAGAAGCGCCCTCTGTTCTACCTGTCTGTGTGAGAAGCACCCTCTGTTGTTCCTGTCTGCGTGAGAAGCGCCCTCTGGTGTTCCTGTCTGTGTGAGATGTGCCCCCTGTTGTTCCTGCCTGTGTGAGAAGCGTCCTCTGTTGTTCCTGTCTGTGTGAGATGCGCACCCTGTTCCAGTCTGTGTGAGAAGCGCCCTCTGTTGTTCCGGTCTGTGTGAGATGCGCCCCCTGTTGTTCCTGTCTGTGCGAGAAGCGTCCTCTGTTGTTCCTGTCTGTGTGAGATGCGCCCCCTGTCCCCGTCTGTGTGAGATGCGCCCTCTGTTGTTCCTGTCTGTGTGAGATGCGCCCCCTGATCCTGTCTGTGTGAGATGCGCCGTCTGTTGTTCCTATCTGTGTGAGAAGCGCCCTCTGTTGTTCCTGTCTGTGTGAGATGCGCCCCGTTCCTGTCTGTGTGAGATGCGCCCTCTGTTGTTCCTGTCTGTGTGAGAAGCGCCCTCTGTTGTTCTTGTCTGTGTGAGAAGCGCCCTCTGTTGTTCCTGTCTGAGCAGTGGTGCAGTGTCCGGAGTCTCGGCTCCACATGCAGCACGGTGTGCTCTTGGGCACCAGACTCCAAAGTCCTTTTATAAGAGTGAATTTTAACCATCGCCCGCTTATGCAAATGGCCCTCGTGATTTCCTGCACCCCGAGCCATTTGTTTTTCTGTCAACCTCGGAGCCCTGCCATGACAACAGGCCGTGGGCTCTTCCTAGGCACCTCACACACAGCTCCGGCAGAGGGGAGGGTGGCCCCTCCAGGCCGCAGAACAGATTGGCTGGGATGTGTGAAATCCTCTTGGGTAGAGGGTGTCTGTCTACTGTGTGTGTTCGGTGTGTCTGCTGAGTGGATGGGTGGGTGTCTGCTGTGTGTGGTGTGACTGCTGTGTGGGTGGGTGTCTGCTGTATGTGTGCTCTACATGTTTTTCAGTCTGCTGTGTGTGAACAGCGCACTCTTTCAGCGTTGGGGGACCGGTCCGATGGATCCCTCTACTCCGCTCCACTGGATTTATGGCTGTTCTTAAAGTCTGGTGGGTGGATGCCTGCCAGGCCGCCACTGCCCCGTCTGTTCTTGGTGTAGACTGGCCAGAAGGGCCTGTGCTTTCCCTCGGGAGATATTCCCCCACTCCCCCCACCAGGAACATTAATGGGCCAGCACTCGAGGAAAGCCTTGGCTTGTGTAAATTACCGGTATGGCCGGATTTATAGCACTGTGCTCCATTTTTGTCATGCTTTCTGGCCCCCTCACCCACTTCACAGCCAACCATAAACTTCCACTACTGAAGTCCACGTGTCTGCTGAATAGCCTACCTTCTAAGAGGCTCTCGCGATATAAACAAGCATTGGCATAGCCAATAGGTCTCGCCTTTGGGACCTTATAAGTATTTAGTTATGCAGCACAATATCCTTGGTGCAACAACATCAACTGTTGCATGGCTAAACACTTAAAAGGTCCCAAAGGCGATACCTATTGGCTATGCCAATGCTTGTTTATTTTGCCCTTCCACTTGAGTGTTCCCAGTTGAGGCTACTACACTTGACTCTGGCCTGGGTAGCAGATGTTACTGTTTTACCCTGTCTGAGGCATGCAGCTGTAAGACTGTTGATCTCTGTCAATCTGTCAGCATCCATCCACTCGCTCATTCTTTGAACCTTTTATCCAGCTCTCTCTATATACACACACACACACACACACACACACACACACACACACACACACACACACGATTGTTGACTCACTCTTCCACCTAACTTGCCACACAACCGCACCCTAACTGGAAAAGATACACTTTAAATATAAAGAGCCAGACCTACTTGCTTTGCTAATGCTTGTTTTCACATTAGAATTACAGGTTTCCCATATGTTACACTGTTGTATGTTCTAAAACTGGCAATATTTTGTGATGATAAATATGTGAAAACACCACATTTCAGGTGGCAATTTTCTCTCTAGATTCTAAGATGTATTAGAAAGTAGCATACTATAATAAACGAAATGGCAAAGCAAAACTCAAAAGAGTAAAGGAGTTCTTATGTCAATTGTAGTGAAGTGAAACCTTTGACCAAAACCTAAATAAAATGAACATTTCCAACACATAATTATGGCCATAAATTGGCCTCAAGAGGCACGAGCTAAAGTTATGTTTCTACGCCCTACTCCATGTGTGATTTTAGACAAGCCACTTAATCTCAGCAACAACATTTCTCAGACGGTGAAAGGGGAGGGGGCGCTCCTAAATACTAATCGTATAATTGCTATTTCCTCTCTCCCTCATCTCCTGCCCGAGTTATCCACCTCACCATTCGATGTTAAGAGCAAAAGGGACAGAGAGGGGGTATTAAAATGTAATGATCTGTGAAGATGCCGTCTGCCAGCTGACCCGTGACACCCAATTAATAAATAACACAACGGCCAACAGCGCGTGTGCCTCACATCTCAAAACTACGCTCTGCACAGAGGAAGCGCCGACAGCCGCAGCATGCTTGAACAATGCCCGAGGAAATCAAAGGCACGCAGAGCAGCCAAACTCACACACCTTGACACAAAACAGCGAGCAAAGGAACTCCCCAGGGTAGCATGCCACGACCAGAGAAAGCAGATCTCCAGACTGAAAGATAAGACACATTTGGGATTTGAAGGAAAAGGTGACATGTCTGATGCTGCCGAAGGAGAGCAGAGACGCATATGCGAGTTGATATTTGTCATTCTGGTCAGAGAGGGGGTGTAGGCACGTGCGGGAGTGTGCAGAGCAGGATCAAGGTGCGTTTATTGCAGCATCTGCTTCTCGCAGTGAGGCAGAGTGCACTGCTTAGGCTTCCTTAGAGGCGTGCAGCTGAGAACCGTGGCTGGGAAAGAAAAGACCCGGTAAGACCGGAAACGTAATACCCTGTAGGTAGAAAGAAAGACGAATGGTGAAGGGACAAGGGAGAGAGAGATAAAGTGTCTGCAGCGCTTTTATGCACCATATTGTGGGGTACAGGGGGTGGGGGGAGTGGTAGGCAGCTTGGACAGGGTGACACGCATCCACAGTCTCTCTCATGTAATGTCCCCATGCCTAATAAAAAAAAATGAATGTAATTGGTGCTCTTGTAAAGTGCTGAATTTCGTGGTATATAACATTGCTGTTGCGGCTGGCAAGAGTGAGAAAAAGCGGAAAACAGGAACTTATTCACCGCTGCTGTTAAGAAACGCCACAGAAATATGAATATGTTCCCAGGACCACACAGTGTCTGCAGCTCATTCAAGAAGCATGTCGTGAGAGATGGAAGTGGGGGAGCGGCAAGCAGCTAAGATGGGGTGGCAAGCATCAACACGCTCTCTCATGTAATGGCCCATGGCTAATTGAAAAAAGAAAAACATGTATGTAATGTAATTGGTGCTCTTGTAAAGCGCTCGTGTTCCTGCTTTCTAACACTACCAGAACAAGCATTGGCCGCGCGGCCGTGAAACGGACACGGCCGCGAAAGTGAAAGTAATCGCGAGGGAAGCCATATGGCGCCTGATCGCGGGTGCACGCTCGCGTGAACGCAAGCTGGTCGCCAGAAAAGCCACTGCTGTTTGCACTTCCAAAACCCGCTTACTAAAACTCTCGCCAGAGCAGCGCATGCGCTGGCTCAGGCGAGACCTAAAAACTGTACTTTTGTTATGTTGCCAATTATTCTGTAGCGCTAAATTCCGTCAGGATGGTAATCCTAGTTTCCCTTCACTTTCGTTCCGTTTGCTGGTTTTTATTGCGGTGTTATGTAACGCGGATGTTCACGTCTGAAAGGGAGCGTGCTTTGTAGTGTAGAAGGGAGTATGTTCTGCTCTTCTGGGGCCTAACTAAGATTCTGTTTTTGTGTTTTTTAGAACAGTTGTTTAGAAACAGAGTAACAGAGTGATTAGTACAGTATTTGGTGGAAGTGGGGTTCTCATGGAAGCTTCCAGTTAGGTGTACTTCACATTTTCTGCACCGTCACCCTGCGACGTGTGCCTCGGTTTCGGAAAGAGGCTGTGCTCACTTGCTCGAGCTAGATTCTCACAGAAATTGACACCGAGTGCGTTTTTACGTGTGACGTTTCTCTTTACAAAGATAATGGTGCGCTCAGTCATCACCTGAACACAAACCCTCCTCATCTTCCTTCTTCTCACCAACCAGTGCTTAATTAGAGCTGGGTTCTACCGTAAGCACAGAAAATGTCCCGAAACCATTGTTTGGCAGTAGAAATTCTAAAATAACAAAAAACTGCTATTATTTGGATGAGGTGCCCACCTCATTGCCCCCTCCACTCTGCACTATTGATAGCTGAGCCACTGGTCCAAATATACAGTAAACGCGCACTTAAAATACAATCTTAATGGCCTTTTAAGCGAGTTTCGTGAAATAGCTCCACTGGGAGAAACAGCTGTCCATTCTGGATTTGTTGGGTGCGCAGCAAACAGTGACGGGCACATGCTGATGAGCTTTGCGGGGGTCAACAGGGGGTAAAAGACATTGTCATTTACAACGCCATTACTTGATTAATGCTTCACGAAGGGAAGAAAAAAAAAACAATAACATTTTCAATGCCAATAGCTCAAAACAATGTCATTGCGAGACCTATTGCATTGTAAATGCTTGTTTTTCTCTAGTCATGAGGTAGTGCAAGTCCACCTCTTCTTGAAATGCGCACAGTCATCAGCTAAATTGTTAGATTGTTTTTCCCGCACGACGAGTGAGGATGAGACTGGAGGAGAGAGACACAGGAAAGGGAGGCATAAAGATGACCAACATTTGCTTGTTGGCGGGCTAATACATCCACACAGTAGTGTTTAGTGAAAGTGTGCGGTGTAGAACAATTAGCTGCTTCACAAATGTCTGCTATTGGGATGTTTCCAGGAAAGGCCACAGAGATCCCTTTCTTTCTGGTGTAATGAGCCCTTGAAGAAATTTAGGGTTAGTACAAAGGACCGCCCTATCTCTACGAACCTGAAAAGAAAGGTTCTTCCAAGGTTAAGGCCTGGAGCTCACTAATACGCCTTAGGGATGCGATAGCGACTAGGAAAACTACTTTTTAAGAAGGAAATTGTAAGGGACATGACTGGAGGGGCTCGAACAGAGACCCATAAGTCTTGTGAGGACAATATCAAGATTCCACACTGGGGCCAGAGAAACTCAAGGGGGGGGGGGAATGACTCTTTTGATCCCCTCCATGAAAGCTTTAATGACTGGATTCCTGAGGTGAAACACATGTTGCCTATTTTGGAGATGCAGCCACAGCACCCAAGTGTAGCTGAATGGAAGTGAAGGTCAGACCACACGTTTGGAGGTGCAGTAGGTGACAAACGATGTACTGAGCTGTGGCTGCCAGGAGGTCAATGTGCTTTAAGAGGCAGTAGCATACAAACCTTTTCCATTTGGCAGCATAGCAGGCATGAGTAGTTGGCCTGCGTGCTTTCTTAGGAATGTTCATGTATTGTGGAGGTAGATTGGGATAACCAAATTCCTGGAATTCAGGAGCCTGATCGCAAGGTTGAGACTCTTGGGGTCGGGTGCCTGATTTCTCCATGGTTCTGTGTGAGAAGATCCGGCCTATTGGGAACATCTTGTGCGAAAACACTAAACGTTCAAGGAATGTGGTGAACCAGGGTTGTCTGGGCCACATGGGAGCCACTAGGACGAAAGTGAGGGAGGTCTGTTGTAGCTTCCGAACCACAAATGGAATGAGGGGGGAGAGGTGGAAAAGCGTAAGCAAATATCCCTGACCAGTTCATCCATAGTGTATTGCCAATGAAATGTGAGTGTGGGAATTTGGAGGTACAGTTTGTGGCATCTTGCATTTTCTGCTATGGCAAAGAGGTCCAGGTCTGGAAATCCCCATCGCAGGAAGTAGCTAAAAAGGTCTGCCGGGTGGAGTTCCCACTCGTGGACTTGTTGACACATCCTGCTGAGAAGTTCGGCCAAGTCGTTGTCCACTCCCGGAAGGTATTCCGCCAACTGTTAGACCCTGTGGTGGAGAGCCGTGCACCAGATGGACTGAGCTAACAGAGAGAGCTGAGGAAATCGAGAGCCCTCCTGCTTGAAATGAAATGAAATGAAAGACACATTTATAAAGCGCATGGCTACCCGGAAGCATCCCAGCGCTGGAACTGACTACTGCCGAAGACAGGGAAATTATGCAGGCTGTGGGAACAAGAGAGTCTTAAGTTGTTTGCGGAAGGATCCGTGGTTTTGAACAAGGCGTAGCTGGAGTGGGAGCAAGTTCCAGAGTTTGGAGGCATTATATGAAAACGACCGTCCGCCCTTCCTGGCCCTCCTGATCTTAGATACTTCGGCCAGGTAGAGATTATCAGATCGGAGGTTGCGTTTGGCCTTATAGGGACGAATCATGGCTGAGTTGATGGAGGGGCCAGTCCCCTGCATAGATTTATGTACTAGACAGAGTGTCTTAAATCTAATGCGTTCCTGGATAGGGAGCCAGTGAAGGGACGCAAGTGCCGGTTTAGCCGAGTGTCGGTTGTTGGTTCCGGTTAAAAGTCTGGCAGCACTATTCTGCACAGACTGTAGTTTAGAGACTACAGTAGAGGGGGAGCCCAGATAAAGCGCATTACCATAGTCCAGCCTAGAGAGTATAAGTGCTTGCACAAGCACTTTTTTTGCTAGGGGGGGGAGCAGAGGGAGCACTTTGCGGGCCATTCTAAGTAGGCCATAGCAGATGCCTGCCGTCTTCCTCGCTTGAGCTCTAAAGCTCAGATCCTGGTCCAACCAGATACCCAGGCTCTTAATTTCTGGCTTGGGGATAGGGGGTGGTCCCATACACGCTGGCCACATGGAGCTAGATTGAAAGCAGAGAGGGTTGCCTAAGATCATAAGCTCAGTCTTCCCCCCATTGAGCTTGAGCTGAGATGTATCCATCCAGTTTGAGATATCTTCCAAGCAGGAGCAGGAGCTTCTGAATGTAATTCATGGCGGTCATGTTGGCTGTCCTCATAAGGACTACCTTGCCCAGTATGTGGGGAAGGAAGACCTAGAGGTTTAGATGGACAGCTTGCAGCGCCAGATAGTTGACATGGAGAACCCTGTGGATGTGCCCCCCGGTCCTGGACAGTCACTGAGGGATGCGTCCGTTGTGACTGTGATATGCGGACTGGTTCGATAAAGGGCCGCTCCAGAAGCAAGTTGTTGGTGTTACACTACTGCAGAGAGCAATGAGTGCGGCAGCTGATCAGTACTAGATCCTCCCAATGTCCCTACTTCTGAGACCACTGATGAGATGAGCATTCCTGCAGCAGCCGCATGTGCAATCTTACGTGTGGTACTATGACGATGCAGGAGGGCATAATGCCTAGCAGGGGCTTGACTGTCCGTACCGTGACCTACTGATTTGGGTGAAAAAGAGGCAGCAACGTTTGGAAGGACTGGACTCTTGCCGGACTGGGTTAGGCCTTGCCGGACTAGGTTAGGCCTTGCCGGCCTATGCTATGAGGATGTCTCCCAAATAGGGTTGAATATGAATGGGTTAGAGATGGGACTTTATAGCATAAATCTGTTAAAAAAAAACAAGTTTGTGCAGGAGGTCTAGTGTGGCTTGGGTGTGTGCACAGCATCAAGGTTACATTGCACACTTTATGTACACTTCATCAGCCAATCGTCCAGATAGGGGAATATATGGATGTTTTGTCTTCGAAGGTGCACGACTACTACTGCAAGGAATTTGGTAAAAACTCGGGGTGCGGTGGTTACCACGAGGGGTAGCACTTTGAACCAGCAATGCTGACCACTTATCATGAACTGGAGGTTGCGATGATGCGCCGGATAAATTGGGAAGTGGAAGTAAGCGTTTTTGAGGTTGAGTGCAGCCATGAAGTCGCCTTGCTGTAGTAGAGGTATGACATCCTGAAGAGTGGCCATGTGGAAGTGCTTTGACAGAATCTATCATTCAGGGGTCTGAGGATCAGAACGGGCATGAGAGACCTGTCCTCCTTGGGAACGAGGAAGTAGACGGAATACACCCCTGAGCCTTGTAGGTGTTGTGTCACACGGCCTATGGCCCCGTTGAGCTCTTCCAGAAACATACGCTGGTGAGCTCCAGGCAGTAACCATGTAGGATGATGTCTAACACCCACTGGTCTGAGGTGACATGTTGCCAAGCGGGGTAGAACATCTGAAGTCATCCTCCGACAGGTGTTGTGTGATCGAGGGAGAAAAAGGGGGGCAAGGAGTGGCAAGTCATTGTTTGGCTGGGGCGGTTCTCTTGGGGGAGCTACCTTTGGTGCTAGCTCCACGATAGGCACCCCAGAATTAGCCCCTTGTGGAAGTTGGTTGGGCAGGCTGACGTTGGAATGACGTGGAGGATTCGGGGGACATGGGTCTTCAGGCCTCAGCGACACAGGGAGCGGCAAAAAGGCCCCCGTGGGGAAGGAGTCTGCAAGACACACATGGCTTTCACAGTTTGTGTCTTTTTTTATTTTTTCAGCACCTCATCAACCAGCGGTCCAAGCAGATGTTCCCCATCGAAGGGCAGGTTAAGGAGATGCAGTTGATCACCCGGCTTTAAGCCTGAGACACGGAGCCAGGCATGCCTGTGGAGGAGGACACTCGAATTAATCCCCCAAGAAGCAGGGTCAGCAGCATCTAGGGCACTCCTGATGGTTGTGTTGGAAATCAGTTTGCCTTCTGTGACCAACTTACGTCCCCTTTTATGGTGCTCCACCGGGAGGTGTTGGAGGAGCTCCTCCATTTCGTCCCAGTGGGCCTGGTTATATCTAGAGAGCAAACCAATGGAATTGGTGGTGCACCACTGGTCGGCAGACTGTGCCACGATTCGTTTACCAGCCGAGTCTATCCTTTTACTGTTTTTGTCTGGCAGAGGAGCATCGGCAGTACCCTGAGCATTTGCCCGCATATGAGCGGTATGAAGCACTCGGGAATCTGGTGGGAATTGGCCCCCTAACATATATGGGGTCTGAAGGCGAGGCTTTGTACTTTTTGTTAATATGTGGGGTAATAACCCGGGCATCGTCCAGCTACTTGAAGATATCAGGAGTGGGCCTGAGCATCCCCTTCAGCATGGGCAGATACGTCATGGAGCGATGAGACGAGGGGCTCTTTATGCATCTGTATGTTGTGTTAAGCAGCAGCCCTACCTAGAACCTCATGGTAGGAAGAGGTGTCATCTGGCGGATAAGGTCGGGCAGAGTAGAGGTCAGGATCAGTATCTGCAGGCGGATCTACATCATGAGTTCCAAGAGTCTCCCTGTGGCGGTACAGCATAAGTATCCCCCACACCATGTTCACCCATGTCATAATGTGATGATCCCTCTCAAGTGTAAGATAGTGGGTCAGGCAAAGAAGGTGTGGAGTGGAGTGGAAGAGGGTGGAGGCAGTCCGAGGTAAAGAAGAGGACTGGAGGCTTTATGGCTGAGGTTAGGGCTCTAGAGTTTCTTCAAAGCTGAGCTGTTTAAGGAGGTCGACGATACGGTGTTGGAGGCTGTGCAAGTATCAGGCTCGTTTGTGGGTGGATGACAATTTGTTTCTGGCGGGCGTCAAGCTACTTCTGCAGCTACTGGAGGACCGGTTCATGGGCTGGTCTTCGGGTTGGCACCGAATGTTTTGGCGCCAACTTGTGCTTTGAGGCTGACTGTTTCGGATCGGACAGTCGGGTCGGTGCTGGGAGTAGATGGTGCCGAGGATGTCGGTTTTAGAATTTTCTTTGGCACTGAGCCGAAGCTGGGCGTGGAGTCCGAAGTTGAGGGTCGGTGCCGACAATGGCCCAAAGGCAGTGGCCTGCTTCTGTGCGTCCGGAGCGGCTGAACGCTCCTTGTGTGGTAGAAGCTCAGAGACGTGTCGAAGGAGAGGGGGAGCTGTACTCGCAAACTGTTGAGCCGTTGGGAGGTCTTCTATCTCTAGGTGGGAGCCAGAGCTCTCGGAGTGAGAAAGCTTCCTCGTCAGCAGTCGAAAGCTCAGGATGATGTTCTTCCTCAAGGTCCTGGGTGCCGAAGAGGTCTGGAGTATCTTTGCTACTCCTGCGCAACATCTCGTGTCAAAGGGTCCAGTGGTCTCGAAGGGTGTTTTCCAACCGAAAAGACCGACACGCCTTGCAAGAGGCCTCGGCGTGCTTGGTTGAATGGCAGAGATTTCAGACCTGGTGGAGATCGGACCAGGGGTACTTCGCACTACACCGTGGGCAGTATCAAAAAGGCATCCGTTTAATAACAAGCAAAGCATGGTGTAAGCGGACTGAATGGAGGCCCCACCGGGGGCCGGAGTAGACTGGCGAACTGTCCCGAACAGTAACTGGGAGCATCGACCCGATACGAGAGAAAAGGGGAAACACACTTGAATAGAATACCGACGGAGAGATAGGGATCGTGAGAACTGAAAGGATCACTGCAGCGTTGATCCAGAGCATGTAAGCACGCGTTCGAACCGGACGGCAGAAAAAAAATACAATCTAACAATGGAGCCAATGACCATGCCCATTGCAAGCAAGAGGTGGGGTCACGCTACCTTGTGACTCGAGAACAAATCTTCAGAGAAAAACAACTTGCACACATCCAAGCCCAATACTAGATGGCAGGAGTATGCACAGCATGTGTATTTACAGCCACATATGCCTGGAACACAAAGGTTCCATGGACTCTCTCATGGAGAAATGCTGAAATTCTCAATGGCCTATTCCAATGCCCCAGGAACAGTTCTCAAGTGCTCAAGCAGAAGTAAATGACAGTATCAAAGTCTGCTAAGATACAACACTATCTGATTCTACACCACCAACGCCTCTTAGCTAAAATGTCAAGCAAATCATCCCACATCTCAACCAGGGCTGGTTCTTGTGCCTTATGTTGTCCACTTTCCGACAGGTGGTGCTCAAGCTATCGTGATCTCTCAGGAAACTATTACTTGAATACAAGCTGATTTTTCTCTAAAATCGGTATTAACCATGGCAGGTCGGCAACAAGGCATCACATTTCCAGGAATTCTGGGTCATCTGTGGTTTGATTTAGTAGTTTACATACTGCACAATTACCCCAGAAAGATGGGTAAGTAACTGCAGCTCTCTTAAGCATTTCTGGTGGCAAGATCGATCAATTGGCATTCAAAAGGGCCACACGTCTGCATTGGGATTGGCAGCTTCATCCAGGGCAGAAATCTCACATTTGCATATGGGCATCAAATAGCTGAGCAGGCCCAAGCAGGCTGTTTCAGAAATGTATTGCAACTGAAGGATGGGGATTTGGGCCCTCTACTGAGCTTCCACTCTTATACATGTACAACAGACAGGGGATGTCTATTCTCTGTCTGCACTTTCAGAACAGGTTTGGGCTGGTTCTTCTTTCATGTGCTCTTCTGAGGCTGTCTTCCAGACTCATCCTCTGTCTCCAGTGATGTTCCTCACTGCAGGTGTGTTTTTAAGTTGAAGTACTCCCAACAGAGGCACAGAAAGGGTGAGGGTTCTGCACCTGGCCATCACAGCCACACGAGACCATAATGCTTAATGATGCAATATGTTCCTCTGAATTGGCAAATATTGTGCTAATGTTTAAGCGCTTGATGGAGCAGGGTAAATATAAAAATTTTAACCTCCTAATATTTTTGTACAATATTAATAAACATGTTCGTTCAAGTAAATAACCAACAATGTATGTAAAGGGTTAATGGTAACACGCAATTCAGTGTGCAAAGTAATGGACTAATAATTGTTTACGTTTCTAACATAACATAATATTTTGCGTACTAAAATAATAATAAAATGCATGATTTGTGCTTTTGAATAAAACGTGTGGTTGCAAAATAAAGTGATGGTAAGTAAGGGATAGCTTTATATGTTGCTTCTGCTAGGTAATACCTAATTGGGGTACGTAGAAAGACGGGAGGGAAACGAAAGGGTTTATATTTCTTTGTTTTAATAACATTTTGTTTTCTTTAAAAATAGTGCGCTTAGGCCTGCCGAGCAGCAATATAAAATGGCCGCGAGTTACTAGAGTGCGCATGAGCGGATGCGACCATGTGATAGAGGAGAGAGGCTGTGGAAAAGGGATGATCACGTGCTGATGCCGAGAGGCTAAGATGAAAGTATGGTCAAGGCTGCTGTGACCCTTCTGAGCAGATGTGTGCCAAGATGATCAGCAAGATGCGTGAGAAGCCTGGTTGAATCAATAGAAGGAACTGTATTATACAAAATGTAGCAGAAAAAGATACAATTTGGACTGATCGAAACGGATGAGCAAGTGCATGAACTGTGGGAAACGATGCTTGCATGGACATTCCACACGGAACTGGTTAAGACCAGGAAGTTTGATTAAAATGTATAGGGACCCGAGTTTTTGACCAATGAGAATGAATCGTGCCATGTAAGAAGAAACATTTTATGCTGTAAGCTAGAATTAGGGTATAAGAAGACCTACTCTTGGTGGGAGGGGTTAGAATGCTGCGGGATGCTGCGGGAGATGCTGAAGAAGTTAGATGCTGTAGATGGGAGAGTTTGCGGTTGCTGATGCTGACGAGCTGATGCTGCTGCTGTTATTTTCCTTTTCCAGTTGAGTATAAGATGCTGCTTTAGGAGAACTTTTATTTGATAGATTTTTATTAGAATTATTAGGATTTCCCAGAGAGATAGATAGGTTGATCTATAGAGTTCTTAGTATGATAACCTCATTTTCCGTCTAATAAAAGTGCCATGAAATTTCAACTATTCTTATATTGATGATAAATGCAATGATCTGAATAATAAGATTAATCTCAAATTTCCTGCATTCAAAACTTTATATAAACTTTATTATTCTTTAAACAAATGACTCAGTGATTTTCTTTAGTATAATGACTAATAATGAAATGGTAAAGAGTTGATTGTGATTGAGCTGGTCTTAATCACCATCAACTGATTCCTACTAGTTGGTCCATCGACCAATGAGCGGAAGACCTTAAAAGCAAATGAGAATTATTGTGTCATTATAAAAGAGGTATCCCGTCTCCTTCCAGCGAATCGTTTTTCTCCTAGGTTTCATGACGGAGGAAATCCAGGGAACAAATGAGTAAGTGAATGTATATGCGGTGTTATGGGCCCCACCGTCATATGGATATAGTGTGTGTGTTAGAGAAATAATTGCACCTGGATGACCAAAAGCATAATAGGAGAAATTATTTTTATTGTAAGCGCTGGATCAGATTTCTTGGTAGCAGAGTTATGGTTACTATAGATTAGTTTGGTGATTATTGATTTTTGATTATAGATTATTGATAAGTTTATGTCTAACACTTTTTGTTGAGTCGCGTTATGTTATATGTAAGTTTTCACGCTTCCGGGAAGTAGGAAGTGGAACACGTGTGGCAAGAGAAGTCGCATGGAATTTTACACTGTCTGAGTTCATTTTGGTAATAACACAGGTTGTGTTATTTAGGGACATTTTGCGTATAAAAGGTGTGTAAGTGAAATAGTGATCGGTTTTCTTGTGAAACTCTGGCCTTAATTCTCAGGAGCAGTATAGTCTCCACATGTGTTTTATCCCCAGAGAAATGGGTTTACCGCTTGCTTGAAAGAAGGGTAAGGTAGAGGGAAGTGCTACTTTATCGACGAAACTGAAAGTTCTGTGGTAGGGTAGAGGTAAGCGCTGCCTACTGGAAAATACAGAATTCTTGTGTGAATGGTCAAAGCTATCTTTTCGGTTTAGCGAATCAGACAATGGAAATGTGGATAAAATGTTGTAACTAACAAGAATTGTTGAAAAAGAAATTGCCGATAAATTTTGTAAAGGAGGGATCAAGAGTAAAAGTGACGTAGACAAGAGCCGCGCTGGGATTGGACAGTGCGCCAGTCACATGAGAACAGGAGCAAAGTGACGTAGACAAAAGCCGCGCTGGGATTGGACAGTGCGCCGTAGACAGAAATCGTTGTGATTGGAGTGTTGGTGTGAGTCGCGCTAGCATTGGTTGAAATAACGCATAGGGAACAGTGTTGAATTGCGGATTGTTGAAGTAGAAAAAGGTTGTGAATCATGTCGTACTATGAGTATGGAAAAGAGAAAACGTCTTGGATGTCGAAAGTTAAGAACTTCTTTAAGAAGGACAAAAAGGTAGTGACTAGAGAGGGACAAATAATTCCTCCGCCGAAATCACCAGCTTCACATATGATGCTGAAATATGGATATCATACATGCATATGGTTAGAAAATTGGACAAAATACACAAAGAACGATGGAGCATTGGCTTTTCCTGAGAATGGTTCATTTAATGTAGCTGTATTACGGAACTTGAGAGAAAAGATGGTAATGTTAGAACCTAGACCGACACAGTTTGAAGCTTTAGCGGAATGGGAAGATGAGATGTATGAGCGAGAGAGATCCAGAGGATTGAAGAATCATGAGTTTATACCCGGAAGGTTGTGGGGAATAAATCATGAGGACAGAGTAAAGCGTTGGAGATACGCTAACATGGCAGGAGGTTTGTTTCCAGCTTTTGCGGTTGAGGAAGAAGCAAAGAGAAAGTGTACCGAGAAAAAGAAACATGTAGTGGTAGAAAAGTATGTGTATGGTGGTAGTGAAACAGATGACGAATTGCTGGAAGATATTTTAAACAGAAACCCACCTCCATACCAACAGACTTCTGTGGTGGTGACACCTAATGCACCGCAAATGGAAACTGGGAGGAATAAAAAACCCGAACGAAGAAATGAAATAAATAGGTCACAAGAAACATTTAAAATTTCACAAAATGAAGAGACAGAAAGTGACAATGCAACTGAACTAGTAAAAACGACAAAAGAATTGACTGAGAAAATAAGAGAATTGACAAAGAATATGGAAGCTGTAACTGTACCAGTAACGATAGGTCCAGTGATGCCAATTTTTGAGAATAAGAAAATAAATGAACATTCTTTGGTGATTCCCATGAATTCACATTTGCAAAGAAAAAGAGAAGGGATGGAACTGAATAATGAAGGTGCACACAATTCGGCTAGTACGTGTAGACCAAGTCCACCTACAAATTTGACGATAAATGAGAGTGAGATTAGGAGAATGCCTATGGTGACAGAGTCCGCATCAGGAACACCAGAAAGAAGTAATGATTGGATAGAATTAAATAGTACGCCTGTAGGTCCGACTCCGGAAGAGTTAAATGAATGGATGAAAGGGCTAAAAGCAAAAGAACCAGAAGAAAAACCATTAGATGTAATAAGGTTGAAAATAGACATGGAAGAGTTGATTTTGGGAACAATTGGAACGGAAAAACTAAAAAATTATCAGGATGACGAGATTATGTTTTTGTGCAAGAGTCTTACTTGGAGAGCTAGAAATTTACATGACAAATTGGAAGAGATTGCAGGTGAACTAGGAGTGGAATTTGTGAAAGTGAGGACGTTGCAGAAACCGTACAGAGTAGATTTTTGTGAGAAAGACATAGAAAATTTGAACACATCAGGAAGACTGACCCAGATAAAAGAGCTGATTGTTTTATTGAGAAAATGGGGTGATGTGGATAGATGGAGAAATAGATGGACAAAGAGGAATGAGAAAACAACAGATAAAGCATCTTTGGCTTTTGCAGTGACAGATAGGGAACCAGTTGCTAGGGAATACCCGATGAGAGAAACACCAGGTGGTAGTTATGTGCATGTTCCGTGGACCAGACAGGATATACTGTCATTTACAAATGACTTCCCAAAATTGAGAGAGAAACCAGTAGAGTGGTACAGACAAGTGGAGAGATTTGTTAAGGTGTCAAAAGTGCTGTGGATAGATCTAGATGGATTGTTTGATATAGTAGTACCTGCTGATTTATGGACAGAATGTAAGATTACAATTGATTGGCCAACTGTAGAATATCCAAGGGATGCCAAAACAGGAGCGCCAGGTCCAGAAGTGATGAGGAAGTATGATCAAGTAGTTACCTTTTTGAAGAATAAAATTCCACCAAAAGAAACAGATTGGGTAAAAATAGACAGAACAACACAGGAAAGCAAAGAATCAGTGCACGCGTACTATGAGAGATTGTTGTTGGTTTTCAAACAGTATAGTGGTTATGAGACGCTGAGTTAGAAGGACATGAGTCACTTTGTATATAGGTTTGTGTATGGATTAACACCAGAGATAAGTGAAAGGATTAAGCAGCACTTGATAGGATGGCAGAATAGCACAGTGGATGAAGTTTTGAGATATGCTAAGTATTGCAGTGATGAAATTGAGAGTAAACAGCGTAAATTGAAAGAGAAAGCCATGTGGGCACAGGTGAAAGTTGCAGAGAAGCAAGAAGCTCAATTGAATAATACTAGCAGTGAAACAGGACAGTTTAAATCCCGACCTAATATAGGTAAAGGAAAAGGACAAATGAGCATAGATGAGGCGAAGAAAAAGTGGCCATGCCACAACTGCGGAAAGCTAGGGCATTGGAGAAACGAGTGTAAATTTCCTCCAAAACCTAATGTGGAAAATCAATCATTAAATTCACAGGTGCAGAGTGAGGTAGTTACTCAACAAGGTCAGGTGCCACAACCACCACTTCCCAAGAGTGCTAACCAACAGAAATACAGTGCAGAAACAGGATTCTACGGAGGAGAACAGGTAAAACAGTTGTCACGTGCAGCTGAAATTTCACAATATTGGTTACGACAGAATGAAGATGAGTCGTATGAAAGTTCATGACGGTGTCTAAAAGAGAGGGAAGAGTGCGTGCTTGGCGCAACTCTAGAGGTAGATCAGTCAGGTCCATTTGTGGATGGAGAAGTGAATGGTGCAAATGTAACATTCCTTGTTGACACTGGAGCTACCCGTTCTACTGTTAGGTCAGTGGAAATTCCAAATCTTCCTCTCTCAGGTGAACATATACAAGTGGTTGGAGTTTCCAATCAGCAAATTGAAACGCCTCTTACTAGATTAGTAATGGTAAGAATTGGTCCATTTAGTGAAATGCACCGATTTGTGGTGTGTGATTGTAGTCCCGTGAACCTTTTAGGACGCGATTTGTTGTGCAAAATGAATTGCACAATTTATTGTACTCAGACGGAATTGCATTTCAGACTCCAGATGAGGATGTGCTGTATAAAATGACAATGGTAAATTTAGAACCAGAAGTAAATGGCTTGTTTCCTGTATTTGATGCAGAGAAAATCCCAAATGAGTTGAAAAGGACAGTGAAAGAAGAAGTGTGGGACTTAACAGGAGAAGATGTAGGATTAATGAAAGGAGTAGATCCAGTTAAAATAACGGTAAAAGAAGGAACGAGTTACCCAAATACGCCCCAGTATAAATTGACTCCAGAAATAATTGAAGGAATAACGCCAGTAATAAATAAAATGATTGAACAAGGGATTCTAAAAGAAATCATGAGCAGTCCATGTAATTCGCCAATAATGGGACTGAAAAAGCCAAATGGAACATATAGAATTCGTACAGGATTTAAGAAAGGTAAACAAAATTGTTGTGCCTTGTTGCCCAATAGTACCGAACCCTGCTGTGATTCTATACCAGATTCCACGCGAAGCAGAATGGTACACTGTAATTGATTTATGTCATGCATTTTTCTCTATTCCATTGCATCCAGATAGCCAGCCAATATTTGCGTTTAGGTTTGGAGAGCGTATTTTGGCATGGTGCCGAATTCCTCAAGGGTACACAGAAAGTCCCTCAATCTTTAATCAGATCCTGAAGAAATCATTGGAAGATTTAAGAATGCCAGAAAAGTCAGTAATGGTTCAGTATATTGATGACCTACTGGTGGCATCAAAAACGAAAGAAGCATGTGTCAATGATACAATTGCTTTGCTGAATCATTTAGCAAAAGAGGACATAAAGTGTCCCCTTCAAAATTGCAGTTTTGTCAACAAGAAGTCCAGTATTTAGGGCATAAAATTGAGAAAGAAGTACGAAAGGTAACGACAGAGAGAATAAAAATGATTCAAGGAATGAGAGCTCCAATGACACAAAGAGAGGTAAGAATGTTTTTGGGAATGGTTGGATATTGTCGACAATGGATAAGCGGTTTTTCACTAATTGCTAAACCATTGCAGAAACTGACAAAGAAGGATGTTAAAGATCCTTTTGAAATGAATGATGAAGAAATGAAAGCATTCAGAGAGCTGAAAAAGAAATTGTGTGAGGCTCCAGCATTGGGAATGCCTGACTATGAGAAAGATTTTGAACTGTATTGCAGTGAAAGAGATGGATGTGCATTTTCAGTTTTGGTGCAGAGACATGGAACTATGAAAAGACCAATTGCATATTTTTCAGCTGTTTTAGACCCCGTAGCGAAAGCGTTGCCTGGATGTTTGAAAGCAGTTGCTGCTACTTGTGTGAGTCTGGAACAGAGTGAAGGCATAGTGATGGGGTATCCATTGAGAGTGTATGTTCCCCATTCTGTGGAAATTCTTTTGACAAGAACGAAAACCCAATACATGACACATAGTCGGCTGACTAGGTATGAAAAGGTAATTTTGAGTGCAGATAATGTGACCATTGACAGATGTATGAATGTGAATCCTTCAACATCATTGCCAGATGAAGAGAATGTGATTGAAATGGATGAAGTAGATCACGATTGTCTGAATGTGCTCGAATACTGTACAAAACCAAGAGCTGATATACGAGATGAGCCTTTGAAAGAATCAGATTATATTCTGTTTGTGGGTGGCTCATGTTTGAGAACAAGTGATGGAGTACTAAGCGCAGCATATGCAGTTTGCACAGTAGCAACTGTGTTGGAAGCATCTTGTCTGAAAGGTGTACGGTCTGCCCAAGTTGCAGACTTAGTAGCTCTGATTCAAGCATGTAAGTTGGGAAGAAATGTACGGGTTACAATTATGACTGACAGCCAGTACGGCTTTGGGGTCGTGCATGATTTTGGTCAGATTTGGTCACAAAGGGGTTTTTTGACGTCTGCATGGACGCCCATCAGAAATGGAGATTTTGTGAAAAAGTTGCTTGAGGCGATACAGCTGCCTAAACAGATCGCTGTCCTGAAGTGCAATGCACATAAAAATGGGGAAGACTACATTACTGTTGGCAACAAATATGCTGACGAAATGGCACAGTACTGTGCAAAGAATGTGGTTTCTTTGAATAAATGTCGCGAAAGAGAGCATATTTCTTGTCCTTTGCTTTTTACCAACTCTATTGAAACATGGGATGAGGTGAGACAGTTACAAGAAGCTGCAGAAGACGAAGAGAAAGATACTTGGCTAAAAGCAGGATGTAGAAAACATGAAGAAACTGATGTATGGGTTTACAGGGATGAGAGACCAGTTATGCCTGATAGCATGATTTCTGACATGGCACGGATGTACCATGGACAAGCCCATATTGGGAGAGATTCAATGATCAGACTTTTTAGACAAACATGGTACAATCCAAAATTCAGAGCCATAGCTGAGAGTCTTTGTCAAAGATGTCTTATTTGTCAACAGTTAAATCCAGGAAGGAAGACAGTAGTGAGTCTAGGAAGAATAGGACGAGAAGGGGGTCCTTTCACTAGAATGCAAATGGATTTTATTGAAATGCCACCTTGCAGCAGATTGAGGTATGTTCTAGTGGTCGTCTGTTTGTTTTCCCGTTGGGTGGAGGCATATCCAACAAGAAGGAATGACAGTATAACAGTAGCAAAACTTTTGCTGCGAGAATTCATTCCAAGGTATGGTTTTCCAGTCACGATTGAAACAGATAGAGGAACACATTTCCAGAACGAATTAGTTAAACTGATTTGTGAAGCACTTAGTATTAAACAGAAACTGCATTGTGCATACAGACCAGAGGCTTCTGGAATAGTAGAGCAAGTAAATGGAACGATCAAGAACAGGTTAGGAAAAATGTGTCAAGCTACAGGACTCAAATGGCCAGATGCTCTGCCATTAGTTCTGATGACAATCAGAAGTATTCCGGAAAGGAAGACTGGACTCAGTCCACATGAGATAATCATGGGACGAGCAATGAGACAAGCACAAGTACCTGTCAACAAGCTACTGACTATAACTGATGATCTAGTACTGGATTATTGCAAAGGATTGGCTGATGTGGTGCGTTCTGTGTTTCATCAGGTTGGACCGGATGCGACCACTCTTGAAAGAAAACCAGCTCACGACTTGAATCCAGGAGATTGGGTTCGAATAAAAGTCCACCGGAGAAGAAACTGTTTGGTTCCTCGCTGGGACGAACCACGACAAGTGATCCTAGTGACGACCACCGCAGTCAAGTGTGCAGGAGTGAAACACTGGGTACATGCCAGCCACACCATCAGAGTTCCAGAACCTAAAGATCGACATGTGAGTCGGCATCTGGAAATATCAGATAACAGTTCAGCATCAGAAAGAGAAGAGGAGACAAACAGGGTGCCAGAACCTGAAGATCGACCTGTAAGTCGACATCTGGAAGACCCAACTACAAGTGAAACGATAGAAGAAGAAGAGGAAATAGAAGAAATAGCTGAAGTTCCAGAATTTGAAGATCGACCTGTAAGTCGACATCTGGAAATATCTGATACCAGTTCAGAATCTGATACAGAACATTCAGAAGGAGAAGAAATTACAAAAAGAAAGTGGAATTTTGAAAGCATAAGAGAAGAAACTGAGCCAGAAGATAGTGACAGTGAACAACCAAGTACAAGTTGTGGTAAAATTCCTTCGAAGATAATATTAATAGATGAAGAAGGGAGAGTTTCAAACCAAAAGTTAGAAAAATCGGAAAAACCCGAGGAGCAGTAGGGACAGATAGTCAAACACAAGAACAGGGAAATTTAGAAGCAGATAGAGAAACTGACACAAAATCGGAAGAACCTCGAGGAGGGACAGAAATAGGTGAACGAAGGAAAATAAGAAAAGGACCACAAGTAGATGAAAGCGAAATCATAAGCTTCAAAATAAGAGGAAATAACGAAAAGATTGAAACAGAATCAGAAGAAAGTGGAGAAGAGAGAAATGAAAAACTAGAGACAAGAAAAAGAAATTGGAAAACAGAAAGAGAGGAAAAAGGAAGTGAAGCAAAAAGGCCAAGAAAAGGAGACAATTGGCCCAACAAAGTAAGAAAATTAAGATACAGAATAATAAAATTGGATGGGAAAAGTGCTGAACAAGTGAATGAAATAACAAGTCAAAAGGAGCAAGGAAAACAAGGTGGAAAACACTTGCAGAAAACGAAAAGAATAAAGAAAGTAAATCAAAAGTACAGATCGCCTGAATGGTTGTATCGTGCTTCGACTAGTCACAAAGAAAAATTGAACACTCACGAAAACCCAGAACAAAGAAACCTGATGGGAGAAAGTGAAGTGCAACAAACCTGAAGCAACAAAACTGAAGAAGTTTAGATAGTTTACCGGATTTGACAAAACACTGAACTGACGAATTTACCGGATGTGACAAAGAAAGAATTCTGAGAAAGAATTAAAAGAAAGTACCAAGCAAAGACAAAATATTGGAAGTACAGAGTGGCAGGCAAGTCATTTCTGAGGTGTAGTGACACAATTTTCTAGAAAACAAGTAAATAAGGTTAAAAGACAAAATGGAGAATACTAGAGATAGAAAGTGTAGATGTGAGTTTTTAAGTAGATGGTGCAAGATGTGCTGTTTTTGTACAGGTTTATTAATAACAGTATGGGTGGTTTTAGCAATAACTATTCCAATTAGTTTAGCTGTAGTGGAAAAGTCTAATAACACTGAGAAAGAAAAAGGAGCTAACACTCAAGAGCCAGTTATTTTAAAAAGTAGTGCAGAATTACATAAGGATAAATCAATAACAGATTTTTCAAAAAAATGTTTTACTAAATTACTGTAGGAGTACGTAGAAACAATGGATGTAAGAGATTGCTATGTTTGTATGCAGTTGCCTGCATCTGTAGCAGAGGGTGTGACTTATCATCACCTCCCTTTGACATATGGAATAACGTGTAGTGTTTTAGCAAGCTTATTTTATAAAACAGGAAGATTAGAATATTATTACACTGATATAGATAAGATTTTTGCAAAGGTTTCTGTAGTTCCTGAGCTTAACAAAATAAAAGAGGGAAAGACGTTTGGTGAATATTTCTTAGAAGATAAGATTTTAACATCAGATAATATATTTAGGTACAACCTTACCTGTGAGTTAAAGAAGGAAGAAAAGGTATTTCTAGAAATGGTTGAAGAGAGAAGAGTGAAATTTGAAAGAAAAGTGATAGAAGAGACAAAAACACCTCTTTGGGCGTTTGAGGAAGACCATCATGATAAGAAAAAGACAAATGCAGCTATGACTCTGGATTGGCCCCAACAGGGAAGGTTGTGCATTAGAAGAAATAAGACAAGATATGACAATTATTTTGTGGGTTCCAGCAATTGCCATGACAATTACAAAATTTTAGGTGGATGGGGATTCAAAGGGGAAAAGATCCAATATTTCCAGGGATTTATTATGTTTGCGGGAATAGGGCTTATTATAGGTTGCCGGACCATTGGTATGGGTCATGTTACTTAGGCCTGGTCTTTCCAAAGATTTTTCATGTAGATAGAAAAGAAAAAGGAACACACAAAATGATAAATACCTTTACACGTAGAAAAAGGGAAAGTTTTTCAGAAATAGTAGGTGATATTTTTGGTGCATTGATACCAGCAGTGGGAATATCTTTGAATGCATTTAGAATTCGGAAATTATCCACAGTGGTAGATCGTTTATCTACAGATACTGCTGGAGGGTTCTTAATGGTAAATACCGAGATGGTTGCCATGAGAGCTATGGTGATGCAAAATCGTCTTGCCCTTGACATTCTTTTGGCAAAAGAGGGCGGAGTCTGTGGAATGCTGAAAGTCCAACATTGTTGCACTTACATTCCAGATAAAAGCGAAAATATACAGAAGTATATAACAAATATTACAAATTTGCACAAAGAACTTGTTCCACTGGAGGTTGAAAGTGTGTGGGGAAAACTTGGTAAAGGGTTTTCTTCTGTAACAAATTGGTTAACAAGAATGAGTGGATTAATAATAGGGAAAGTTATAATAATAGCAACCATGATAATAATAATAATATTAATACTGAAGCTTGCAGTAACATGTATAAAGAGAAGAAGAAAGCAGAATAAGATAGAAAAAGAAAACATGATAAACAAGGAAAGAGAGAGAGAAATAGGTGAAATAGAGTTAGAAGAAATAAAAGAGAACATGTACAAGAAAACGAAGAAACAAGTTGAAAGGGATACAGAAGTATAAACTAACAAAAGCAAATGGATAAAAGATATATGCGGTCTGAGAAAATTGTATAACTTGGGTTTTTTGTGGTGATATTAAAAATCACCAAAGGGGGGAGTTGATGGAGCAGGGTAAATATAAAAATGTTAACCTCCTAATATTTTCGTACAATATTAATAAACATGTTCGTTCAAGTAAATAACCAACAATGTATGTAAAGGGTTAATGGTAACACGCAATTCAGTGTGCAAAGTAATGGACTAATAATTGTTTACGTTTCTAACATAACATAATATTTTGCGTACTAAAATAATAATAAAATGCATGATTTGTGCTTTTGAATAAAACGTGTGGTTGCAAAATAAAGGGATGGTAAGTAAGGGATAGCTTTATATGTTGCTTCTGCTAGGTAATACCTAATTGGGGTACGTAGAAAGACGGGAGGGAAACGAAAGGGTTTATATTTCTTTGTTTTAATAACATTTTGTTTTCTTTAAAAATAGTGCGCTTAGGCCTGCCGAGCAGCAATATAAAATGGCCGCGAGTTACTAGAGTGCGCATGAGCGGATGCGACCATGTGATAGAGGAGAGAGGCTGTGGAAAAGGGATGATCACGTGCTGATGCCGAGAGGCTAAGATGAAAGTATGGTCAAGGCTGCTGTGACCCTTCTGAGCAGATGTGTGCCAAGATGATCAGCAAGAAGCGTGAGAAGCCTGGTTGAATCAATAGAAGGAACTGTATTATACAAAATGTAGCAGAAAAAGATACAATTTGGACTGATCGAAACGGATGAGCAAGTGCATGAACTGTGGGAAACGATGCTTGCATGGACATTCCACACGGAACTGGTTAAGACCAGGAAGTTTGATTAAAATGTATAGGGACCTGAGTTTTTGACCAATGAGAATGAATCGCGCCATGTAAGAAGAAACATTTTATGCTGTAAGCTAGAATTAGGGTATAAGAAGACCTACTCTTGGTGGGAGGGGTTAGAATGCTGCGGGAGATGCTGAAGAAGTTAGATGCTGTAGATGGGAGAGTTTGCGGTTGCTGATGCTGACGAGCTGATGCTGCTGCTGTTATTTTCCTTTTCCAGTTGAGTATAAGATGCTGCTTTAGGAGAACTTTTATTTGATAGATTTTTATTAGAATTATTAGGATTTCCCAGAGAGATAGATAGGTTGATCTATAGAGTTCTTAGTATGATAACCTCATTTTCCGTCTAATAAAAGTGCCATGCAATTTCAACTATTCTTATATTGATGATAAATGCAATGATCTGAATAATAAGATTAATCTCAAATTTCCTGCATTCAAAACTTTATATAAACTTTATTATTCTTTAAACAAATGACTCAGTGATTTTCTTTAGTATAATGACTAATAATGAAATGGTAAAGAGTTCATTGTGATTGAGCTGGTCTTAATCACCATCAACCGATTCCTACTAGTTGGTCCATCGACCAATGAGCGGAATACCTTAAAAGCAAATGAAAATTATTGTGTCATTATAAAGAGGTATCCCGTCTCCTTCCAGCGAATCGTTTTTCTCCTAGGTTTCATGACGGAGGAAATCCAGGGAACAAATGAGTAAGTGAATGTATATGCGGTGTTATGGGCCCCACCGTCATATGGATATAGTGTGTGTGTTAGAGAAATAATTGCACCTGGATGACCAAAAGCATAATAGGAGAAATTATTTTTATTGTAAGCGCTGGATCACGCTATAAGACAATTCAGCTAATGGTGTGCTTGATAAATAAGAACTCCTCAAGAGATGTTACAGGGGTAAAGTGGGACATAACATAGGCCACTTGTGACTCTTCCCCGCATTGTTTCCTTGATACCTGCCTTTTTTTTTCGTATTCCACCATCCTTACCCCATCCAGATTTGCATTATCCCCTCTCATCTCCTTTTTTTAACCTCTCCTCTTTCCCACTACCTTCTTTCGTCTATGAAATCCCTACGGAACGGTACAGAGGCTGTGGGTAGCACAAAAGACAATGCCGGGGGTTTCCAAGATACAACACTTCATTCCTTAGCATGCTTTCATTTTTTGTTGTCTATCTTTCCGAATCTTACTTTGCAACCTTCAGAAAACTCATGGCTCAATCTGCTCAGTATATATATGAGTTGACTTAATAGATAGCGAATACATTTTTTTTTAATCATTTTTACCAATAACCAGAAGACACATCCAATGGTGAGAAGTGATACCCTCTGAATCTTTGACCTGTTTCCCTCAGCCTAAAACAATCCCAAATTTGCAATCTATTCTCATTTTCCTATTAGGTGGCAATTCCCTTACAATTTGGCATGCTCTCTGGGTAAAAGTGGTCTATAAGTATGGATGAATAAGTGCACAAACAGTGCACATCATTTCTGAAACATACACCCACAACAGGGGTTGCAGTACATAAATGTCTGCAAATGTATGTTCAACAGAAATAAGAAAAAGATATTTGCCTCCAATCCTAGTTCCCAATCAAGGTTATCTTCATTAAACTTGCAATTCTTAGAATCTTTCTCCCTCTGTTCAAAATTCTGAAACACTACTTAAAAAATATATATTTTAAAACATTTGAGTATATGATGGCAACAATTAATATTTGTGTTTAAAATAACACCAGCTACAGTTCAAAACAATCTCAGATAAGCAACTGGGCCGAAGAAGCTTTTAATTTGTTATTTAAAAAAATAGGCACCAGGATTCTCCCGAGTTCCATATAGTAGTGGAGCAACAGTTCGCTCATTTTGACACCCATGTCGTCAATTTATTTATTATGGAACATAAGAACTCAATTTCCATGAAAATGTGGTGCAATTCTTATATCAAATTTTAAAAACATATAAAAAAAGTTACAAAGGTGATAGCAAATGTCAAGTGATGAAGAATTATACAACATTTTCATGGCTGCATCAACAGTAAATAAACATTTACTAACTAATAAAAGTCGTTGTATATAATTCCTTTCTTCTAACTTAAAAAAAAGTGCAAAGTAACATAACATGTACTATCTCCTGTGGACTGTTTCAGCATAATGAGGAAATCCGATTCTGTGTTGCATCCTCTTTTCGTAGCCTTATCATTTTCCAATGATAAGGCCCACCTATTTAAAAATTTAAGGGAAATCATCTAACTTTGGATCCAATGTGATCAACAGAAAATACTTAATCTCATGTTGCTCTGCACAGGCTGCTAACAATAAAAGACTTTTAATACACAAACAATACACATCATTTTCAAATCGTACGGATTTTGTCTTATTTTAGTTCTCATTTGTTCCTTGGAAGACCAGTACCTTGTTTTGCCGCTTGTACTATTCAAGTACACAAGGGAACGAACGGTTTAGAGATCTAGGATATTGAAGTTGTAATGCATTCTCTTTTTAAAGTTCTTTAAGAATATAGTTCTTTGGGTACTTACCAGCAGCATGCGCTAAGAGATTGTAAGAGCTCATAAAGTGGCCATATGCCTTGAAACAATTTCCTGTCATACCAATCCTTTAACTACGCAGTCCCCGTCTGCACCTACTCTGAAAGCTCTTCACTGACTTCCCATCAGGAAACAAATCAGTTTTAAGGTTATCAGTCTGGTACACAAAACCATGTATGGAAACGGGTCAAGTTACCTTGCCAAAAAACGTAACTGGTACTTACCTAACAGGACGCTCAGGTCAGGAACCAAACTTCTTCTTACTCCCCTCAGGATCCGTACCACCAGGAATGGCGGTAGATCCTTTTCTTATGTGGCTCCTGCCTTTTGGAACGAACTCCCATTTCAGCTCCGCATGATCACGGACCATAAACAGTTCCGTAGGAGGCTAAAAACATGGCTCTTCTGAACGCCTTTCTCCTTTTGTCAGTCGGCCCCTTGCCTTTACTGGAGTTCGCTAGTGCTCTGAGACCCCCGGGTGATATGTGCACTCAATAAACCCCTTTGACTATGACTACATTAGAAGAAGAGGTCTAACGCATTACCTCTTGATTCCTCTTCCTAGCTTTACTGGGGAAGTGGCTGGGTTGCCTACGAATTTAATGAAGATACTTAATGTTCCTTCTCATAATGCAATGTTCATCAGTATTCATATCCATGAAATACACCACTAAGCTGACGCCCTCCCCAGGGAGGCTGAGAAGCCAGGAGATTCGAAAAAGCATGAGAAATAGTGAAAAAAACACACAAAGGATCCCTGATATGTTTGTCTCATCAGCATTAGAGTCCAGGCAGGAGCACGGCCCAATCTCCATCAAGCTGCTTCGCAAATATTGTTAAATGGAATGCTGCTTAAGAGATCAGAGGTTCTTAAGCAGTCTCAGGGCCTACCAGGGAGGGGATACTGCTCTTATAATAACCTGGTAATACACGACACTGTCATCTTGAGAACAGCCACATAATGAACTAAGAAATGCTTGCAGTTTCTAATCTTGTTAGCTTGTCGAGGTAATACCAAACAGCTCATTGTGACTTGCTCGCTCTGCAGAGGAGTATGGGTTAGGAAAAAATGATTGGAGAAACAAAAGGCATTTTCTCAAGGATACCTTGCTGCTAAATAACTCAATATAACCTCATGAAAACATGGGACATGCATTTTGCTCACCAATCTAGGTAGGGCCCCAATCTGCCCAGTTGTATCGGTGCATTAGGGATGTGTGTCATATCTCATTTGCCTTCACCCTACACAAGGCATACAGAGAAATGGGGATGCAGTGATAGGACATGTTGTTTTGCTCCTTGTTGGTTTGGAAAAGTTCTCTGCATGGTAATGGATGTGCACTCCTGCTCTGAAAGCATAACTGTGCTGATGTCTGGATCCCTAATGCTGATTTTTCAATAAGAGAGAACAGGCCCTTTTTAGGTCAAGCCTGGGCAGCGCATGCGCTGCTCTGTGAGGCATGCTGTCTTCGAGAATGGACTTGAAGCCCGCCCACTTCTCCGCCCATATTTTCCATTGGCTTGTGTCATTGTCCTTCGTAAATGCTGGCTTCTGATTCGTTAATAGACTTGTTAGACCCTCCTTAGTACCGCCTTGTCTTCATTTGTAACCTCACATGAGGACTGGCCCTTTTACTTCTATTGTTACACAGTATGTCTTATTTAGTCTGTAAGGACTATATTCTTTAATGAGTTTCTCCTACTGCAGGCACGACATGCTTTCCTGCAACATTCAGTGCGCCACGCGTGCTTTCACTTTCCAGGCAGCCTGGGACAATGGCAGCTGCTTCATTGAAGTGGAATAGGTCTCACATTTACAAGAGTTTGAGCCATTGGCATTGTAAATGACAATGCCTTTTATTTATGTGTTAAATATCAAAACAGATAAATAAAAGGCATTGTCATTTACAATGCCTATAGCTTAAACTCTCGCAAATGCAAGACTAATTGCATTGAAAATGCTTGTTAACCTGTGCCACTGGAGTGAGGCCTAAAGGCTCACTCATTTTCAAAGTTCTGCTGCTGTGTGCTTAGGTCACTTTTAGGCTACATCAGTTTGTTGGAAGTGGTGCGCAGGAGTGGTGTATCTGCGTTGGGTATATATGTGCCTTGGAAGGGCACAATACAGGAATAAAGCAGTACTGAGCAGTGCATGCATGGTAAATGCATGTGCTGGATGTATGTGTGCCTATGAGTGGTACAATACATAAAGGATACAGTGCTATTGATTGTGTGTAGATTGTATACATGCACTGGGTGTATGTGTGCCTGTGCATGGTACTATGCCTGGAGAGCCCTGGTTCCATTTTGGAAGACCCAGGCCTACATGGTAGAGAAAAACGTACAGGCATGTGTGTGTATTGCTGCATTCCTGTAAACTGGGTGGGCAACACACTGGAGAGGGGGAAGAGCCAGGCTTCTGCTGAACACTTCAAAGGGTGTTTTTTAGTTCAGTGAGAGTTCACAAGGAAGGGGCCTGGGCACATCTCAGGAAGGAGATGGGGCAGATAAGAGAATCATAAAGAGTAGGGGTGAGGGCCCTGGGCTAACCTTTTGATGCACAAATCACTGTCTGACATCCAGGTGTGAACTCTAGTCACTGTCATGGCCTGCGTTGTGAGGGTATCACGCTTTGGAGTCATTCCTGATGTGACAGACTGCTTTCCAGAGAAAGAGAGAGCAGAGGAGTTGACATTTCAAAAGAAGCATACCCCCAACATAAAACTTCAAAGACTCTGACACAAAATCACATTAGGTGTCTGGAAATGGATTATAAGAGGGGGCGTTTCAGAACCAAAAATTGTCATCTGCCAAGGAGCCAGACCGGCTGTGTGAGGAGGAGAAGCTCTGCAAGACTTCTGGCTGGAACCAAGAGTGGGGGCCAAGGCCTGCTAATCTCCCTGCTGGGAGGGACTCCAAGCCCTTTTGCCCTGGAGCCTGAAGCACCGGTGCCTGCCTGTTTTCCAAGACCAGTGTACCCAGTGAGAAAGAGGAGAGCGTTGGCAGGAGCAAGGTCCAGTGGGGACCCTTATGGAGTGGACTCCCTCTGCGAGGTGTGAGGAACCAGCTGCTGCACTGATCGAGTTGGCGACCCCTGCGTGCCAGGGGAGGGATGCCTTGAAATGAGCTGTGCCGTTCAGGCCAGAGCCAGTGCGTAGTGCCGAAGTCAGCAACCCCATATGTCAAGAGGGACCGCTGTGAAAAAGACTGCAATGCAGTAAGGGCCTTAGCCTTGTACTGTAGTGGGCCATTACCTCGAATGTCAGATGGAGCCATTGCAAAAGACTTCACCGTGCCGATTGGGCAGAAGCCCGTGTACTGTGAGATACCGCGATTCCTCGTAGCCAGAGGTGGTCACTGGGAGCATCAAGAACTGCTACCTGATCTGCCACTCCCTGCCAGAGAAAAGAAGCTGCAGTGGGAGCAACTGTGCACCATCAATCACCTAGGCAAGGGACCCACAACCGGAACATCACAACCACCCCCCAACCAGGAGACCAACTGGACAATTACCATGCAGGCGGAGCCACAAACAACCTCAAGTTGATTCCTGTGCGTGATCGCGAGTGGCAGACTCAGCATTTCCTGATTGCAGTCACCTGGGCCACATGTGGCAGCCTCACCTGAACTCAACAGCTGTTTCTTTGAGCGCCTGCAGGCAGGCCGCGCTTAGGACCTTCAGACGCTCCACACCGCTGGTGCAGGTAAGAATGATTTCTGGCCTGCTGGCTCCGGGAGACCTTGCTGCAAGTTAGCGCTGTAGCACTGGAACACTATTGACTTTAAATTACAGTTAAAGTGGACTCTTGAGAATAGGACTGCTAGTGGGGCATATCCTGGATGTTACCAATAGTGAATTGGGAACAACCACTATCACGAACGTTAGGAAGGAGTAGGACAGAAAATTGCCAAAGAAATTCAGTCCCGGCCTCAAAGGGGGCCTGTGTAATTGTTCATGAATGGTGTATTTTTTCTTTGTGTTCTAGCTGTAGAAAAAAAAATACTTCTCTTTCTTCATAAAAGTGAGTATTTGGCTGGACAATGATTTTTGCTGTTGCTGCACGCATTTTGAGTTGTGAGCCGGTGTTCACTCCCCTGTATTCTCATTCCCCCTCTCTCAAGCGAGACTTGGACTGCTTGGACAACGCATACCCGGAGAGTCAAGTGCAGAATTGGTACTTGGCCTAGTTACTCAGAATCCTTAGTAAGTCGGGCCGGGCCTCAGGACATCAGGAGTAAAAGGATTCAACCCCCACGGTTGGGCCCAGTAACCCCTGCTTGCCTCGAGGCCCTCTGAAATGGGTTCTGACACACCTTCTGGAAGGATGAGAGCTGCAAGAGAATCATATGGCAGTGATCAGATACTTTAAGTGAATGCCTCCTTTCCACGACCAAAGCCCTCAGTGGCACCTTCAGACAAAAAGATTATGTCTTGTGATTATTTCAAAAAAGTTTAAGTTCAAATGGATCAGGTTACATCTCTGATCCCAAGTCATAATACCAAATCGACAAACAATGTATATCAACAGCTCAAAAAAAATATCAAAAGCTAACAAACCCATGTCAAAATTGAACTTGCAGACTGTAGTGCGATCATAGCGGAAAGCTCCTAAAAAGTAGCCGGTCAGTGACTAAAGGCTGCTGTATTTGTCCATTCAGAAGATCGGAATAAAAAAAGACCCTAACACCGTCCGGGAGAGTGACGGTTATTAATGAAAAGCTGAAAGCTCAAGTTGAAGACCATCACACTCCAATACTAATACATATTCCAACAAGCATTGGCAAATCCAATAGGTCTTGCCTTTCAATGGTGTTACCTGACATTTTTCTATTGTTCTTTGCCAATGTGGTTCCAACATCAGCAAAATGAACAAAATGTGTGCTTACCAACGCAGAACAACATCAACAAAACAAAAACAAGCCATTGTTATCTTTTTTAACTTTTAATTTACCATTCTAAGGTGGCGAACACCAATCTGTGATCAATAAATGTGAAAAATATGCACGAAAGTGCATAAAAGAAAAAAAGGGGTGCCCTGGTAGCAAACTGGAATTGCGGTGCCCTCTAAAAGCGAAAGATAATGGCATGGTGCAAGGGAAGAATCGGTGGTGGTGAAGAAGAGCCATCGATTCCGGAGCTAGGGATGGTGGAACAAAGGAGGAACTTGGGGTTGGGGGAGGAGGGAGGGTTAAAAATAACATTTAAAAAAAAGCATAGAGGGGTGGAGGATGCAATGAACGGACTGAAGATGGGGGAGGAAGGCTGGAGCAACATAGAAAGCTCTTGGCTTAGATTTTAGTGGGGGAGGGAGAAGCACACAAGAGAGAGGAAGAAACACATGCACTCCCATCAAGTGATGAAATAAAAAAATATGTAAAAAGTTCCTTGAATGTAAGCAATAGAAGGATACAAGTAATCCAATCAAATAATGGTAAATAAAGTATGCTCCAGGGGATGGAAAAACACAAGTAGAGGACAAAAAGCCATTGAATAAGAAGCAAGCATGCAAACAAGATTGACAAGAAAGCCAACCACTGGAAAGCAAGGTTGACCTAAGGCCTGGTGTAAGTACTGGTAAGGCCTGGTGTAAGTACTGGTATTGTCCACAAAAGCTCAAACTCTCTTTAGTTGGTGTATATGAGGAGATTGAGTGGTGTTTTCATCAGCACATAGTATCCACAGGGAAGGAGGCATGAGAAGTCAAAGGCAGTAGGTGAATGTCAAACATTAAATCGGTCTAAAAGGGAAAAAAGTATACTTTCTGAGAGCTCAAGCTATGAGAGAAAAATGCAGAAATGTAATTATTCAAATTTTGCAATCTCTTTGAAAAAGGGCTAGATTTGCACAACTGAGAAGAAAATGTATTTGAAGATACAAGAAGAACCAAAAAGCATAACAGAAACAATTTAAAAAATGCTCTGCCTCTGTCCTTAAAAGCAGAGAATTTAAAATAAATACTCAATATACATTATACATGATAACACTGAAACGGGTGGCAGTGCCAAAAGACTGTTTGCGCTATGCACATTTTCTCACTTATTCCATGTATAATTCTATCAATGATTGTATGTTATATAGCAAACAATACACATTTTTTGTTCATATTAATTATTAACCTCCCAAAACAGAAGGTTTAAATTAGCCCTCAATGCAAACTAATAACATACAGGTTAAATACAGATATATGTTGCTGGTGAGTAATTTTACCAATATTGGACCTTCTGGCCTATAGGCTACATTAGGATCTCCACAATAAGCACATTGACGCACTGAGCATGGTGACCAGGATTCAAAACTGTGACCTACAGGTTATACACTCACATCTGAGTTACCATACTAATACTATAGCTCAATACTCACTGGTACCTTTTGTATTTTGACCCTTGAAGTCCATTAACATAAACCAAAAAGCCAATGGCCTTTGGTATACTTCCATGTCCAATTTACTCCCCTGTAATTAAGTGGTCACGCACCTGGGGATTCTAGCAAATCGCCTTACACTAGTAGAACAGGCAGATTTTTACGAATGGACTGATCACAGGCGAGAAGAGCAGAGAGAAGTTTGGAATGTGACGGATACTGAACATAGATGAACGTTGTTTACGAATGGCTGACAACAGAATTCACCTTACCTACCAAGCACAAGGTACCGTGTCATCAAACTTACCACAGTAAAATAGAAATCCAGTGGTGTCAAAGAATTGCCTAAATCAGACGCAAATAGAAGCAGGAAAAGTGTACATGCAACAATACAACTATGGTGGGTATAGGGGTGTGGGAAGCAACAAGTTTTATCCACTTTTGCTGTATTTATAAAAGCATAATTATTTTTTTTCCATCGCCCTACAACATTCTTGTCCCCAGGTGTGCTGAAGGCGATTAGAAGGAGGGGAGGACGGTGGAAATATAAGATGGGTTGTGCTTGAATATATGTTCATGAGATTGGGGTCCCAAGCCATGAAGGGTAGACGCAGCAGATCGCAATGCTCTCAGTGTCAAAATACGACCACACAAAGAATCATTCCTTGCCAGTTGCCCTTTAGAAACTATTTCTTCCTGAGGAATGTACCCATCTCGGCATGCCCTGCACCTACATGTAACGTGTTCTGAAGTTTAAGTACCATAGTTTTGATGCCACGCTGATCATTTGGTTTCGCTACCGACTTCTCTTCTTGTTAGTAAGACAGCTCAGTAAACTCACTGAAGATCGCAGGTTCAAGGTTCACTAAGCCCTTAATCCTTCCATGTTCGATTCATTGAGTACCACTGAGCTGGTTAATAAATAATACCAGTTATCAGTAGCTACAGGTGAATCAAACTGTGAAGCATGCCATGTGACTGTACTAATTATTTAAACAATTTGGTGCCCTGGTGGCTAGGTTTGTGATGACCTCATTGCCAAAATGCAAACCATGACCATGCCTGCAGCTGGGGTGGGGTTTAATAACAACGACTTTATAAAGCTAAACAGACCATTCCAGAGTAACATACACTACTTAAAGAATGCAAAGACACATTGGCCAATGAACTTCGTGCTCCATGAAAAAGGTAAGTCATTGTTTTTGAGTTGCAACAAACCTAACCATGGCGCGATGGCAGAGACAGGGAGCAATGAAGCAGTAAGTGGGGTAGACAGTCAACACAGAGGTAAGAAGAACAAACGTGAGAGAGAGCAACACAGAGTGTGGGATGCAGGAGAAGTAAACAGACTAGAGAGACCAACATGGAGCATGGGGGAAGGAAGCACACAAGGGAGATAGCTGGAAAACACATGCACTTTAATTGGCTCAAGCAAAAAGTAGTTCCCTAAAAGAGATCAGTGGAAGCATGCAAGTAAAGAGGCTATTCTCCAAGGAAGGGAAAACACATAATGAGCAATGTAAGCCGTCATAAAAATTAGCGGGTAAATGAGAGGGACAATAAAGTCAATCAATGGTAAGACTTTAAGACCACTGAAAGATCTTGGCAAGCTGGCAATAGGTATCTGTCAACCAGACTCTGTAGGCCCTACCAAAAAAAAAAATCAAACGAACCTTGGCCAGCACTAAGAAATAAAACTGTAGTTTGGCTATAAAGGAATTTTGACCCATGACTGATCAGACAGCATGAAATTTGCAGGGTCTTTATTACGGACAAATGCAAAATTACTGGCTGTGTAAAAGAGAAGCACCCATACATGCTATGTTGAAACTAGAATTGAAGAAGAACATTTTTACATTATACTCATGCTCCACCCCCTGCCATTATGAACTGTAGCTGCAGATAAGCCTTTCTCCCTCATCTATTCCCCGTAAGTAATTTACTCCACCTTCAAGTTAAAGCAGACAGTAGGTTTTAGCTCTGTGAACAAACTAGCTTAATAATGTACAATCAGAACATATGACTTTCATTTCTTGTTTCATTCCCCCACCCACTCCTCAGTCCTTCTATACCCCCTTCCAGCAAGCTTTTTCTTTCTCCACTTATTTCCCTTTGCAAATTATTTTACCTTCACTATAGAGAGCAATGTAATTTTCCAGAGACTCTGCTTGACTGAAAGATCGATATAATCCTAAACCAACCTAAAACTAACTCCTTATCTTATTTTAAACTTTGCTGATGCAGCAAGGCTACCAAGGCTCAAGCATCAGTTCTGCATAAACTTGAAGAAATGATGATGGATAAAAAATGTAATCTGTAAGAAACATTTGATAAGCAAGATGACATCTGTGGCAGCATATTACTTTATAAAAACAATCATTACAATTCTATAACTTTGAACAATTTCAGTCCCTGTTCAACAAAGCCATGCCAGTAAGATTAATAGTATGGTTGCACAGTGTAGCAGGCAGACAAAAGGGCAAAGTTCCTGAAAGTGTATTTAATACCTTTGGCCATACAATCTCCAGATTGCAGTTTTTTGTGCAATACTAATATCGATGAGCTCCGAAAGACTGTGCTTCCAATGTAAGAGATCGGAATCTTTCAAGGCATCCATGAGTTTGTTGGCTGTCTTGCCTGCAAAAGCTCTCTGTTGAACTAAGGACTGTATACCGAGAGATGCCAAGTACTAAAGTGGAGATGAAAAAATAAAATAATGAGTGCAATGAAGCCAAGCTGTGTACGCAAATCTTCCAATTACTATGCTCTGCATGCAACCACCTTCTAAAAATATGAATCTATGTCTTTACAATGCATGCAATTACCACGCATGGCTTCTCCATGCAGCCTTTGCCACCCTTAGTAGGTATATACTCACTGAAAAATACAAAGGTTAAAGTACCGTTATAGTTGGGTGAAAATTTCAGTGACAATGTAACATTTTAAACTCTATAAACCATTTATAGTTATTTCAAGCAACTATAACTCGTGACCCCGCCTGGGTGAGAAGGACTGGACCTGCATCTGTTGCACCCAGGACCACCAGAGTGACTCCAAGAGCTAGTTGACTAGCCTCCAGACTAGAGCCTCAGGGACAGCAGGCTCCAACAACCAAGAACCCAGCACCTGGACTCTGCCATCTGTGAGCCTTACCCTGCCAAGTGGTGCCCCCCCCAGTCCTGGACCCTACGAAGTGGGTCGGACAGTGCTCTGCCATCCCATCTGTGGATGCAGCAGAACCGACATCTCCTCTGCTCTGCGGCGCAACCCGAAGAAGAACAAATGCATCGCAGCATGGACTTTCCCAGCGCAAGGACCTTGCATCACCTTCGCTGCACAATGCATCCCTGACACAGGTCCTCGCATCGCAAGCCTCTCGACGGCAGCCTCGACAACGACACAGAACTCCACAATGCAAACCACACAGCTTCCTCGGAGCCAACCGGTGTGTAACGCATCTCCAACCAGGACCTCGCACTGCCTCAGCCGTGCAGCGCATCCTGGACATGGACTATACAACTCTCCGCAACCAGGATTTAAGGTACTCTTTTTCATCAAGCCTTACTGGGTCCTTGTTGCCAGCCTGCGCTCCGTTGTGGTAGGCCTAAACTTGTGACTTTGTCCCAGTCCAGCGCAACCAGATAACCAGAGTCGCTGTTTTGTTCTTTTTAGTGCTATTTTCACTGTTATCTTTAAAACTGCATATCTCCAGTTCTACTGACTGGATTTTTGTCATTTTGGTCTTGATTATTTATTAAAATTTACTCTATTGTTCTAACTTGGTGTGGGATTTTTCTTGTGCTGAGTTTTCACTGTTTTACTGTTTGAAGTGCTGCATAAATACTTTACACACTGAATCTAAGTTAAGCTTGACTGCTTTGTGCCAAGGTACCGCAGGGTTGAGCACAGGTTAATTTGGGGTTTGCTAGTGACTTCATCCTAACAAGCATTGTGATAGCTGCTTGAGAAGGTTTCACCCCTCTCAACCAGAAACCCAATTTCTTACACAGATCTATCATGTTCCTCTAAAAATCACCAACATTGTTAATGTAATGTATATTTCAGTATTTCACAAAATACAATGTTTAATAGTGATTATTGTAATAAAGTTTTAATTTAAAAAAACATGCCTGTGAGTCTTTCTTTTAATATAACTTTTAATATTGCAATTTGAAAGCTGAAAAATGACAAAAGGGGGCTCTGCACTCCAGCTGAAGAGCATAGAGCTCCAGCTAGGAGTGCTCGTGAAGAAGTGTATAAAAAATGGAGTGGCTCCTGCTGCTCATTTATTATTCTTTTTTTTAAATATGTTTGTGTGTCCCAATGCCCACCCAGGACACCCCTATGGTTTATTTTAGATAGGGGCTGCAGGGGAAGCCCAGTCAGCGCCCCAGCCAGCACACATTGTATGATGGATGGATATTTTTTTTTTTTGTGGGGACCACTTCCCCAAACAGCCAATGGTTTTAATTTACTCCTCACATCCCTTTACCAATACGCAACCCTAAAACCTAAAAGTACTTTTATCTTCCTTTACCACTTCCTGCACCTAAGCCCGTTTTTAAAATAACATAATAATTCTGTTATTTAAAACAAATACTTACCTGCATGTTAAAGGTATGCATGGTAAAGGTGCAAATACTTACCTGCTTAGTAAAAGTTGTGTTGTAAAGGCATTGCGTGTTCCCCTAAAACATCTATACACTAGGTAATGGTCTGTGGACAGGGCAATATAGTGAGTTACGTATCAGCCACCCAAGTAAACGGCCCTTAGCCAGAGAAGAGAACCTCTAACAAGGGGTAACACTTATCTTCTTCATATTACTACTTACTCTCCTGGTCACCATTGCAAGAAGAACTTGCTCTACAGACATGTATGAAGCTCCTTCTCCATTCCAAGCCTCATTCTGTCAGACTGACAAACGAAGGAGCAGGACTCCTGCTCCGGGTCTGACAGCAGGAACTGTGGGACCATTGGGAAGTTAACCCTTCCTTGCTTGAAGCCACAAAGGAGTGACAAAAAAAACCTGCAGCTCGTTGAAAAACCCCCAGGAAGTGAATGACAGCAGCTGTTACAGCAGTGCGTCAGGCTCTTGCTGCTATGATTCAGTGACAATAGCAGAAAGACAGTACCATATGTTCAGGGATCATGAATGTAATACCCGCGAGAGCCCACTGTGCTCCATTTTCTTTAATGGATAGCTGTACATTTGCATAGTCTTACAGGAATTAGTGTTGCATCCCTTTAGTCATCCACTATTTAATTTCTACGTGAAACTTAATATTACGGTCACCTGCCTAGGCAGTCCCCCTTAGGAAAGAGAATGGCAATATTTGCCTTTTTTCAATGTGCTTGAAGGTTCTCCTACTGCCAGCTGGGAGGCCTTGACACAATATTGCTTATTTCTTGCCTAATCAAACCCTCTCCCAGCAGCCCCTGCTGCAGACCATTATGCAGAAGCTCTACGTGAATTGGAGGATGCCTCACGCGGAGAACCAAAATAAAATAAAAATAAGGGCATTGATTCCACGTATGGTAAACTCTCCAGAATTAACCACACAAATAAAAGTGCCCGCCAATTATGCACAGCTTATACAGATGCCATTATATAGATGAAAACTGGGTTTTCACGCACAAGCGATCAGGAGAACTGTAGCAATCCCCGTCTAGGTGCCTGAAAGAGACAATATGGAAGAATCCACTGGCACATGAAATTTAAGGAGTGAAAGATTATCTTAAGGAATGTCACTGAGGATACTGAAAGGCTAGAAGGGAGCAACTTACCAGTGATCAGGCTATAAAGCAGATGTATTAGAACTGAGGTTGAAATATTCTGGTCTGGATAGAACAAATTGCAGTATTTAGTGTTCAGCACAAATCTACCTATTACAATTTATATGCTGATATGCAACACAACATGTGTACAGAAAACACTCCTAGCAAAGGAGCTGCAAACCCTTTTGCTGTGTGTGCAACATCTTATACAAATACTACATCAGGAATTTGGAGCCTGCACTCAGCAGTATTAATACAACTCCAAATGAGGGATTGGTACACGGAGGCTATAGTCTTGCAATGAGTACACAGTTTGAGACCGCTACGTCTAACTTTGCTAATGTACTAAATGTGTCACTACAAAGAAATATAAAGTCTGGCAAACCTTTGGCATGCAAGCTTAGAGCTACATCAGAGACAAAGGAGCTTCACTTAATACATACAATGGAGCGGTTACCAAAGATGACAAGGCAGTAGAACAGACATACGGGTAATAATATAGCCAACTATATACTGCAGATGAAAGAGCCGTAGAGGAAATCTCAACATATCTCCTTTCCTCTAAGGCACCGAAACTTACTAAGACCCATGGAGGTGCCCTAGAGTAACCTATAGCACTGGAAGGAGTGGTACCTGGCATCGCCAGACTACAACTAAGCAAGGCTCCTGGGCTAAATGGCTCCAGAAAACACTTTTTATACACACGTTTGACCTTGGTGGCTAATGCTGGGGTGATGGACTCCGGGTCGGGTGAAAGGTCAGACATGCCTATCTTTCCCAACAAGGCACAAATATGCCTAAAATCATCCAAGCAAACTACTATCTTTTATGTGCCAAAATGTCTTGTAAGAGCTTCTTTAAATAGTCCAAATCGAGTGCCCACCAAACCCAATATAAGGCGGCTCTTCGCATAGTGAGCGATGTTAGGTCCTTCATCTCAATGTCCAACAAGCATTTGCAATGCTATAGGTCTTGCTTTAGTGAGAGTTTAAGTTATTTGCATTGTAAATGACAATGCCTTTTATTTATCTGTTTTAAAAACCAACACATAAATTACAAAGGCATTGTCAATTACAATGCCAATAGCTCAAACTCTCGCAAACGCAAGATCTATTGCATGGCAAATGATTGTTTAAATTTACCATAGTAGAGCGAGACAGCCAAACAAAAACGGAGGAAAGGCATAATCCAACTTTGTACGGTACATCTGTAATGTCAGAAATAAAAAAAGGGACTGTATAGGTACATTTTTAGGTCTCGCAGACCTGCGTTGCAGCGCGCATGCGCTGCTCGCTCTGCGAGGCTTCTTGGAATCGAGTAGATTTCAGAAGTGGACCTGAAGCCCCGCCCATCATTCCTATTGGCTGGCGTCATCGTTTATGCTAAACGTTGGCTTCCGATTCAAAATGAGGCTTCTTTGTTACCGCCCTGTCTGCTTCTTGGACGGCCCATCCGGAATGGATCTTTCACTTGCGGCGTTACACAGTCTCCTTCATTAGTCGGGACGCACTATATTTTTGTCACAATGCCGACAGCTTGTTTAAAATGCGCCTGGGGCGGGCTCTCTTACCTCGTCCTCGGACCCCAGGCGGCGCAGCGCCTTCTACCCACACCGCTTTCCTTCCTTCGCACAGCTCGCCAATGATCTCTTGATAAGCGAGGCCTGATTGCCAAAGCCGGTTCCCTGCCGCCCTGGCCACCTCAGACGACAGGAGAGATCGCTCTGGTGGTGCCCAGCAATCTCCGCTCCTCGCGCCGCTGGCACGACGCAGCCTGTCCGCCTCCACGCGCAAGGCCAATCAGTTCTGACGAGGGTGTCCGCTTTCTGGTGTTTTCATTTATATTTCACGCCATAACTCGTGAGGTTATTTATCCGGGTCCGTTCTGCCTTGTTTTTGTTCTCATCAGTGCGTGCCAGCTCCTCACACTCCCCCAATGTCCCTGATACAAAGGCGCTTTACATCTTAGTACACCATCAGGTTCGGTTTTCCGTTCTTTTCATGCAGTCGCCATTGCTGATGCTTCTTAAAAGTGCAGCCAGACACACACACGCAAAACCGGACACCCAGGCGATACCATGCCCTGCTACTGGGGGGTGAGGGAACGCAAGAGGTCTGGGTTAAATTGTCTGGCTGTGGGCCTGTGTACTAAACAAAAGATAAGGGAGTGCACATTATATGTAAACCGTGTTCAAATGACCATTTATTTTGAAATCTATTTATTTGACACTATCCAAAAAAACTTGCTATTAAAATGTAGTTCGGTTCACAAAGCAAATGTTTCAAATCATGGCTTGTTGATAAAGGAAAAATCACTTTAAAAATACTTGGCTTCTATGTTTGAATTTCTACGCATCTCCCCGGTGGCTGTGACAGAGCTGATATCGTATGTAAATGTTTGGTGAAAGGGGAATACGGGAAATAAAAATCTTCTCCTGGCGATTTAATGACAGTAATGAAACGTGTTTAATCTTTCAAGCACTCCGGAAAAAAGGGCTCTGATGAAACTGACCTCCCATTTGGGTGCCCTTCTCAAAAATATATGCATCGCCATTAGCCAATCACACAGCGTGGGGCGACGGAGAAGACAAAATGGTGCCCAGTTAAGTATCTAAAATGACAGGATTACTCGAGTGGCTTACTGAATACTGATGGCAGGAGGTGTGATAATATGCTGCCCTCCCATCAGCCTCTGCTTCCAGGTTCTGCGCGCGATCGCTCACGTATGATGTTTGTCTTGGCAGGGCGACCACATTTTAAACAGTCACAGTGCGTGTTTTACAGTGCAAAAGCGTGTCCTTGTATCTGAAGTATGGGGCACCATCTTCCTTTAAATGGCTTCGCTGCCGTTTTTAAGCTGTTGCTTAGGTTTCCTCGTGTGCTTGGTTGGTTCAATGCTTGTGTGCAGACGCTGAGCGCTGGTGGTACTGCAGTGTGTCGCCTCCTCGCAAGGTTGCATTGATTTTTCACCTATCTCCCGTTTTGATCAGTTTGTACACATGTTCCTGTGTTAATTGCGCGTGTGGAAATTTGCCCACCAGCGGCTTCTATTCAAAGGCCTGTCCGTCGGGCAATTAGTAAATGCGGATTGACTTGCTGCGCAGACCGATCGCCGAAGCGTTTATATGCAACTATATGGTGTGGCTACACAGTGCAGGTGGGCACAGTCTCCACGTCCATCAGGAGCGAGTTCGGGGCTCCCCTCCCCTCCTGCTGCCCACAAGTACAGCAGCTGAGCTCACAGGACGATGCAGCAGCGCCTGGCGCTCAGCGACTACTTAACAAGTGTAGAGACAGGGCGTAACTCGTTTAGGGCCCGCCAGGCGCTCCCACAAGTGTTCAGCGAGGATTCAACATTACTTGATGTGACACAGAAATCCGGTTGCCCTGCACTCTGTTAATTGGACTTTCGGTATTCTTTACCGTGGGCCATTTCTTTATCCTTTCTGAAAGTTGTGGGCATTTTTAAGTGGAATCAGCAGCCGATAATTTTGAAAATAGAGCTCGGAGTACAGTGGCAAATGGGGCCTCGAAGGAGTCAGGGCAGAGTGATTCCTCTGAAGGGATGTAGATGTATTTCTGTGTCATTTATGTGTGTACGTGTTCTGTTCCTGTGCACGCTTGAATGTGCGTTTCAGTGGTGTCAGGTGTTTGTCTGTTACTGTGTTTTGTATGTGTGTGTCAGGGCACAAGTCCTAAACAAGCATTTGCAATGCAATAGGTCTCGCATTTACGAGAGTTTAAGCTATTGGCATTGTAAATGACAATGCCTTTTATTTATGTTTTGAAAACAAAACTAAAAGGCATTGCCATTTGTAATGTCAATAGCTCAAACTCGCTTAAATGCGAGACCTATTGCATTGCAAATGCTTGTTTCAAATGTAATTGGTTTGTTGATGGGGAAGAGAGACTTGTTGCCAGCAGTTTGGAAAGTGTTCACATCTTACCGGCTGCACAAGCAAGGATATAGTTGATGTAATTACCGATGTTTAAAGTGTAACTGGAAAGCAGGCTAGAGAGGCGCCAGCTGAGGAGGCACAGAGGGGAGCAACACCGTAGTAGGTGGCGTCCCGGTCGGCAGGGGTTGGAGATAAGGGAGGGGCACGGTTTTGAAGCACTGTCGGGATGAGGAGAGCCACCCCAGGAAGAGGGGGGCAACCAAAAAGGTGTTGAAAGAGGAGCCATGGGGGAAAGGAGCCCTAAGGGCTCAAGGCTGCCAACGTACGGAAAGTGGAGCTGCATGGACACCATAGGGTGAGAGGAAGGACCTCAGAAGACCGGGAGGAGCCACAGCAGAAATCCGTGCTCTGGTGAATCATTTTAGGGGAGTGCCGATGACGGGAGGGCAGGGAGAGGGAGGCGCAGCAGCTAAGTCAGAGCTCACAGCTAACTCAGCGGTGTAAAGTTAAGGAGCCAGGGGAGTAAAAGATTTCAGGTGGCACCCCAATGGAGCCAAACAATCCCAGGCGACACCCCAGGGTGCTGTCAGTATTTGAAGACGCTTACAGTGGTCTATGGGCAGCATTTGATTACGGAAGGCTGCTGGAAGAACCACACCGTTGCTCCAATATATTTATGCGCATGGCGGCCAGTGAAGCGGGCACCATTATGATACAATGAACAAGCGTACTTTCTTTACGCGACCCCACGCCAAGCACCGACACCTCGTCGCTCTCTTCACCAAAAATAACAAAAAAACATTTGCAATGCAATAGGTCTCGCATCTATGAGAGTTTGAGCTAGTGGCACTGTAAATGACAATAGCTTAAAGTCTTGTAAATGCGAGACCTACTGCATTGCAAATACTTTTTTTTGTTTTTTTTGTTTTTGTTTACAAGCACCCCAAGGCACGCTTTCACATAAATGGCGGCCATGCCCCTTTCTTTAGACAAGCCACGCCTAAAGAAAGGGGCGCGGCCGCCGTGAAAGCGCGGTATGGGTTGCTTTTTTTTTTTTTTTAAAACCATTGGTTTCTCAAGTTGACAAACAAATGCTTTTTTTGTAAAGGCACCCCGTGCCGCGCTTTCACTTTAATAGCGGCCGCGGACCTTTGGACAAAAAAAAGTGAATAAATAGAAAAATAAAAACATGCGGCCGCTCAACGCTGCAAATAAACCAAAGGCGGGCCACCACTGTGGCGTGCAGTGCTATTTAAAAAAAAAAAAAAAAAAAAGAGTTAGGAGAGAGAGTGTCTTGCCTGCAACAGCAGGCAGGTGAAAACCATTTAACGAAATAGCTCGGAGGCTGTAATTAAAGTCTACCGAGTAACAATATATGTAAGAGGGCCAGTCCTTACGGGAGGTTACAAGATGAGACAAGGCGGTACTAAGGAGGGACTACTAAGCCTATTGACCAATGAAAAGCCACAGTTTAAAAAGGACAATGACACAAGCCAATGAAAAATATGAGCGGAGAGTGGCGGAGCTTCAAATCCATATCTGAATACAGCATGCCTCCCAGAGTAGCGCATGAGCTGCCCAGGCTCGACCTAAAAAGGAGTCCTATTGGTTTACTGGGAGGCATTCTCAATATATGTTATTAGAAAGCGTTTTTGAGCGTCTATAAGAGTTCCCGTGGCAACCTCTAATCTCGGTGACCCCTTCCCAAAATCGATGGAGTTGAGGGCAATCCCACAGTGTGTGGCAAAAAGTGCCTTTCTGGCCACATTCTCATACACACTTCTTGTCTGTGATTTACCCCTTCTTACAAAGAAGGACGTGTGTGATATACTCTATGCAGTATTTTTAATTGGTTCAAGCAGTATATACACATGCTTTTATTGCCACCTCTCTGGGGAATTGCAGTGCCTTCCTCCAATCATCATCATCATCATCATCTAGATCTCCCACATCTGTTTGCCAGTGAGTCCTTAGATGCTCTAGCTCCCCTCGAGTGTTTCTCGGTAATGTATTATATGTGAGAGAGATTGCATCTTGGTCATATGGCCATCAAGCAGTCTGTTTTCTAGGCGAGAACACTCCATGGTCTCCTCCTCCAGCAATACTACCGCTTGCAGTGTGTGATGCAATTGAAGGTACTCAAGCATTAAATCTTGCTATTACTTAGCTAATTAAAGTGGTCTACCTTTTTATCAAAAGGGGCAGTCTTGTGACAAATCCTTTGACTAAGAAAGTGTTTGATAAAAAATGCAAATGTTAAAAGTCTACAAGGACTCATCTAATAAAGATTCTCCACACTAATGAAATAGATCTTAACAGTATTACATTGGCAAAAATATAGAACTTGTGATTTAAAACAAAGCATTACATGGAAACACACTGCAAGGTTATACTCTGTACAAAGTGATGATCCAACAAAATAAATGTGCTAACAGGGTTGAAGCACAGATTTTGATGTCACCATTAAATAGATTAGACACTATACTGACTCAAAAACATGCAGATCTTTCCAAAAAAGAAGTGCTTCTATTAGCTCGAGTTGTCAACCCTCTACACCGGAATAATTGTGATACTTACGAAATGGAATACTATGGATGATTCTGAGAGAATCCTGACACAGATGTTTGAGAAAAGGAAACTCTTTGACAAATTATTCCATAAACTCATCCAGGAGATGTTAACGGAAGTACTGACAAATGCTCAAGTGTTTAGCGGATGTGACAGAGGTATTTATAAGTTATCTGCTTAAAATGTATTACGCTTAAAGTTCCCCTATATTTGACCTTTATCATTCTCAAATCAACATTTCACCTCACCCTTAGGAAAAATGAAATGAAGATTTCAAAGGCCAATATCTATTATGCTTTATATAGAAATACTTAAAGCAGTGTGCATTATGTTAAAGACTGAAATGAGAGCTCAATTTTCCAATTACTTGAAGAGCTGTTCAAGGCTGTGCCCTTGCTTCTTCATTTCGTCCTATGCTTCATGAAAAGGAGCGATACTTGCTTAAGAAACCCTAATACGCAGTGTTGTAGCATCTTCTTTAGCACTGCATGCCTCAGAACATATCTTTAAAATGCTAGCAAATGATAGTATCAATCAGAAGAGAGGGAAGGAAGTAGCAGTCTTAGCAGACAGTAAATCTAAATGAGATGCCACATAGCAAATAGAGTCCTACCGGCAAGCCAAAGTGCACCGCTTTCTTTACAGAGTGCTCCAATAGAACGCAGCTGTCAGACCCCTTCTTTTGTTCCAAAATGTATAGCCAACTCTATAAGGAGAACAGAAGATACAAGTACATTACAACAACAACTTCAAAAATGGCTCTATGTTGGAATGCTGTTTTATAGTAGATATATCCCAATATACGTAATATTTAATAATTGATAATTAGAATATAGCTGAACACATTTTAGAAATCTAAAATCTTTCTTGTAAGTATTGTGCTATGGTTTAGCCACGTCAAATAATTTGCAAGAGATAAGGCAAATGAAAAACGTAATTTAGCCAATAAACCTAAGCACTTTAGGAGAGCAAACTCCGTGGTCAGCTCGGGTGCCAAGCAATCCTTCTGATGTTATGTTAGCATTACTATATTGTTGCCACACATTTTAAGCAAACATGAATGAGTTACTTACCTTTGTTTGCATTCGTTCTGATGGATTTTCTATCTAGATGCAGATTCTTCACATTGTGACTCTCACCAGGCACCAGACTGGATCCGGAAACGCTTACTATAGATCCTACGCCAATGAGTGACTCTTTCAACCTCTGCTGTGACTCCATCCAGACTCCTGATGTGACACCACGAAGCTGCATAAAGGTGCCATCCATGCTGGCTCAGGAAGAGGTGTGGCGCAGCGGCCAGATCGGCTGACTCCAGAGCGCTGGGCTCACGGTTCGATCCCTGGTCCCGGCGGTAGCTCAGCACCATGTGACTCTGGGCAATAGCTCACTTAATTTCCCCGACGGTCCCCAGCGCCTTGAAATCTTAAAGGGTGATATGTTCGCGCTTTACAAATTTATGTCATTTCATGTCACATCAGTTTCAACGTTAGACTATTCTGTGCCCAAGAACGCGAAGAGTAGCTAAAAGAATTGATCTTTCACTGCCAGTGTGCAAAATCTAACTCTGTACATTATTAACACCCAAATGTCCACTTCACAGAGCATGGAGGTGGATAGGTGGCAAGCAGTCTGTGATTAGATAAAGTAACCACCAGAAAAACGTTTATCGAAAGTAAGTAACTTATTCTTCTGATATCCCTTCCAAGGAGTTTGATCTGGGGAATGGACTGACAGTTATCCAAGGCTGGAATACAACCCGATTAAGCAGTATTTATGGCATTTACTTAGGTGGAAATAGTCAGGAGGCCTCATAAGGTTGCTTTTAGGCCAGGGTATAAGAGTTCGATGCAATGGACAATCCAGAAGGACAAGGTCTATTTTTCGACAGCTTTTCCTTTCTTAGCACCAGCAAACCTAACAAAGCACTGACCTTCCAAACAGTGCTCCTTAGTCCTATGACTGTAGAAATTAAAGGTACACCCTGGAGCCAAATAGCGTACACTCTCTGCCTCTTTATATGGATGTGGCAGAGAAAGGGACTCAGGAAGTCTGACGGGACTGCCCCACGTAGAAAGGTAAAACTACTTTCACCAGTTTGTCAAGAAAAAAGGTAGTACATGAAGGCTGAACTGACCAGGCCCGCAGCTAGATGCCACGACACACAGAAGTAAAGGCAATGAGAAACACAACTATCAGAGTTAAGAGTCTCAGAGTCCAACTGTCTCGAAAGGAGCAAAAATCAAGAACGTCAGAACCAGATAGAGGTACAAGTGCAGAATAATGGACACAAGAGGAAACATATGTGAAAGCTCTTTCAGAAAATGTGCCATATTGGGTAATTTGAAGAAGGGGGACTGATCAGGCACACCAAAGGCATCGGAAATAACAGATAAGTAACCATTAACAGCACCCACAGCACAGACTTGCCAGGCTAAAGATAAAGCAAACAAATGTATATCAGACATTATAGTCTGTACAAGGGTCAACCTGCTTCACTCTGCACCATGCAGCAAACTTGGACCAGCAACCTGAATAACTTAATTTAGTGAAAGGGCAACGATCAGCCAAAACGACATCAACCACATCAGATAGTAGATCAAAGCCCCTCTGTTGGTTCTGCTCAGCAGCAGGTCCTCCCAAAGCGAAATCCAAAGTGAGGGGCATATGCTCAGGATCAGCAGTTTGGAGCATCCTGCGCCAATCTGTGTTCAACAAAATCAACTGTATTGGGTCTGCCCAATTTTCTTCAGGACACGCTGGATCAGCAGCACAGGTGGACCCACTTATTGAAGGCCAGAGGTCCACCCAAGACAAAATGCATTTCCTAGAGACTCTGAAGGAAGAAACTCCAGAGAGTGAAAGGTTGGACAAGGAGTATTTTCAGAGAAAGCAAATAGGTCTACAGTGTGCCCCAACGAGACAAAAAAAAAAACCTCCGATACCTCTGGGTGCAGATACCATCCGTGATTGGCAAGATGACGCCTCCAGAGTTCATCCGCCCTTATGTTGAGGGATCTTGCTAGGTGACTGACCATCAGAGAAATAATTTGGCCAAAGCCTCAGAATCTCCACAGAGGGTACACAATCCCACAATGCCCAGCTTTTTGCAGTACCTCATAATAACTAAATTATCATCCGTCATCGCATGTGCTGACCTGCTCTTGCTGCAAGGCAGAAATGCCTTTACAGCCAGCCAGATGAAGATGACACATCCATCACTACTGTAAGCTTGGAGGAAGCAAGGAAAAGTGCTTGCCACAACTCAGATTTGCATATGTCATCCACCTCCAGAGGTACTGAACTGACTTGTGGAAGATGAAGATTCCATATGAAATGCTGGGCCCACTGCAGCTGCAGATTCCACTCAATATGCCACCCTGGCAGGAGGCACCAGTAGCATGTCTTTTGTAGCATGTATTTTGCTGACAACCCAGGTAGCTTCAGAACCAAACCCACTGGAACAGCAGCCCTCATCTAAAACATCAGGATAACAGCCACAGTGAAGGGACAGGAAGTACTTCAGAGCAACTGGGACCAGAATGCCCCAAACGGGAAAACGGGAATCATCTGCACCGGCCAGGTATGCAGTTTGGGTTAATTGGTGCAAAACACATGGGTGGACAGTAATGACACAGTTGTGTTTAGGTGGTCTGAAACTAGCTACGGCGAGCCTGCCTTCAGCAGCCATTCACTGAGGTATGGTAATATTTGTATCCCTGACCTGCGAGGATGTGCAGGAGCCACCTACATGACCTTCGTAAAGACCTGAGATGGCGATGTAAAGCCAAATTACAGTACATTAAGTTGGAAGTGGTCTGACCCCACAACAAATTGGAGATACTTCCTGTGGACATGCAGGAAGGACCAGAACATTAACATATGCATCCCGCAGGTCCAAGGACACCATATAGGCCTGCGGAACCTAAGCAAATTTCAACTTTTTAAAGGAAGGGTCCTTCTAGGGGACGAGAAAGTACCAGGATTCACACCCCAGTTTGCTCTTTACCTCCGGTACAGTTCAAACACCCCTTTGGCAAGCAACACCATCACTTCTTTTGATAGAATCATGGTGTGATCCAGCAATGCCTGAGGGTAAACTAAGAGGATGTGGCAAGGTGCGTCAAGAAAGGGAAGGTCATAACATGGATAATTTGAAGATCCCATTGGTTTAATTTTATGGAATGCCAGCAAAGCAGGCAGAGTTGGATTACGATGCCTACCAGTCACAATATGAGACTGGAGTGCGAACTAAAGAGGCTTGGCAGTGGGGCCTGGCTAAGAGGAGGCCAGGGAGTGTTGCTGCTCTGGTTAGCCACATCATTTGGATCCTCTTTTACCCCTGCCAACATGAAAAGTCTGCATGAGTTGCAGTACAGACGGAGAGCATTGTCGCTGGCGATACACGAGACCCCTTGAGTATCCTCTGAATGCCCTGTATTGCTGATAGAACTGATGAGCATGGGAAAATAACAATAGTGCATGGGCAATTGCTCTGTTGTACAAGAGCAACAGAATCCAGTGTCCAGCTAAGAATATAATCTGCAGCATTCAGTCCATCGTGTACTGCATGTCTGCTGGCAATGAGAGCCAGAGTATGTGCAACTGCCCAGGAGATGAACTGTTTTCAGGGAGTGTAATGTCAAACCAGCAGAGGAAAATACTTTATTTGTCCATAGCATTGATCCATTTTTAATTCTACGTACAATGGAGAGGTAGAAAATTTATTTGGGTTTATCTTACTCATAGAGGCCTGCACCACATGGCTTTCTGGGTTTGGATGCAAGATCACAAATTGTGGAGCTGCCTGCACTGGCCTGTGATGTCCCTTAGTGGGGTAACTCACAGATGGAGCTGAAGTGGATTTGACCGAGCCGCCAGGTCTGAGTCAGCCAGGGCATTGTGAAAATGCAACAAAGGATCAAAGGTAAATAGCCAGGAAGCAAACTTTGTGAGGTTAGCCTTAGTCTATTTTGTAGGGAGCACTAATTCCAGGGCTTCCACAACTGCTACAACCACTACCACAACGGAGGCACTTTCCTCCAGAGGCAGCCCTGAATGTGAATGAAGGGTGAACTCCAGGAAGATATCAAAGCCAGCAGCATTTTGCACATCAAGATAAATTAAAGCATCTATATAATGCGATGAAAGATTCATTATAATGCGACGAAAGCCATTATTTGCATCCCACTCATCATCATATTGTGGGACGGGTTGGATAGCATCTGAACCCGCCTCATAATGTCCTTTATCCTCCGGAAGCACTGGCAGACGGGCCGGAGGGTAGCCCTCATCAACTCCTCAACATTTGCTTTGCTAAATGTAATTAGGCACTGGGCAGGCTCTAGCTGAAGATGGTTCCGGTTCAGAGGCCGGAGCAGGTTCCGTAGCCAGTGCCAACGGAGTACTAGGAGGTGGGCCTTGTGGCATAGGACTGGAGGCACAGCCTGGCATGGCTGGCGGAACGTACACTGGCAAATGTTTGACTGGAGGCTCCGAAAGATTTGTAGGAATTAGAGGCACTTGAGAAGGAACTAGAAACAATTTAAAAATCTGTGGCATTGCCTCCTTGAAGGCCGCAATCTGCTGCAGAGTCATCAATGGTCTGGGGACCTCGGGATGCATTGGCTCCAAGTTTGACACTGGGTCAGAGTAGGATACTGAAGACATGGCGGGTTATTTAGTTATGGCGGGTGGGTGTGGAGGCAATAGCCTTAGCTACCCTTGTGGATTACCTACCACCATATTTAGAGATCTCTGCCTGCTTTGCAGAGGCATCTGGACCTTCAGACAGCTGCTACCACAGCGACTCATATGGAAGCATTGTAATGTTGCCTTGTATCATACAGCTGCTGAGCAAACGTTTTTGTTTTTCAAAAACAAACTCCCAAAGCTGAAGTTTATATTTGAAAAACAAAAATACTAAGGACCCTGTCAAAAACTTCCAAGGTGTGGGAGTTATTTGTATTTTTTTCTCCTGAAAAGGAAAAAAGTATGTCACAACGTCGGCCCTAAATAAGACAATAGGCCTGAAGTACTTCCACCAAAGGACCTATGTCCTTCAGGCTGCAGGTATAAGATTTCCACAGGAGGAGCCAGTGTCTACAGGTGGAAAGGTGATGGACAGATAAATTCTAAATGGAGCGAGTAGACTGGTAGTTTGGTGGACCGGGTACTCCACCTCAATTGTAGTGAAGTACCCTGCTGCCAAACTGTAAATAACCCCCTTAGTCTGGTGTTGTGACTGCCTTCCGAGCGATCTCTCCTTAGATCGGGAGAATCTGGATGTTGAGAGCTTCAAGTGCTCTTCTTGTTCTTCTTCGTCAACTTGTCTATAGACTAGTCTTTTGACTTCACCATATAACTACCTGATAAACAGGCCCTTGACTAAGGCCAACCTCAATTCTTGTGTACTAGGACGTAGAGCCTGACCGCCCTTTTCCGTGGTGTCCTTCGGGTGCCTCAATAAGCACTAAGCACTTGCTACACAAGATGAAGTCATGCTTGGTCCTAAGGCACTAAAAACAGAACTTGTGTGGGTCAGTCTCGGACATCTGCTTCCGGCATTTGTGGCACAGCTTAAAACCGGTCTCCTTCGTGGAGACATTTATGCACACTGTAAGGTAAGAGTTTGAGAATTTGGTGAATAAACAAAATAAGTAGGAGGTGACATGGCTTTTTGCAGCTCTAAGTCATGTCCAAAGCGGGAACAGAGTTGCAACGGAAGTCGATGGTACCAGATGTCAACAACAACAAATAGGAACTAGAGCAAGAGTTTCCAGATCCAGTCTGCCATGTGCGGATATTCACAAGGTGAGAAACATGTGATTAGAAGTGTCAATCAGAAACGGTTGACGTTTTATAAAGGTTAGGAGATAGAAACAATCAGGAAATTGACAAAGGATGAAAAGGTGGGGGAAAGGATATAAAATAAAAGTAGAACTAAAAATGGGCCAAGTGAAATCACAGGGATGACTCTACTCTCTGGTAAAGCAAACTGCTTCATCTAATGTGGGCTAGTGCCGATATATCCCATAACCTTACAGCACAGTTTCCTTTCTGGCCAGAGCTGCTAACTCTCACAACAGATAAGGAACTAGAATGCTATATGCTATTCTGGGAGTAAATCTACTTAGGGAATGAATCTTGGGAACTGAATCCCCTCAAATTAGTAGCAGTCTCCACAAGCAATTCTAAATGCTGGATTACTAAAGCAATAAACTTACTTACTGGCTGAAAGAGAAAGAAGTACAGTTGTTTAGTAACAGACTGGGTAAAAACACTTATTGAAAGATGCAGGGATAGCAGTCTCCTGATTGAGAGACGGGAAGTCATTCTAACAAGAATCTAGAAACATCAGCAAACTGCTGTAAGCATATCGGACAGCATTTATGGGCTCAAGCTGCTCATCTCAGAAGCAACTATGTTTGTATTTTGGTTAAATCGATATTGGAACACATAGAGATATGTCAGCCAACTCCTACTACATGATTCTTGTTGGTCAGATTACGTTTGTTTTCTTACAAGGAAATGTGGCCTAGCCAAGAGTACTGTTGCTAAAAGACTGAGGTAAGAAGTCTTTCTTTCAGGAAGTACAAATATGCAGAATGCATTTTATGAAGACCGATACAGGATAGGCCACTTCCAGCAATTAGACATTATACTGCTTAAAAGTATTCCTTTTATTACACCTCAAAACTCCTAAACAATTTATTTAGTTGTTTTCTTAATTATCGGAAGCTTTAAACTTCTCTTTTTCAGCAAGTAAGAGAACCAGTAGGAATCAGACTCTTCTCTGTTTTAAACGTTTGGGCAAGAAGTAATCTAAAATAAGCTAAGTCAGAAAATGTGTTTAACTTAAAGGCAAAAACCTGAATAGGCTTCACAAGCGTAGGTTTTCATGTATTAATCCTTCCTGTGGAACACAGAGGTTATCTCTGATCTAGGAGCTCCTCCCAAGAAACAGCATTGTATGTTAGTAGTTGCACAGCACAAACCAAGACAGGAACCAAAAAACATTCCACAGGAAGGGAGACTATTTTTTATGAAACCTTTTAAAGGAAATCATCTGTGAGGAGATTGGATTTCTCCTGAAGCAATCTGTATGTATTATAGATTCTGGCCATATAAGACTGCAAGTCAATACAAAAAGGAAGACAGCATCCAGGAGAAGGCGTATTTATTTTATTTGTCATAGAAGATAAACCAATTTTATGAAGGATACATTTTCTGCATTGCACACAGGCAAAAAGCTTACAGTTGAAGTCTTAAAATACAATCTACTCCAGTGGTTCTTAACTCTTTAACTTCTGCAGGCCCCACTGAATTATAACTGGAAGCCAGGCACCCCAAGCCATTACGGCAATTTTAACTTCAACAATTATACACAAAAACAGACAAACAAGAACACATTATATGACCTTAACACATCTATTTTTCTATGCAAACGCATGTTCAAATATGAGAGCAACTGCACACTGTGAGAAGGCCCGGATCACATTAAAACATCAATAGGTAATCGCGTGAAATCAGAGCTCGCAGCAGAATTGGCGGGACAGAAAGGGTAACTGGGTTGACATTGGCCTTATCCAGACACAGGGCAACAATCAAGCTTGGTATGGACAAAGCTAGAGGCCGTGCCGGGTCTTAGTGTCAAAAGGTGACAAAGAAGGACTAGAAGCTAAATCGGCCAGGTGCTCCTCCTGCCAGAGTACAAGTTGCCTACCGGGAAGTGGTACTCTGTCTGTGGAAGTATTTGAACTCTGCTAAAAAGTGTAGGAATACCTCCTTTCCAATTCAAGAAGTGTAGATGCTTGCAGTCTGTAAGATCCTAACCATGTAAAGCAGTGAATGGGAGAACATGCAGCCTTGAAGGGCTTTTTGGAGAATTTACCATTGTGTGCATGCATACGTAGCTGAGCGGTTAGAACGCAGGCTCTTTAAGTGCTCAGATGTGTATGATTTTCTAGAAAATCCTGAGCAATTCGAAAGTGCTTTTAGTTGAATGCTGATTGTTAGTTCAGGTTGGAGCATTTTTGAACGGTGACTGTACACATTCATGCCTGCTACGTTCTAAACTAGCAGTTGGCTTCTAACTAAATACGTTTTTAAAATGCTCATATTATTTTTCTTAATCAGATATTTCTTTTTATTAATACATATATCAAGTCCATAGCATAGAGAATACAATAGACTTCAAGTAAGAATTATTGCTGCTTAATGAAACTATTATCCTCGTAAGAGGAACCCCCTTTATACAGTTACTAGAGCTTAAAATGGTTATAATTGACAGAAAATAATGGTCAGAGTTCACAAGAGTTCACGGACCCCTTACTGGAGCCATGCCCACAGGCCCCAGAAACACTGATATACTCTATTCACCACCCAGGATAACGGCCCAGTGGGCCTAAAGATAATGCGTCCTCAGAATCCATTGACACTATTGAATATAAGGTGCTGTTTGACCACCATGGTGTCCACCATAAGATGAGAACAACTGCCCCAACCCAATTTACATGCTTCCTGAGCAACAGTACCACGCCATCAATCTAAGAGCCATCCAGTCTGAAACAGCCACCATTCCTTGCGGAGCGCCACTAGAATATGTCCTCACTCTGATTCTCTCCTATTAAATGTTTATGTCCCGATAGCTCACAACACCTCTAATACCACAAGACTGGCTTCCTCATGTACAAAAACAATATCCAGACCATCTGAATCTGTAGGCATTTGCTGAGAAACACTATAAGCTGTCCATGGCCTATCAAAACAGAAGACAACACTGCTCATGGGATACATGGACCACCACATGGCCCCAGTTACCTCTCCCATTTTCAGCGACACATCCTAATGCGCCACACAAACTAGGTGCTTTGCTTAAACCCTGAAAGCAAACACCACCATTAGTAATGCAAAACATTATCTAGACAGCCCACAAGGGATCCATCATCTTTGTGGATCTCCTTCGGACATTTGCCCTGGTGCTGATGGTAGTAATGTTCAATCTAGGAATTCACACAAGGACTGGAACGAAGTGACCATCCAAACTCCAAGAAATCAAGATTCAAACTAACTGGCCCCCAATCTGCTTAAGCCAAAACCGCTTTATATCTGCTCTGAAGACAATAGATTGGCTATAGTTCAATAAAACACAGAGGTAAAATCTGCAATGCAATGAATGACCACACAGCAAGGTAAATGACCATGTAATGCATAGCCTTCAACAACTGACTGTCAATTGACCTTGAACCTACTCACTATCCATACACCGAAGTACAAATTAATCTAAAGCAGATTGCTACATGACCAGGGCTTCATCCCCTAGAAAGCCACTGCTCCTCTTACTTACAGGGCCTTCCTAAATTTTAGGTGAGGATTTGAAACTTGTCTCTCCATGCTATATCCAACTCCATGTATTGTCCATGCCAACTGTATAGACAGTGTCAGGATCCCTCGTATGTCCTCCACTGAGGCCATATCAATTGACTCTTAACTCTAAGGAGGAACCCAGAAGTCACAAAACACAACACAGACTTTGCCAGAAGCAAAGCAGAATTGCCAAGAACCTCAGAGATGACATTGCCTATGGACACCTATCTTGAACCTCCTCTTGTTTTTAGGTCGAGCCTCGAGTAGCGCGCAAGCGCTGCTTAGAGGCGAAGACTTAATGTAAGCGAGTTTGAAAAGCAGTCCAACAAACGCTCGTGCGTCGTGGCTGGCCTTTTTGAGATGGGTACGCGCGGCAAACATATGTTTCCAATTATCGTGCCCAGACGCGGGCGCAATAAGTGGAAACACATGTCTGCCGCGCGTACACATCCAAAGGCCAGCCACGACGCACGAGCGTCTGGTCAGCTGAGCGTCTCGTCAGCTGAGCAGGCTGCCGCGCTCGCTCGCCCCCGCTCCTCTGTGGTGCGCGCGCACCACTCGCGGGCTTGTTGTCATTCCGATCTCTCTTTCTCAGTCACTTAGCTCCTCTTTAACACTTCCTTCCGCTTATTTCTTTCCTTCATTGTTTACAATTCTATAAACAATTGGCTGTGATTGGGGCTGCATTATTATCGCCAATATCATAAAACATCGTGAACCTAGTCTCCACACTCCGTCTGTAGCAGTAAATGTTAATTCCTGGCTGTCAAAGACGAGAAGCACAAGCAAATACATTGTATTCTGTAATACTGATAACTGGAAAGAGAAATCGTTTGAAATAGAGTACCATACCTTCAAAACATCGTTGCAGCCATTCACGTCTGCAGGACCGGAGTGAATATACACCGCTGCTATATTTAAGCAGCTCCTTAAGTTTCGGTTTCGTTCCATCACGCGCGGCACTCGTGATGACGTGTCAAGCTAGAGGGACAAAACAGCTGCCATATGATCATTGACTTTGTTCTTCAGGCAGGCAGTTGCTAACGCAAGAAGATATAGCGACGGGGAGAGGATGAGGCCAAACGGTCAGAACTACCGGCTTTGGGCCGACAGAGCCAACTTCCTCTCTTGCTGTTTGCTCAAGATCCTGCAGGTTTGGTGCTTGTAGCTGAGCTAAGACTGCTGCTGGCAGGCAGCTCACTGCTACATTGTATCTAATTATTTCCTGTGGCGCCACTCTCAGATAGCTTGACTTCATTGTTAGGCCAAATGGCTACTACCGTCACAGCCGGGGCGGGACAGACCGGTCAGATTAAGTTGATTTATTTTATAACGTCTTGCGCCGCGACGGGGGAGACGTGACGTCCTGCTGCCAAAGGCGGGGAGTTTGTTATGGGAGAATTTGCGGTGGGGCTTTAATTATGGCGCGTGCAGCGCTGTCTCCTTCTGCTTCTCGCACCGGCCCGGGCTGCTGTGTGCAGTCAAAAATGTAATGTGACCGGCGCCGCGCCTAATTCAGTTACAGCCGAGCTTCACGTCACAGCAGTGATCGGCGATTGCAGCGGACGGCGGTCGGAACACAACGCAAAGAAAGAAAGAGGTAACTGTGTTTTACTCTTTGGATTACTTGTAAACTGTGCCCCTCCTAACTTAAACGTTGTTGCTTCTGATAGCCCTAACTGCTGCCTTTGTTGGTGCTGCTCCATTCTGGGGTTCAGCGGGCAGAGTCTTCGGGATGTCTGAGGGCATCAGGATGCCAGAAAGATGTTTCTGCACATAAAATGCGTACTGTTGGTTCAACTATGGGGCGAGGGTACAGCATGCCCTGTTACAGCTGAAGTTAGTCTCTCTAAGTCACGTGACATAAAGCCCACCAACTCGTGTTGGGACGGTCGGAGTCACTGAGTCACTCTGTGACTGACTATATGTGGTGCTGCTGCCTGTCCAATTACTTTCAGTGCCAGTGGTGTCACCAAAGTCAGCAGAGCCTCTGTGATAGCCGGTGGGTCATGTTGATGTGTGCCGATGCCTGCAGGGTTGGGCAGGTAGCAGCGCAGCAACGGGGGCGGCCGCTCGGGGTTAATGATTTTATTAGTGTTTGAGTGGAGTTCATTTGTGATATTTACAGTTTTGTTAACAAGACGCTGTACTCATTTGCGTAAAGTCTTATTTATTCAGCCTATACCTATTTCCCTCATTTTCATTGCTTGATTTTGCGCGCGAGAAAGTGTCACTCAGTCATTAAATGTCACTCATAATTCAACTAAAATTATGAAAATGTCACACATAGCAATCTGAAACCTTGGCAGCTGTGTAAACCATTCTATATATTCACACCTTTCATCTTCTCCCTCATTATCTTTCATTCTTTCCAAATCTGAATTCATAGTTCATAGACGAGCACTTTAGATTGAAGGCTCCCTGCTCATTAGAGAGAAGCATTGGCATAGCCAATAGGTCTCGCCTTTAGGACCTTATAAGTGTTTAGCCATGCAACAGTTGATGTTGTTGCACCAAGGATATTGTGCTGCATAACTAAATACTTATAAGGTCCCAAAAGCGAGACCTATTGGCTATGCCAATGCTTGTTTTCCAAGCTAAGCACTCACATACAGCTGAAATACTGCAGTGCACTTAAGGAACACAATACAAGGCCCAAAGCAGCCATAACAATGGATGCCCACAAAACAATAGAACACTAAACATTGGACCTCCTTCGGGAAACTTGCCTTAACAAAATGTCTTAACCTAGAATTACCAGACATCTCTCGCAACTTGAAAAATAGTTTTGTTAAACTATTGTGCAACTTTAAATAAAGGCATCATTTAGCAAAACATGTTGGCTGCATGATAATTTATTTTTAAATGTTTAGCATTTGAGAATCGGTGTAAAACAATTTTGGGCAACATGAAAATTATTTAGGGGCTCAATTCTTAAACAAAGTCACATAAATGCAGCTGCAGGCATAAGTTCTTGCATTGGTGCATATTTACGATTTTCAGGTATTTTTTAAAGACTTTACAGAAGTTGGCCTGGAAACCTAGCAAACTTTCACGAATACTGTTTTGGCAAAAACAAATATACACATTTGCTGACCGACTGCAAAATTACTCTCCCTTTTTTCCCAACCCTGGAAAACATTTTACTTCTGTCCTTGCCAGAATTAAATTACCAACCTTTTCCAGTGTGGAAGGAGACTGGAAAGGAGTTGGTGAGTACCCTTAAACATGTAAGTTTGTGGGTTTGTACTGACTCATGAGGACATTCCAACCATAGAACTACTGCTTCCGCCCTACTTCCAAGCCCCTGTATGTGATTTGCAAAATGTTGGCAAAGCCAGAGCATTGCTAGAATCCAATCATTGATATACTATGAGCCATGGTATAAATCAGGAAGGCTGTTATCCACGCTACAAGATAATAGGAACACTGCCCTAACTTGTCACCAAAAGAGACAATTTCTTTTTACATGGCAGGCAGTCCCTTGGACAAGTAGATCATTTATAGAATTCAACAGCTCTGTGGATCTTTTGCTGCTCACTGGGCCATGACAAAGCAAAGCCAATTCCAGAAAGCCAGTCTGTGGCTAGTCACTGGACACTGGACAAAAAGAGAAAACTGCAGACCTACAAACAGAGACACTACTGTATGTATATATGGCTATTTAAGCATATAAAGCATAAATCGAACTAGACGGTAATAGAACCCGGACCATTGATAAAAGCCTGGAGGTATGACATTTACAATGCAGCAGTGCTTCCTATTTGGAAGGTATATTTAAAATGGTGGCCCTTCACATCCTTTCTGAAGTGCACAAGGGAAGCAGTTGTTCTTAAGTTGACCGGGGCGTTGTTCCAGGCCAGACTTCAGTTGTTGGTTTTCTCTTTTTGCATTTTGCCAGTCTGGCTATATCTTGGCTTCTAGTTTGGCGCTGCCCATTTGAGGTGGTTTATTTCAAGGGTTATAAATTGTAGCAAGGCACAGTAGTGCTATTCATCAGTTACAGTAATAAACATAACAGAGGAATGCACAGGTACACTTCTCTTTTCATATCTTATGGCAGATAATAAACATCTTCAGGAAAGCGGTTTAAAGGGGGAACCTGTGTTCAGCGTTTTGTGTACAGTACCCATGTAAATTAAAGGTTGTGAAAAGATGCCCCAAGGAGGAGTCCAGATAACATTATGAATACTGGCTTCAGATCAGAACATGGTTTCCTGCAAACAATACTTCTGTTTTTCTAATAAAAATCAGGAAAACATGGACACAGTTGAGGTGCACCTATGAAGGTTCTCTTCATGCTCTCAGATAAAAAAAATGCTTCCTTATGCACAGTTCACTCTTACCAAACTACAGAAGGTCTCCATACAATTAAATGCAGCACATGATTCTAGAGCACTTTACTACATGATCAAATTCAAAGGTGTCAGAGACAAACAGGGATGTTCCAAAACATGTAGCATCATCATGGAGTGACTTACCAAGCAGTGCTGCAAACACACATGATCATTGGACTCCTGAGCTATTCGGATTGCTTCCTGCAGAGCGAGCTCGGCTTGGTGACTAAAGAGAAAACGAAAGAAAATCATTATCACTTTAAGCCCAAATTCAGGACACCAAAACATTTTGACATGGCGCATTCAGAACACTGACAGAAAAAAAAAAGGTGAGTCGATCTCAATTATACAGCAGGAAAGGGCAAGTTACACAACAGGAAAGGGCAAGTTATTCAACAAGAAAGGGCAAATTGTTAGATAAGAAGTGAAACACTGGTGTATGTTACCATCGTCTACGATTGGACAAGCGGCTCTGTTCAAAATGATAACTTTGCCTTGCCTAATATATGCAATTCAAAACATACTGTGATGCATTCCTGAAAGATTTTTTAAAAAACAGGTGGGAGGGCTCCGAACAGTGTTGTGAAATGGAGTAGCAACCTGCATAGCCTTGATGTCCCTATATAGACCCAGATTTACGGTAGGCATAACCTTGCCAAACATTAGATGTTACTATTGGGCCTCCAGCTGGCTGTAATCAATGCGCGAGTCTTGCAACAAATGATGCACTGGCGCTGAGGCTCAACAGAAAGATGAAAGGTGCAAAAATATACATGTACTACTTGACAATTAGAAAGGGATGAAAACCCTCTGGGAAGCTACAAAAGTAGTCTGGAAAATATGGCAGATGGCTCCAGGAGCATGGGAGGCAGAAAGGTAATGACCTCATTATGGGTGGAAGACTTGCTAGGGGATGTCACAGATTGAAGGGATTTGAAAACTGCAATCCCATAGGAATAACCAAAAAGGTTAATATCCTGGGGACAGAAGGGATAAAAGAATACTCCCAACTGCAGAAAAAATTTAACCTTAACCAGACTCAATAGTTTATATATCTTCAGGACGAACATGCGATGGGTACAAACAAGACGACATTAAAACAATGGCCCATAGGTTCCTTTGAAGGTGCCTAACTGTCAATCATTTTTGCAAGGACAGCCTTTAAAGTTCTAGGCAGGGAACATTGGAACTTTTACACAAAACTCCTGATATTTATCAAGGGAAAAACGCAACTGATTTGCTCCTCTTCTTTCTCTCTGCCTATAGGAAAAGAAACACCTTGTAATCCCCTATTTCGGAAAACATCACGCAAGGGATAGGCTTTTTGGTGCGTGACCCCAGTTTTAGAACGGTTTACCCAAAGTGATTTGCTTCACTGTAAACAACTTTTGTACAGGCAAACTTTAAAAGATGCTGGTTTTCTTTCCCTGCTATTCAAGTGAAATGATTGGCACTTTGGTTTTTGCTGTACCTTGCTTGAGCTGTTTGCACCACAAAACACTTTGTTTTGTGGTCCTAATTAGCACACAATACAAAAAAATATACTAAACTTTAGAGATAAGTTGTGTGGGAGGTAGGTAGAGGGTCCGACTAACTTGCTTTTTTCTGATTGAACAAGGAGTGGGCAGTATGTGTGGTCGGGTGTCTCTGGTTAGCCACTAAGGGTTGGATTTATATTTGGGTGGTACATGAAAATCGTCACTCGTCACTCCAAATACGGGATAGTATTCACCAGTTGAATTTCCTCCACAATACTATTACTATGATGGACTATATCTCATATTTTGGGTGTCCTCCAGAAATTAGAGGATTTCCAGGTCTGACTAAACTCTAAAATTAGACTCTCTGCTTTTGTTGAGTGTGGGCATGTAAGGGTGTGTTAAGCTCTGACCTATATTTTCTCTTGACTCTATGATCGATTGTTGCTTGAAAAGTGGAATTTGCAAGTGATTGACTTGCTTGCTATACCTGCCCACCGGGAACTGGTGGTAAAAGCACACAAACTACAACGAGTATGCATGTTGCGCTTCACACAAAAATAAATAGCATTGCTCATTGTGTTATTGTTAGAGCAATCAGAAAGATGCACAGCACATAAAACTCAGTGGAGGTCACAATCAAGGAACAGAGACACCTCAGATATGCTCTACAGATTCCAGTTCAAACGTAAACAGAAGCCACAGTTCAAGGGTTCTGAATCAAGTAATTTTTGTGCCGATCCTAATATTTTCTGTGGTTTCATTCATTTCCATGCACATATGGATAAAGTATTGTCAGCCATTGTTTTGAATAAAGACATCCTTCAGCTTATGGTTATTTCTGTACATTTCCTTGTGTAGGGTCCATGTTATATCAAGTCTTACCAAACTGTCTCTATACTTACTAGTGGCCAAATCGACAGTGCAAGGCAGCCAAATTGAGAGCAGCGTATCTCAAACTTCGCCCTGAGCCTTCATCCCCGTTGCTTTTGTTTTCAGCTCCAGTAAGAATTAGACGATCAAAATAATGTAGAAGGCTGTGCGTCGAGCTAAACACATCTTGCACTCGAAGGCTATTTAAATAACTTAGATAATGCTGGTAGGAGAAAGACAAATTAAACCTTAAAATTAAACAACTGAATAGTACATCATGTATCTAAAAGTTATTTTTTTATATTAGTAGAAGTACAGCGACTTTTTGGAGTTTAGAGCAGTGTTTCTCTAACATTTTATAACCAGGACCCACTTTTTAGAACGACAAACTCTTGTGACCCACCAACCTTTAATGGACTTAAGGCTGCTTTTTTCTAATAAAACTAAAGCATTGTGAGGTGGCGCACTGTCATTTACGGACTGCACACTTTCAACTGAAATGCCACTAAATTTACACAGACATACTGAGAAAACTATATTGCCCACAAATTATGTGTGGAAATCGGGTTTCAGTGAATATTTATAATTTGTGCACCGCTAAGTAAAGTGCCTTGATTAGTTTCCATCTTATTAAAACCTCTGTTTCCATCACTCTTCAGGATTACTGAAAATAAAAAATAAAAAAGTGCTTCATTTTTGCTTTTGCTACTGTTGAATGTGTACAGTTTATTTGCAGGTATTTACATTTTGCTCTGTGGTACAAAAACACGACATCCTAAAGCTACTTGTCGGCAATATGGTATATTAGGTCAAATGCTCCCTAAAAATAGCACTTTCATGTATTCCTTTTTAGCTAGGTGTCGATTTGCCTTCTTTATAAATCATGTTTATAAATCATATTTATTTTTGTGCTATTTTTACTGAATCTCTTTCATCCTTTTATAATATTATGGATCTTAAAAAGGAAAAAAACTTAAAACGAAAATGCATGACGAGTATTGTATTGCTGGACCAAAATTTTCTTCACAACTAAGTTTTACCTTGAAATCGTGTTGCACAATGAAATTGTACGTTTTATTATGCTGTTTTTTATATTGTTAATATTATACCTTTTGTGGTTTATTTAACCGAAATAAAGGATTGCTACAAGACATCCTACAGCATTTCCTTTCACACACCTGTACACCAACAAGATGATCACATATTTCACTTTACTTTTCTTTCTCAGACTGCAAAGTAAGAGATGTTTGTAAACACCATTACCCATGTTAATAAAAGCAGAAATTTTTCAGAAAACGTAGCCGGACATTTGACGTCTGTCTTTGAAGAGCAACAAACGTGACAAGATAAATACAGAATTCAAAGGCATCTTTATTTATTGCCTGAACTTTCGCTACCTACCAAAAAATCAACACGCAACCAACAGTTTGGTAAACACTGCTTTAGAGGATGATAGACCTGCACCAGAAATTCTGCACATTCTAAATAGGGCAGACAGGATATGCGCCAGTTTTTGACAGATGTCCAGCATCCACCAAACTGGAAATAATCCCCTATTTTCTGAGGAATACTCTGAAGGAATATAGCAGTAATAACACTTTATGTCAAAGAACCCTTTCAAGAGTGGACCTGCAGACAACTACCACATGAAGATCAAAAGAACATATTACTTACTTTCAGTAATGCTTGTTCTGGTGAACACTATCTAACCGCAGATTCCTCACCTTTAGAATATCCCCAGGCGCTAGACTGGATCCAGAAGATTTTAAACAGCAATCTCCTGAGCACCGGTAGGTGGCGACATGGGGCACCATGTTGACTTCGTTCTGCCCCGGAAGCGACAAGGAAGCTACAAATAAGCTCCACCTATGAGTGTCTGTGTCATTTTCTTTCTTGGCTCAACAATAATCAGAGGTATCAGTATGCAGATTCCTAAATTGGGAAATGTTTAGATTGGAAAAGAGACCATTCCATTGTACATGGAGTAGCAGGGCCTTGAGAAATCTGCATTTAGACACAGTGTGTCTACCAGAAAGAGCGTTACTGAAGGTAACTAACTTGTATTTCTGGTGGATACTTCTAACTGCAGATTCCTTACCTGGGTCTGTGGAATGGCTCAGATTAAAATGTTCTGCAGGAATGAATTAGAAAAATGCCCATCCAGTCAGACCCGGTGGTAAAAAAGCAGTAGTGCCTCATGAATGTATGCAATGATGCTCATGTTGCAGCTTGACAGGTGCATAGTGGTAGCAGCCTTTGCCAGGGTGCATTAGGCCCTTGAACCCTCCGGAGGCTGCTTCTTGGCCAGTGCGCATCAGATCTTAATGCAGAGGGCCATCCACCACAACAGAGTATGTTTCTGCACTGCCTTGACTTTCTTTGCCCAGAAAATCCCACAAAGAGCCAATTGTCTACCTGATGGTCTTTGGTCGTTGTGAAAGATCCATACAATGGAGGCTCTCCTCCTCTTTCGAGGGATGAGGTGAAGGTAAGAACATTTGGACAGTTTGGGTTATCAACACGAAAAGTACTCACTACCTTCGGTATAAAGGCCGCACTGGTCCTCAACATCACTTTATCTGGAAAAAAGGTGGTGCAAGGCCGCTGAACTGAGAGAGGTTGAAGTTCACTCATGCGAGCTGAAGGTACAGCAACGAGGCGGTCTTCAAAAAGTCATCAAAATTTGAAAACTTACCAGACAGCTGTGCATTGGCATGCACATGAGGAAAGTGAGAACTAAATTAAGACCACACTCTGGTTCGCAAACAGTTTTGAAGGAAGCAAATGAGTCAAAATTTTAGAAATCACAACATAATTGATTTGAACATGGACCATTGGTCAAGCAAATGTAAAAAGGCCCAAGGGGCAGACAGAAAACCTTTAAAGGTGCCCACTGCAAGTCCTTGCTAAGCCAGAGACAATATCAAACACAGCCAACTGCCTTCGGCCAATATCCAAGGGTAGAGGTGCAGATTGCGCTTGTTTGTGTGCAGGGCCATGCTCTGCTGCTGCAACAGGAGATACTCACGAAGCAATGGCCCTACTGAAGGGCGGGTGCTCATGTCCAGAGACTCTCCATGCCCAATTCGGAGACACTATATGACTTTGGCACGGTCATTACTGAATTTCTTCAGAACTCGTAGCAGAAGAGGTAGTGGTAGGAAAAAGTACATGCGCTCCGTGCTGCTTATGTCACCTGGTACAGTCGGCAAGCAGGATACAGGCTGCCAAGAGGCCCAGAAGTCTCAAGGCCACTCTCACCAAGGCCCAGGGCAAAGGCTGAAACATCGGGATCATAGCCTGAATGTCCTGGATTCGTTGTGTTGGAGGGAAGACAGAAAAAACAGCACGATATCCAGGAAGGCTTCACTGAAAGGGAGCTTCTGCAAAGGAGTCAGTTGTGACTTCGGCACGTTAATAGCAAACTCCCATGAAGGTTTGCCATCGTCTCAAGGTGGTCTACAACTGACTGCGGTGACGTTTGCCTTCAACTGCCAGACATCAAAATACAGGAATTCTAGGCTCCCTGAGATCAGAAGGTGTCCTAAGACCCTTGCCAACACCTTCTTGAACATCCACTAGGCACTTGGGAAGTCGAAGGAGAGCAAATCAAAGTGAAAATGCTCCTGACCCACCATGAATCGCTAGTAGCATCTGTGGGACTGAAGCATGGGTATATGAAAGTAAGCGCCCTGCAAGTCCAAAGCCACCATCCAGTTGCCTCGATCCAGGGCATACAGAACCTGGGCCAGCGTGAATATCTTGAATATGTCCTTCTGCAAGAAGGCATTCAAAGGGCAGAGATCTAAGGGACGAAGGCCTCCATCCTGTTCGGCAAGAGGAAAATAGCAAGAGTAATACCAAGTCTCTTTTTCCACAGCCAAGACTCCCTCTGCGGCTCCTTAACCTTAACCTCTTGGAGCAAGATACCCAAGTGTTCCTCTGAAACATGTTCGGATGTGGGCGGGAGTTGTGGCAGGTCTAAAAGAAATGACAGGGTATATCCTCATTGAACGATCTGAATGACACACCTGTCTGGTGTTATCTTTTAACACCATTGAAGAAAATCTGATCCTGCTTCCATCAGTCTGGCATGTGCCACAAAGGGCAAAATAAAGCTGCTTGGAGGCGGATTCTACATGGACGGAAGTGTAGGACATATACTGTCCTTGATGGCTTGGGTGTTGTATGCTTGATTCCAGACCCCAATCCCAAAGGACTGGGGTCCCTACTGCGGTGTGGTGGGCCTTGACAGTGCTGGTACGCCAAACCTCTGTAGTAGCCACAAAAGAGGTGAAACTGTTGAAGGTATTGTCTTACGGAGATGGAAAGGCCCAAGGAACATGCTGTGGCCCAGTTTTCTCTAAAGCCTTCAAAAGCTGAATCTGACTCACCAAACAGCCGAGTTCCATCGATGGATGTACATTAAAGAGGCTTGCACGTACACCAAGAATTCCATGGACCTCATACGAGCATGCCACCAAAGCACCATGCTGCTGACAACTACGCAGCACAAGCAATCTTTAGTGCCCAGCCCAGAAGATAATATTTTGAAGCATCCTGACCATCCTGTATGGTTTCACCCAGGTTGGCCCAAATTCTTCAGGGACTGCCAGCGTTACAGTCTTAGGTGGTTGCACTACAGGAAACTGATTTTACCCAAGCACAGTCTGGAACTCAGCATGAAGTGACTGACTGGTAGCTGGGGATGCACAATGTCCGTCAGGGCTCTGTACTGGTAACTTTCGGCAGTTTTATGAAATGCTTGATTCAATCTTTACCGCTGTCCTAAACAAAATATTGAGAATAGCTGGGGAGCCAGTACTGAATCCCCTATTAGCAGATGAAGCTGTTTTCTTACAATCAAACAAAGCCTTCTAAATCTAAAGGTTCCCACTGCAAGGCCTTGCTGGGCCAGAGATAACACAAAAGTCATAGAAAAACGTCTTTCTTCGAAATAATCTACACCAATTCACACATACAACAACATCCACAGCCAGAGGATCTCTTAGGTTATCAATATATCGGCAATGCACACAAGAAGTATCTATACCACTAGTTGAAGAAGATTAAAATATTTTAATTCAATACAGTTAATAAAAAACTTCATATCATCATGTACACTATTGTTTCATTAAATTCAACATATAAAAAAATGTGCAAAAATACAATAAATGCAATTTAGCAGCAATGATTTAGAACAACATATTTAAAAACATATTTAAAAACAGGGGGGGGGGGCGTGGCCTAGGAGCCGAACATGGCGGACGCGTCTCCGTAGAGCTCCGCTGTTCGCTCCTTCCAGGGACAGCATCCGCCATTATCCTGGTCCCCGACATTCGGGCTTGTGCGAGCGGGCTGCTCACGGGCCCGCGGCGATCGCGCCGGGACACCTTGGTGGCGGCAGGGAGCTCAATTCGGGCGCTGCGGCCGCGGCTTGCCGGACCGGCGGAGACCACGCACGCATCGGCGGGCGGCTGCGGCTGAGCTGCGGCGGCCGCGATTCACTGGCGGCGCGGCTGGGGACGCTATTATCCTGCCTGGCGGCCCCCCCGGAAAGCTGCTGATCGGGCCCCGGCCCTGAGGGGCAGCAGGGAGTGCACTACGATCACGGTGCCCCTCTGCCGGCTGCGCCTACCTCCGGTCCCCTGCAGGAGGGGTTCTGGATTTGTGGGGCCTACCCTGGGCCTGGATTTTGCCGGTGGGGCCTGGCGGGCCCCTGGACGGCCGTTGACTGCAGCCCTGCCTGAAGACTCCGGTGCCATAGGGTATTGCGGTGAGCTGGGCGGGGGACCTGTGGGGCTGAACTCTGCTGCTGCCCACGCGCCTGACCCCCTGGCGGGGGGCTCCGCCGGCCCCTCCCCCCGGCCATACGGACAGTCCTGACTGCCCCGTAGCTGGGAGACCCCGGAGGCTCTTGACGGAGATACCTGTCGGCGCCGCCTGGGATCGGGCGCCTGCGCTGGGGACGCGGTCGTGGTGATCCGCCCCGGGGTGGGTGGTGAACTCTACCGATCCCCCCTTCCATCATTCTCTCTGGCTGCGGCACCGACTGCTCTGGAGCGGACCCTCCACGCCATCATGGGTAAGAGCAACCCCGGTGCGGCGGCACCCAAACAACCTACCATGGACCAATACACCACGGCCACCCCAGCGAATAAAGGTGCCGCAGAGGGCGTCTCCTCAGATACGGCGACACTCCTGGAGGCCATCAATCAGTCACGAACCGCCCTCGAGGCCCAGATCGGTGCGGTGGGGTCCGAAGTGTCGTTCCTCCGCCAGGACCTCCGGAAGGCGGTCGACCGAATCACCGAGGCCGAGACGAGGGTCTCCGCGGTTGAGGATACTGTCTCCACCCTCCAGAAGAAGGTTGACAAGCTGGCCATGGTATCTAAAGAGCTGGAGGCAAGGGCCGAAGACGCGGAGGGGCGGGCCCGCCGCAACAACATCCGCCTGGTGGGTTTTCCAGAAGGTTGCGAGGGATCCTCGATGGGTGGCTTCCTCTCAGAATGGCTCAAGGCGCGGCTACCCGCAGATGACATTTCTTCCTGCTTCATGATCGAGAGGGTCCATCGCGCCCTGACCAAGAAGCCGCCGCCGGGGAGCGCCCACGCCCGGTTGTTGCTCGCCTTCTAAATTATGCTGACCGCGATGCCATTCTTCGCTTTGCCAGGACGCATAAGGATGAAATGATCTTTGAGTCCCATCCCATCATGGCCTTCCCGGACTACACCCGGACGGTTCAGCAGCAACGCCAATCCTTTGTTGCGGCCAAGCGGCGGCTGCGGGATCTGAACCTATCCTATGCGCTCATGTTCCCGGCCCGTCTGAAGGTCATTTATGATTCAAAAACATATTTCTTTGATACTCCAGAGGAAGTATTTGCGTGGACAGATGAGCGCCGCCACCTGAAGCCGCATTCCCCACCCCCTTTAGACTCTGACTCTTCTCAAAGCTCGCATCGGGGTGGACGGCAGGGAGGCGACGCTACTCATCGGCGACATCGATCCCGCTCAAACTGGCGCTCCCAGAACAAGAAGGACCCTGCGGACTGAGGCAGCCCGAGGCTGGGACATACGCTGGTGTATTGACTCTTCCCGGTCTCATGCGACGGCGGAGCCCGTTGGCTGCTGCTACTGGCCGGGATATCCTGCCACTAAGAGCCAGGGACTTTTGCTCTTTCCCTGGAGGGAGTGGGTTCTCCACGCCTTCCCTGTTTTGAGTTTTTATGGGTAATGTTGGGTGGGGGGATCCTTTGGAGGGATCCGCCGGGGCCTCCACGTTTGGGGGCCAGGACGAGATTCCGCCGCGACAGGTACTCCGTGTTCCAGGAAGTATAGGGGTTGGGGGGGCGGGGGGAGGGGTTGGGAGGGCGATTCGTTGTTAGTTATACAGTTGTTTTTTAAGATATACGCACCACGATGTCCCATATGTCCACAATGTCCGCTGCTCTACACCTTACCGATAGCACATGACACATACAGCTAATGGCACTCCCCTAGGAGATCTCAATATCGTGTCTTGGAATGTACGGGGCCTGTTGAATAAGATTAAAAGAGGGGCTGTACTACACCTGGCAAAACGCTACTCAGCAGATGTCTTGCTGCTGCAAGAAACTCACATGCTAGGCAACAAGGCCCCGTGTCTGTCTCGCTATGGCTATGCCACGGTGTACCATTCTGGCTTCTCAAGGGGGCACGAGGTACGGCCATCCTTATTCACCGCAGGGTCCCATTTCAAGTTACACAGCATTGGTTCGACCCGGGTGGCCGTTTTACGGCCGTTTCCGGCACCCTGGCTGGGGAACAGATTACAATTGGGAGCATATACGCACCACCTCCTCTAGGTCGGACGTTCATTGACAGACTGACGCAACTCTGGGGGGAATTCCCCGACGGCCTGACTATCCTGGGTGGGGACTGGAACGACGTAATGGCTCCCCCGGATAGGTGGCGGGCACGACCGCCGACCACCCCTCCTCCTAGGTCTAAACTCAACATCTTGGCCCATACATTGGGTTGGGTGGACACATGGCGGGCTTATCATCCTTCTGAAAATGGATTTACATACGCATCATCCGTCCACCCCACCCTCTCACGTCTGGATTACATGTTCCTCCCAGGCAGCTACCTGCATCGGGTGTCACATACCTCTATCTTCCCACGTGGCCTGTCTGATCACTCACCCATTCAGCTCAAACTCCGTCTGCAGACCAGTCGTCCCCCCTATCACTGGCGCATGTCTCCCTGGTTGCTTAGAGATCCCGGGTATCGGGAGATGCTCCATCGAGCCACGGCAGATTATTTTGCTTTCAACACCGGGTCCACTCAATCCCTGATAATATTGTGGGAGGCCTTTAAGCCGACAATTCGGGGGGCGGATATTAGCTATCGCACTGGGGAAAAGCGGCGCCGAGAGGCACAGATCCAAGATCTAGAAGATAGACAGCTCGCTCTCCAGGCCTCGTTAGTGGAAAGCTCCGACGCCGGTGCCCGCCGTAACCTGCTCCATGTCCAACAGCAGCTGCACCAGCTGCTCACGGACAATGCAAGGGATGCCTGGCTGGCGACCCAGCACCGGATATATCACTGGGGCGATAAGTCTAGCCAGATGCTCCACCGACTATGTCAGGCGAGGGCCTCCCGACGCAAGTCCCTCTATTGAGGTCCCCTGCCGGTGACATGTGCGTCACCCCGGGGGCGGTGGTGCAGGCCTTTGCCGATTTTTATACGGCCCTGTACTGTGAGCGTGAGGAACTCGCTGCACCGCTTATTGATGCCTTCCTTGTAGATATCCCTCCAAAACGCCTCTCTGATGTGCAGCGAGCGGTTCTTGACGAGCCTATCTCGGTGGAGGAGCTGCAGGCAGCCCTCACCAATACCCACCCAGGCCGTGCACCAGGCCCAAACGGGTTCCCCTGCGACTTTTTGCGCTCCCAAATGGGGACCGTTGGTCCCCACCTTCTTGGCGCGCTGCACCAGGCGTTGGAGCAGAAGAGCTTGCCCCTGGACTGGCGCCATGCCGAAATTGTGGTTTTTCTCAAACCGGGCCGCCCTCCGGAGGCCCCGGGCTCATACCGTCCCATATCCCTATTAAACTTCGAGCCGAAACTACTGGGGAAGGTGTTGGCTGAACGCCTCCCGCACCTGTATTCTGGACCTCGTCCACCCGGACCAGTCAGGCTTTATGCCCCAACGCTCCACTAGGCATAACATACGGCGAGCGCACAACGCTGTTGCCGAGGCCCACCGTCTGGGACGCCCTGCGGCGGTCCTGCTAGCTGACATCGACAAGGCGTTCGACTCCTTGTGCTGGACATACCTTTTTAAACTTTTGGAAGCTGTCAACCTGGGGCCCCGGTTCCGCGCGTATGTTAAATTGCTGTACACAGATCTTACGGCCTCGATCCGTGTGGCTGGCCACCGTTCTCCCTCCTTCCCCATCTGCAGAGGGACCAGACAGGGTTGCCCCCTCTCTCCGCTTCTGTTCGCTTTAGCGATAGAGCCACTGGCTGAGTGGGTACGCAGGGATGCGGTTTACCGGGGACTGGTCTGGTCGCCCGAGTGTTCGGACAGGATAGCACTATATGCTGATGACGCGCTATTTTTCTTTTCTGACCCTTGGGTCACCGGACCGAGGGTGCTCCAGATCCTGCGGGTGTTCGGTGAGACGACAGGACTACATGCCAACCCGTCCAAGTCGATCCTCCTTCCCATATGCGGCGCACAGGGAAGTCAAACCTGGGCCTCACAGCTGGTCATTGCGGACGAAGGGTTTAGATACCTCGGCGTCCATATCTCTAGATGCCCCGTCGTGGCGTGGTCGCGCAACATAGCCCCCCTGCTTCCGGCAGTACGTGAGGAGACGACGGTATGGTCCCACCTTCCCTTATCCTTATACGGCCGGTCTGCAATATTCAAAATGGTATCACTGCCACGCTTGCTTTATAGGTTGCAAAATTTCCCGTTCCCGATCCCTCCGTCGTGGTTTCTTCAAATCAATGCGCTCCTAAATAGATTCCTCTGGGGGGTGGGGCGGTCCGGGTGGCTCTGGCGACCTGTATCCAATCCACCTATTGCGGTGGCATTGCAGCGGCGGACGTACGGGCGTATTATTGGGCGTCCCAGCTCTTAGTCATCAATGAATGGTGGTACAATCCTCAGACTGATCCGGCCTATGCGGTGGACCGGCTCTTCCTGGCGGCACATCCACTATTAGATCTCTTATACAGCAATTCGTCCTTGGAGGCTCTTCCCCCGCCTGTAGTACCGTAGTCCAGATCTGGAGACGAGTATCCCGGTCCATGGGTTGGTGGGATACGCTGACAGGCGCGACTCCCCTTTGGCGAGGCACGCGCCTTCGGCCCGTCTCCACTCTAGCCGGGTTCCGGGGATGGGATACTATTGGAATCTCTACATTGGGTGATGTGATGCGAGGGACCACGCTTAAATCCTTTCAGAGTCTGCAGGAGGAGTTTGATCTACACAAGTCCCAGTTCCACAGGTATCTTCAGCTTCGCCATGCCCTGTCCCCCTGATAAAGCACCTAACGTCCTTACCCGAATTCCACCCACTAGAGGGCAGACTGTTGATGGGGGATCTGGGAGGGCACAAAATCCGTCAAATATATCAGACCCTGACAACGCACTCCAAGACGCGCATACACCGGACTAGGGCAGCTTGGGAGGTGGATTTACCGGCCCTCACGGACGATGATTGGACTGAGGCCCTTGCCAGCCCCAGGTATGCTGCCGTCTCCTCTAGGTACAGGTTGATACAGTTTAAGTACCTTCATAGGGTATATTATACCCGCCTTCGCCTTTGGAAGATGAGGGCTATTCAGTCCCCAACCTGCCTCCGTTGTAATTCTGACGACGGGTCCTTCCTCCACACGGTCTGGAGTTGCACGGCACTACAACACTTTTGGTCGGGGGTGCTGTCCTGTCTGGGGCGGGTGTTGTGCTGGGACCTCCCGGAGGATCCTCGATTGATACTTCTTCATGGCACGGAGGACATCGGGGAAACAGATATAAGAGGCACCTTCTATTCCTCGGTCTCACCTTAGCCAAGCGTGATATAGCGCAGAATTGGAAGTCTCCCTCTCCCCCGGGGTGGCGGCCTGGAAGACAGCCCTAGATACATGTATGTCGGCGGAAGTGGCGGTGTTTCAGGCACGGGGTTGCCCGCAGAAACATGGGAGGATCTGGTCCAAGTGGGCAGAATACCGGGGCATTGACCTATCTATCCATACACAGTCAGCGAATCCGGACCCTATTGCAAGACTCATCATCAATGATTCCCCAATCTAAGGTGCTCATTGGCTGGGGCATTCGACACAGTGTTATGATCCTGTATGTCTTTCTCATTTCAGGTGGGAAGAGTGGTGCAGGGGAAGGGGGAGGGGGAGGGGTGGGATGTTGGACTGCATGTTTCGCAGATTCTTTGGCGAAACCCTCGTAGAGTATCGGTTGTATATGCATATTGATATGTGTCTCTATACTGACTACAGGGGTTCACCCACTGGGTGTTGTAAACTCAATAAAATTTGTTGTTAAAAAAAAAAAAAAAACAGGGAAGCGAAAACAAAAGTAGGAAAAAGGAGACAAAAGACATTTCCTACAAAAGAGATAATATGGCTGGCACAAACAATGGATCAGGATCATATAATGGAAGAGAATATACAATAGTACATATATATTTTTTATGTTTTCTCAACCGGCAATATGTCCATATAGTTACACAGCACAACTTAAAAGAGCATCGACGCGTTTGGTAGGTCATAAATTATCGACCAACACCTTCATCAGGAAAAAACATCTATATATATTCCACCATCAAAATTAATTCCTTTATTCCAAGGATCTTAAAAAACAAGGTTAGACAGGGTCATAAAGCCTCCAAGAAAACTACAACAGCGTTTCGCAGTGTTCTTATGAATACGCCATGCAGCTTTTATTAAAGTTTAAATATGTACTCCACGTGGCTATTAGCGAGACCTTCCTGTATCAAAGAAACTCCGCATAGGGGTAACTGATAATCCACACACTGATAAGTGATTTCACGTCATCAAACCGCAAGGGCCCATCCAGATCAACTCCTGATGACCTCTTTACTTTATATATACCGGTCCTGATATATCAAGGATCCTATATCCACTCTCTTCAAGCTGCCTTAGCACCTCTTCAAATAGCACACCAAACGGGATCAGGGTATACGCCTCCGTCTGTTTGGACGGAGGCGTATACCCCGATCCCGTTTGGTGTGCTATTTGAAGAGGCGCTAAGGCAGCTTGAAGAGAGTGGATATAGGATCCTTGATATATCAGGACTGATATATATATATATATATATATATATATATAGTAAAGAGGTCATCAGGAGTTGATCTGGATGGAGCCCTTGCGATTTGATGACGTGAAATCACTTATCAGTGTGTGGATTATCAGTTACCCCTATGCGGAGTTTCTTTGATACAGGAAGGTCTCGCTAATAGCCACGTGGAGTACATATTTAAACTTTAATAAAAGCTGCATGGCGTATTCATAAGAACACTGCGAAACGCTGTTGTCGTTTTCTTGGAGGCTTTATGACCCCTGTCTAACCTTGTTTTTTAAGATCCTTGGAATAAAGGAATTAATTTTGATGGTGGGAATATATATAGATGTTTTTTCCTGATGAAGGTGTTGGTCGATAATTTATGACCTACCGAAACGCGTCGATGCTCTTTTAAGTTGTGGTGTGTAACTATATGGACATATTGCCGGTTGAGAAAACATAAAAAATATATATGTACTATTGTATATTCTCTTCCATTATATGATCCTGATCCATTGTTTGTGCCAGCCATATTATCTCTTTTTGTAGGAAATGTCTTTTGTCTCCTTTTTCCTACTTTTGTTTTCGCTTCCCCTGTTTTTAAATATGTTTTTAAATATGTTGTTCCAAATCATTGCTGCTAAATTGCATTTATTGTATTTTTGCACATTTTTTTATATGTTGAATTTAATGAAACAATAGTGTACATGATGATATGAAGTTTTTTATTAACTGTATTGAATTAAAATATTTTAATCTTCTTCAACTAGTGGTATAGATACTTCTTGTGTGCATTGCCGATATATTGATAACCTAAGAGATCCTCTGGCTGTGGATGTTGTTGTATGTGTGAATTGGTGTAGATTATTTCGAAGAAAGACGTTTTTCTATGACTTTTGTCCTGACGGTACCCACTTTCTTCGTGTATTGGGTCCCTCTCATTTACTTGAGATCCAGAGATAACACAAACAGTAAGACATTTGACAGTTTGGCCCACAACAGGTCAGTATTGCCGGTGCCAAACCAGGCTACAAACTTGTCCCAGCACCCTGCGAAGACAGACTTTGTAGAAAGACTACATTTATATAACAAGAAGACTTTATATGGCTAACTTGAAAGGGAGTTTGAATTATGATTATTAATCAGCAAGAGTGTCTCACTCATATTTTCTCATGTAGAAGAAACCTGCTAAAGGACGATATCATGATTATTATAAAGAGAAAGGCAAGCATTAGAACGTAGGTTTGGTTCAAGTCTAAAATATAGTAAGACGTTTGATATAAGAGAGACAGTACAGCATCTGTAAGGTTATTGAGGCCACTCAGAGGCCAGTTAGCAGTCCATTATGGGCAAGCTCAAGGGGATTCAGATGGCACGCTGTCTTTTCCTAGTACTCGGACCCATCAACTGAAAAACTTGTTGAGCTCAGTGTAGAAGACAGCAGATGAGATGACTCACTAGATGGGTCCATACAAGAAAAATGGGTGATAAACCTTTAGAAAATGATTTCGCCTTGGCTTACACAAGCTTAAAGCACTTTAAGTTCAATAAGCATGAGCTCTACGTGGACGGTTCCAGGTACAATCACAACAGAGAAGTTGCCCAATATCACATGCTCACAAGGGGGTCTGCTGAACAGGGTAGGGCTGAAATATTTCACAGCACTTAACTAGCAAGCATACCTTTAGAAATTAAATTCTTCAGGGAAGGGAAACGTATGTGGACCTTACAGACCAATGAAAATGTCCATTCTGTCTAGAAGCTTTGGCACTGCTCGTTTTCATGTTTATTGTACATCACATTAAGTACGTACTAACTAAAGTCAATGTTCACCAATCTAGGCATTCGATCGTTTGATAACGTCATCTTTTTCTTTAAATCAGCAGTTTCACAGCCCATGGTCATGTGCTTTTTCAAAATAGATATGTATCTACACTAAAAAACAGGAAAACCTTTGGTCACACCTTTAGGTAGCCGTATGGGAGATTAATATTACCTCAAATTAGTATAAAGATACTAACTAGCAAGCACTGGCGTACAAAAGGGGACTGCGATATCCTAGGCTGAGCAAAACTATCTTTTTGATTGATATATGCATTGAAAGGAATATCTGTATGAACATTTGCTGCTCATGACGTTTTATTACAAATGTAGACAGCTATTATCTTTTCAAATATGTGAGTATCAGTATTGATAAATCTAAACATAAATCAATCTTTGCTACCTGCTGAAGATCTGAGCATTACCTGAAGCAACATTCTGAGTTACTCAACGAAAATACACTTTGCACTAAGAGTTAGAGCAAAATATAACAAAACACATGGATTTCTTGCATAGGAGCGGAAAGCAGCAGAATAATGTTCACTTACCGCTTCTGCAAAGTCGGGGTTGAATTTCAGTAAATTGTTCAAATCCTTTTGTAAACAAGCTGGCGTAAGTGCTTTGTTCTCATCATTTTTCAACAATGATGCCTACAATAGAAGAGCAGACCATTTCTTGACATCTTAACAGCACATCTTAATACGGCTGAAGGACAAATAATGAGGAAGCCACAATCAACATTGAAAAAAGTCCTAAATATCTGGGTCTTCACAGTTACATGGGCTGAAAATACATTACTTACATCTCAAAATCTTTGAAAATAGAAACTAGTGTCTGGAAGACATGACTGTAGTATAAAGCAAAGCTGAAAAAAAGTTCATTTAATTATGTTTTATAATGCACTCTAAACTTCTCAAACTCATCTCAATGTGAAAACCCTACTCAGGCCGCAGGTGTACTGGGAGGTGGTGAAGTGGCCTTCAAAAGGGCGAGAAGCATTCGCACATAGGTGACCCTCAAGACTGGCATACTCACAGGACCAATACATCCAGACAAGAAGGCACAAACAACAGATTGGGATGTTGTAAACAGGATACTGTCCAGGACTATGATACAAAAAAAATGTGCTGAAAATCAGAGACAACATGGATTTATTAGAGACGTCCCTACCCCCGCATCTAGACGATGAGAATAGGGAGCAGCTGGAATGATACAATTACACAACTGAGGTGTAGGAAGACACCAGGCCCGAAAATGTTTCTGCCTTTATTTTCTGAATGCATGAAAGTGATACTGCGGAAACCACTAATAGCTACGTTCGAACAAGTTAAGAGAATGGGCAGTGTACCGAGAGATCTTAGGACAGCAACAATAGTTGTCATACACAAACGTGGTAAACCAAAGGACGACTGTAGGAAGGTGGAATCTGACTACATGGTTGCCCCCACTTTTTTCCTGGTGTTTTGTTGGTTTTTGACTTAGTTTGGCTGGGAACCTGCTATTCAGGTCCCCAGCCTATCTGCTTTCTCTTTAAACGACTTGGAGTGCACTCTAGGTGCACTAGTGATTGGATACTGTGGTACCTTATGAGTCCCTAGTATATGGTACCTTAGGTACTAAGGGCATAGGTACTTCACAGGCCTACCAGGGGCTGCAGCATGTATTATGCCACCCCTGGGAAGCAGACTAAATCTGACACCACAGGCCTGCTACTGCAGCCTGGGTGAGGTGGTGCTAGCACTCCTCACTGAGATATAGGTTTCCTATATCTCTCCTGCACACACATTTAAACCTATCAGTCACCCCTAAGGCAGGCCCTATCAATCCTGAGGGCAGGGTGCTTGGTTCCTATGTGAGAGGGTGCCTCTGCCTGAGCAGGGCCCCTCTGCAGCTCTCAGAGTCCATTCTCTGGTGCTGTTTGTGGATGCGGTTAAACCATATACTTTTAAGTGCATTATATCCTCGCGGTAAAATGCTAACTTTGGAATGGCTGCATCGAAACATGTCGTGTTTGGTGTCAAACATCTTGGAATACTACCCCCCCGCCAGTCCTGGCAGCGGGGGTAGCATTCCACCCTTCTAGAGGGATAGACATGTGCCTACTGTGGAAACGCGGTAGAATCCTGCAGAGCCCTGGCATCACAAAATGGATGCCACCAGTCACAGACACTGGGCTGCCCTCCTGCTGATGACCAACACTTGCAGTGGAGGAAGCCCAACAATAGATATCCTGTCCCAGGGGGGTGTGACCACCTTCCAGACAGAGTTTAGTGTATTGGGGCTGGGTGGGTGCACTCTTAGAGTGCTTTGAAGTCCTGCACTGGGGGAGCAGAAGGCTCCTCTGTGCATATGCCAGTTCAAACCAGCTCAGGGGCTACCTGCCCCTGCTCTGGCGCGAAACTGGACAAAGGGAAGTGGGTGTAGCCACCCACTCCCCTGACCCTCCCATAGGTAGGGTCATAGAGCTAGTCCCTCCCTTTCTTTTAGTATAAGAGGGAGAACCTGTGCATTGCACCCTAGATTTCCCTGGACGACGCTCTACAAGAAGAATCCCGGACCTTCGACGTTCCACTACCTTTGGAAGACTGAAGAATCTCCCTTGGAGTCAAGGAGTGACTCCCCTGCTTGGCAGGCACCAAAAACTACAAATGACGGTCGCAAACTACGCCGCTCCCGCCGGAGTCCGAAGTCCCTGCAGCCCAAGAAGTGGATTTCCTGACTTCTCAAAGGCCATCGTGAGTCCCCAGCGAAGCTGAGGCCAGTGGACCCCAAGAGTAACGAGGAACCGCGACCCCTGGGTACCGTGCACTATTGTCGAGTGCAACCCCTTCACAACGTTCCACGAACTTGTGCTTTGGACCACGTGTGGTCCCAGCCTCCAGCAGGAATCCCTCCTAAGATCAGAGGCCTACCACGACCCGAGTGACCGTGGGCCCCTGTGAGTGAATCCTCCCGAGGCGTCTTCGCGATCCCTTGCCAGCCGGCTTGTGGGTCCCCAGAAGACTTTCTAAAGAAACCAAAGGGCTCCCCTGGTTGCTCCAGGCCTGCCCTGACTTACCCTCGCTGGGTGAGTCCCTCAGACCTTGCTGGTCTGCGCCATTGCCTCTTCGCACTTTCCCCGAGACTTGCTGTTACCAAGGCTTGTTGGCTCCAATCGAGTCGCCGACACCGTAGTAAGCTGCAGACATCGTGGGACACGCCGAATCCAGCTCCTGATCGTCGTCGACGCCTCCTGGACCTCGTGGCGGAGGAGACAAGGCAACCGCGAACGACATGAATCTTGCGACGACGGTGGGCATCCATCTTCCTTGCCCCGAGTCACTGCCAAGTGACTTTGAATACTGTCCCCTCTGCTTTCAGGTCTTCCATCTTCCGAATCCAGGCTTGGATTCCTCCGGACACTTCTCCTGTCGCCGCAAGCAGCAAGTCTTCACTGGCACCCATTGAAAACGACGCCGCGACCCGACACCAAAGAACACCTATGCACCCGGCTCCCCTGGGTGAGGTAACTTCAGCACTACGGTGCTCCTGTGGGTGTGGGCCCTAGAACTACTTACCCTGTAAGTGACTTGCTTGTAGCGTCCCTAGAAGTGTCCTAAAACTCTTAATTTTCTAAGTGCGACAATTGCGCTGACTCGTACAGGGTTCGCGTCTGTGTTAGACACACCGCGTCCATCTCCTTGGTAACACTATCTAAAACTGTATCCTTCGACTCGTACTGAGTCCGATCGGTGTTCGCCTCGAACACACAAAGGGCCTGTAACTCTGAGATCTCCATTGCACCGACTCGCACAAGGTTCGCGTCTGTGTTAGACACAGCGCGTCCATCTCCCTTGCATCTCTATCTGTGACCGCGTCCTTCGACTCGTACAAGGACCGATCGGTGTGTTCGCCTCGAACACGCAAGGGACCTTTAACATTGAAATCTCAATCGCGTCTGAGCGCATAGACTCGCACAGGACTCGCACCGGTGCCAGGTCACCGCGTCCGTCCCCTGTGGGTCTCCTACAACAACCTGGGGTGGTTCTTGGGGGGGCCCTCGATTCTAGATGCCCTTGACCTAGGTCTAGCAAACTAAGATTGTGATATTCGATTGTGCTAAACTTATTTTGATAACATTTGACTTGTACATATGTTCCTGACTTCTAATCTCATAAAGAGATTAGTAGAGAGTGTTTATTTGATATATATACCTGTGTGGTGTCTTTTCATTTGGTGATTCAGGAGATTGTGTGGTAAAAACAAGCTGCTTTACATTCCTTCAAGACTTAGCCTGAAGGCTGCTCTCCACAGCTACCACTAGGATAGCTTTCTATAAAGGTTGTCTTAAACCTATCTACCATAAGAGTCGAATTGTTCTGGTGCAAGGTGTCCACTTTAATTAGTGAACAGCATATACCAGGCCAACTTCTCACAACGACTGTGTATCATATACGCCAATCTCTGTGCTCAATGCGGAGGTCAAGGTGCTGGCTAAAGTCCTGGCCAAACCGCCTTAGTGCTACTGTCCACAAGACAGTGGCCCCCGATCATTTCGGGTTTATGCCACAGAGGGCCACAAGGCGTAACTTGAGGTCACTCTTTGAATGCCTGGAATGCCAATTGATGCAAGAACCCGCTATTTCGGCACTTGATGCTGAAAAGTCTTTTGATTCAGTGGAATGACCCTATATAAAGGCCATTTATTTTAGAGAAGATGGGGTTTAGACCGGAGTTCTTGGTCTCAGTGAGGCTCCTATACACTGATTCACTACCTAAAGTCAAGGTAAATGGAATGAGCTCTGTCGAGTTTAGGCTGGGACAGGGAACCAGACAGGGATGTCCGCTTTCCCTGCTCCTCTTCGCAATAGCCCTTGAGCGGCTAGTGGAGTGGGTGAGGAAGGATGCTCTTATAAGGGGGATCCGATGTGATCATGAATGGAGGAATTTATTATCCCTGTATGATGATGGCATCCTTCTGTTCCGCACGGACCCCGATAATTCCCTCCCGAGAGTCCTGGAGATACTCAATACCTTTGGGAGATATTCGGGCATCCATATAAATTAGTACAAAATCAGTGCTATTCCCAATTACCCACTAAAAGGGACTGGGAGTGGGTGGAGAGATCCCCCTAGTGCGATCCCCACAAGTGTTTAGGGACTTGGATATCTACATCCCTAGAGATCCTCAGCAATATCACAGACACAACCTAGGCAGGATACATGATGAATACAAGAAAGATGTGGCCTACTGGAGAAAGTTGCCTATCTTGCTGCTGTGCACAGCCAGGTTGTTCAAGATAATTATGCCACCAAACATTCTGTACATGCTTGAAAATATGGCATATGGAGTGCCAGATGCGTACTTTAAAGCAGTAGATGCCCTCACAAGACTGCTTTTATGAGATGGCCGGGCATCAGACAGCGATGAGGGGACCACATGAGGGAGGGAGGGATTGCTCTCCCCAATCTTAAGTATTTTTACTGGGTGAACCAACTGTTGGTAGACAACGAATAGGCTTAACCATCCCAGACAGAGTCAGCCATGATTACAGATAGGACAATGGGCGAGGGGATTTACCTCAGTGTGCTATATGACCGAGGAGGAATGTGAACTCTACGGACACAGGCGGCGATGGTCCCCAAAATATGTCAGGCAGCCACGTGGGCAATGGGATGGGAGGCAAGATTAACACTAGAAAAGCCATTGTGGGAAGCGGCTATCCTGGCGAAGATGAGCGGGCTAGAGGCACACTGACATTGGGGCCTGTCCAAAGGAGGGGGAGGAGTTATCTAGGAGGAGGGAAAGATCGTGCCCTTCACAGAACTACAGAACCGCTATGAGTTGGCTGGTTGACAATTCCTGAGACATCTGAAAGCACAATAGATGATGAGGGAGGATGCAGGTTTACTTGCAATAGTAGCTAATGATACACCATTGGAATTTAGAATTCTGACTTCACCACTGCAAGCGCGCAATATCACATATTTACCAAACACTCAATACTGAATTGGCAACGCTCACTAGATGCATTGAAGGCAAGACGGGAACACGATTTAGGAGTTATAGAAGAACTAGTGTGGGCAGAAGCATGTTGCTACCCTAGGGAGAGAGCTATCGAGGCAGGGTTCCGACACGTTCAATGTAAGATCCTATGTCGAGGGCCTACTATACAAGATCTCGATTATACAAGATGGGTAAAACAAATTAAGCTTTATACTCTGGTTGCAGGTGGAGCAACATATAACAGCAGTGACAGAGGATCAGATTACCCTCAAGGCATCTCTGGTCCTGCTAGGGTTATGGGGGATTGTGACGCTATTTAAATAGGACTTGCTGTTTTGCACCACGACCCTGGTGGTGGCAAAACGAGATATTAATGTTTGTGGGGAGTGAAAACCATACCAAGCATGTCTGACTGGTCAGACAACATGAACTGGTGTTTGCAGGCAGAAGTCGCAGTCTATCATGCTGGCCCTGAGAGTTCGACAGGATATGTGCCAAATGACAGGCTATACTGGAAGAGGATTAGGGAAGAGAATGGAGATGGTTGGAGAATAGGGTTCTTTCTGTATGCTGGATGGGACGACACATCAGGGGAAGAACCAGGGGCTGCCAAAGTGCATTGAATTGTCCGACTGGAAGGACAAATGGGCATTCAATCTGTTGTCGACTACCAGGTTTCCATATGGTGCCACAACTAGAACCTGGAGATGCCAGACAATACAAAGCTTGCTAACGGTGCTGCACAAGTTGCTTGTTGTAACTATTGTAGAACTAATAAAAAAGTTTTAAAAAATAGAATAAAATCAGAGACCACAAAATGAAATGGGGACTTCACAACAAGGTCACTCAACTAAGGAGCCCACTCACAAGACCATGATTGTAATTGTGAGACAACTCTGTGCTATAGTAAAATTATATAACGGGAGTGCTACCAAGGGCGTATGCTAACCTAAATCTCCAATTCCAACAAACCATACCTGTACATATAATGTACGAACCAAAATGGAATTTTCAACAATAACGCCTATCCTCTCCCATACACTGATGATCATTAGAGGATCCAAATAAATTTCATGATACCTGATCTCATAACCCAGAATGTACAATCAGGTAATGCTAGCAGTGTGGCATTTGAGCAGTCGCGCCGGGTGAATCTTTACTGTTAACAAGAAATCAGAGATAGGAGATCCATGTCACTGTAGTTCAAGGGATCACCACGTTTGAGAAAGACGTGTAATAAGGAACAGTACACATTTTTGAGTAATAGGATGCTTATTTCAATTTTGTGGCTTTGCTTCAAGCAATGAGTAAAGGGTTCGAGTGTGATTTGAGTGGCAGGAGTTAACATTAACATCATGTTCAGTAAACAGTTAATAAAGCACGGCGTCCGATGCTAAATTGACAGCTTCAAAAGCCAATGGCAGATATTTCAAAGATACACAGTTCTTTCTGGTGTATTCCTCTACTCTTGTCATTTCTATATGATGTGTTTGCTCAATAGCACATGTCCAGAGCTCGTACTCCTGCAGATTCTGAAATACTGGTTTCCATTTACCTGAAGCATGTCCAAATATCTGCAGTTGCAGATGGTTTCCCAAATCTCTTTGTTTATGAATTCATTCTGTACAAAGTGTTCCCGCAGCAGCTACTAACAAGTGCTGAACCCCTTAGGTTGAAATACTTATTTCAACCCACCTCAAGCTTCCCGACACATTGGTAAGGTGTTCTCTCTTCTACACTGTACTAGTCCTCCACTCATTAAATGTTACCCGTCACCCCTGCCCTGTTTGTGCCCACTTTCTCCCTCAAACCCAAGATTAGGTCAGAGTTTATTCTTTATTTACACGGGTAACTCATAAAATTCTAGAAAGCAAAGGGATGACTGCCTTCATGACAGTCTAGAAGCAATCTCAAGTGCATTGGGGATTATTTATTTGTGCTCACTGCTGCTGAAATACCCATTCCAGCCTCCTTACAAGGGTGATGTTCTTGTGCAGACTTAGAAAGAAATGTTTTACGTTTCTTAGGTCTTCATTAAAAACAGACAAGGAATCATTTAACTTCACCGGGTAGACGAGAAAAGGGTTATTGTCGAATTCATAATCATATTGTCTTATGTAAAGGAGGTGGCCGCGAAACAACGACTGGCAGAGTATCTGCACCAGAGATGTTTTAATCAGCACTTTAAGACTCACAGTTATGAAAAGATTTAATATAAATATCCAGTGAAGTCACTCAGATTGGCACTTTCTAGTAAAAAATTAAAACACACTCACTCAGAGTAATTCTGTTCAGTAGCACAGACAACGTACCCAGAGTAACCTCCACTGCACCAACTTGAAAAAAACTTACCTGATGCGAAAGGAAGTATTCTGCTTGCTTCTGAGACAGAGGGCCACTGCAAGCCAGATCTTCTTCTCTGTAATAAAAATAAGTGCGGTCACCCAAAGTCGCTACAAAACAGCAGCAAAATGGCTCAATAACAAAAAGACTGCTTAGTAAATTAAATAAGATGTTTGCGGAGATCTGCATGGGCCAATTGTAACAGCAAGGGGGGAAAAGGTCTCCCAATAAAAAAAATCAACAGTTGTATTTAACATGCTGAGCTCTCCATCCCATACAACTTTAGCAGCATTTCAATTCTGCATTTTACCCATTAGCTTAAAGATAGCAAATTCCACACAAACAGCACAGTGAGGATAAGTGAAAGGGGCTGAATTGAAATTTTAAAAAAAAGCTTATTTTATTAACTACACAGAAAGATGTGGTGGATATGCCTTGATTCGCAAGAAAACCGTGAAGCTACTCACACAAACGGACAAGGATTCTTACCTGAGTGGAGGATCAAGCTCTTCTTTTTCCATCTTGCCCTCCACCTCGTCGCTTGTGGTCAAGTCCATATCAGTGTCATCGCTGCTCAAGGTTGCAGCAGAAGATTTTTTCTCCTCATTTCTGAAGTAGTGTTGAAGGGCAGTGTAGAGCTTGTACACCTGGCTGAACGAAAGCTTGTTGTAGGCCAAGATCATGTGACGGAGAAATAAACCTATTCAAAGGAGAGGTGAGTTAGCACTACTCGCTCGTCTGAGTGCAAGACAGCAGTCCATGAGAACAATGAGGAAGCAGTCTTACCTTCAGAATTCCTCCACGTTGGTCATCAGCTTGTACCAATTAATAAAGCAGTTGAACTGTTAACACACACTTGAGGGCAATAGGGTTAATCCACACTAAAAAACCAATTCCAAGAGGGATATAATGTTCACTGCCTCCAATGTACAAATTTCACACTTGGTAAATACGGACTGTGCACATTGTTCCCCATTCCAGGGTGTGCAAGCTGCATACAAGCATTACCTGACCATTCAACACATGTAAATAATTTGCAGCCAAGCTGTAATCTGCTATCAGATGCAAACTCATGTTTTTGCCCGAAGTGAAATTAGCACCCAACTTGGAATCAGGCTGAAGTTTTTATACTGTGCCACAATCATAATAAATTCCCTTAACTACTATGAGAGATCCTCTGGGACTGCCGGAGATTTCCGCAAATTACCCTTTGTGACACCCCTTATTTACTTGTGCCTCTACACTGTGGTAAAGCTTGTCCACGCTTGTAACAGTTCTAGGGCAGTCGTGAATTCAACGGGAGGCTTGGTTCTTCATATACAATTTGTGCAATCTGTTCAAATAGCCAAGGGCACTCCTGGTCTCTGCTGTCAGCTTAACTATACTGAATGTAGGGTAATAAATTATCAGCTCAATATACCAGACTAACTTCCATACAATTATCATTCACAACAAGCCACGACTTAATGAATAATAATGAAAAATTAAAACTCTAAAGGAAACAAGCACTGGCAATACAATACCCGTCTGGCTTGTCTATAACACCAACAACAGACATAAGGTGGTGCCACTGATTCATGGATATGGAATGGCAATGCAGAAATTGTCAATGGGCGCTTAACCCATGACATATTGCGATCTCCATTTGGGATATGCAGCGGCTCTGCGAGTATTGATCATACTAGCCTGGAAAGAGGCCTGTAGTCGGATGTTAAAAAGGAACACTTGATTCAAGTTGAAGCTTTGGGGTGCCAACTGTTTCTTTTAAGTGCACTACAGTGGCAGTCAAAACTGGAAAAGGATGTGGTGTAGAGTTGAACCTCTGTGGTTTTTTTTTTATCACCTCCTCATTACCATCAGACAGGCTAGACTTAACAAATTACAGCATGACATTTTGTTCAATTTAGAAGGACCAAAGGATTACTGATCTGCCCCAACTTTTTTTACTGTCGATCTGTTACTCATGTGCTGATCTGCAAAACATGTGGCTGCACTCTAACCAAGTCTTTTTGCATCTCAACGCTCAAAATAAAGTGACACTGCCTCAGAGTAATTCTTGAAAAGAATCTTGATGTAAACAGCGAACTGGTTTTGGTGGAGATTTACATAACTTCACACCGAGTGATCCGCATCTGACTTCCAAAGAAGGAAAATCCCGGAATAGCACATTTAATCGCAAGATTACTACTGTTTACAGAACCATAGACAATCTGGATCACTCACATGGCGAATCAGGGCTCTTCAAATGAGATGCGAGTTTGTTTTACTCTAAATTACCACAAAAAAATTAACTAATGTCCATAATTTCTGAAATACATTGCAATGTTCAAGTAGAGAAAAAGTACCCTGGACTTTAAAAATGTCTTGGGATTGGTGAAACCCTCCTCCACCAGATTGTCTTTTCAATTCAATCTTCAAACATGGACTGCTTGCATTCAGTTACCAAAAAGAAAATAGGATATGTGACTTAACCACAACCCTTCAAATCCACAGAGACTTGTCAGAGGTCACTGAAACATTTACTGATTTCATTAATCACAGATTCTACACAATAAGCCGCTTCACCAACACAACTAAATATTACTTGGGTTCCAGTGATCTAGTACCAGAGAAAATATTTAATCATATGCTCAATCTTCTAAATAATAAGGACCGATCACTGTGGTGCGCAAATAGTAGGTGCTTCTTTCTTCGAATTGTGACAGGTGAACCCTCCAGCAATTTTGAAAAGCAAATAGCGCGCGTGCACTCTTCGTACACTTCGGAAAGGGAAATAACATTGACTTTGGTACATTACTACCCAGTGCATTTTGCACCCACTGCTAGACCAAATCAAAGGGTGTGCACTTCACACCTGCATTTTGCGGGTCCATTGCAATTGGGCCCTAATGTGATCACATCAAGTCTATATATACATAACGTGGACTAATACGTTTAAAAGTGTTCAAAACATTATGTTTGGCTGCAACACCCACTAAACCTTTTATCATTCATTATTTTTAAGTGCTCTGCAATTTGCTGGCAAAAGTCTTGCTTGAGACATCCACATTCAGAAGTCAAATTTCTCACTTAGCCTCCACAATCCCTTACCTACGACACTCGTCTTGTGCACCTCTGGTTCTGTCCCAGAAAAAGAATCACTCAGGTCATCGAAGAACTGCTCCATATCCTTCAGCTCTCCCTCGGCCATCAGTTTTATTCTGAAAAAGAAATTAAAATATTAGGATATGCCATTGGACTTCCACAAGAGAAGCAACCACACTACTGAATAAGAATTTCAGCCTGGAAACAACTTTGAAAGAGAAAAAGGGAAATATTTTCTCATAAACGGTTTCCAAATAGCACTCATTTCACAATCTGAGCCTATAATGAATACAAGAAAATGCTAAATAAAATCTACAGTCTACTGATTTGGGTGCAGATTGTTGAGCTACAAGGGCTGCATTGAGGCTTTTGGACAGAAGGTGCTCTAAAGAGAGTTGATGGGTGTAGGATACCCAATCAGGCTGAAGGGACGTGCATAAAACATTTGTATGGGTCTTGTTTTCAAATGCTGAAATATTACTGCTGCTGCGGTTCCCACCAAACGCATCGCAACTTGGTGGCAGTTTTCAGAACTTTCCCAGGCTCCCTATCAAGTACTTTTCCCAACATATTTGGGATTGCCACTTGAATAGTAATTCAATCAGAACCATAGCACTCTGAGAAAGCACAAGCAAACTGCAGCTGTGTGCATTTCCAGCATCACAAGGTAAGCAAAACCTCTTAGGGAGATGAAGTTAACAGGATCAACAAACTTTTGTGCTTACCACTTAATTTTGGGTAAGACTGTTTTACAGGGACAGGTTATTTCTCAGAGTACCTGGGAACATTACGGTGCCTTCCCCTCAAGGAGCTAAAAATGTCAACCAAGGCTCATTCCCCTTATGCCAACAAGCGAAATGGGAAAAGCCATGCACTCTTGATACTGACACTACCAAGCTGAAGCACTGCTGCTATGAAAGGTCTTAGCACAGCAGCAGCAAAAAGGAAAACCTTACTTAGAAAGAGCAGATGAAGAGAAAAAGACAAATAGCACAGACTGGATTCTAAAACAAATTAGGAAGTAGACAAAGGAAGCTGACTGAGGACAATATGGTAACAGAAACCGTCTCAATAAAGTGGTGTGAAACACAAAATTACAGCCAACAGAATCCCCCGCCAGCGGTAGTAATGCATTCTAAAACACAAAGTTCCCAGAACAAAGATAAAGACTACAAATCACAAAAGCTGGAGGGCTGAAAACATTGGTAATATTACTATGCTTAGGTTCGTGTTCATCGATCTTCATGATGGTGTGATCATTCTTCTTGATACAGTGCCACTGCAGTGCTCCACTGCCATTGTGCCTCTGCTGCAGGATGCTATCCGTGCAAGCACAGATTCATGAATGAGGTTCATTACTATCTTTATTTCTCTCCACAAATACACCTAGCTTGGGGAAATTGACCCATGGCATAAACAGAAGGAAACAGGCTATCAGAAAAAAGTGAAATCTGTCCTAGCTGGAGGACTAGTGAGGGGAGGTCAATCCCCACAAGCCCCAAACAATCATAATGTTTCCCATGCCGTCTGCAAGTTTGTGTGAGCCCAGGTGCCACAGTGAGGTGAACCTTGATGCACTACACTATGGTGTTCCTGCTCTCCCAGGATAGGCTAGACTAAGACAAATGTCAAGAAGAGGAACTTCTTGTAAAAACAGGAAAAGCAGGAGCTGGATCCCAAATATATTGCAAATCCTGAATTTGACCTCTTCGAAGAAGTGCCCAAATACACATTTTATGTTGCTGCCTACTGCTAAGGATCACTTTTAGGCGGAATGGCTGCCCATTCAGAAAACACGAGTAAAGTAAAGTTAGGAATGGGATCAAAGTGACAAATCCAATAAAAATGTGAACACAAAGCAAATAACTAATATAAAAACACTTAAGGTGAAGGCCTACCTTATTTGTACAGATTCAGCTATTTTGGGGCAACACTCTTCAACAGACTTCAGCAACCTGGATAGCGGCATATCTGGACCCTAAACAAAATACAGAGGAGCCATAAAAAGGTGGGGATATGCAAAGCAGCATGGCTTTCATAGAATTGTGTCTAAGTGAAAATACAGCAGCAAACAGTACTCTGAGAAATTGCGTCATCATGTAAAATAAAGTTTTATCATAATCTGCATGATTATGCATGGCTAAAACATGCAAAAGCACTTTAAAAAAAAAAAACACATCTTCTCAGAGAAATAACTTTTTTCCCTGAAAAAACCCTCTCTCTTTACCCTTTTGAAATATGGAGACTGATCCAGTTCTTTCCAACCATTCTAAAGGACGCTACAAGGTAGAACAAAATATGCAGGGCGATTGTGAAGGTTGAGAAACAAACATTTGTGGATGTTTGCTATCTTTTGCTACTCAAACCCCCAGGAACTTCAACGTTCTCAACACTGGTAAGAGATTTATTCCAAAACCCAGGCCATAAACTAACAGCATGCACGAGGAGCATGTCTATGCTGAAGGATTAACCAGATTCCATTAATCAGGCAACTTCTACCCACAACGTGACCTGTATATGGATCCCCCTCAGACCCTATCCTATTATTATTTCTTATAGTTACGTACGCAGTATTTCCTTCTGCCAAAATGATGTCCAATTCTGCTGAAAGGGTCAAACAGACAGGGAATTTGGAAGAGTCGTTATCGTAGGAGGAAAAATCAGGCAGAAATAAAAAACACCTGAAACCATAACACAAAAAAATGCTTTTATTTTTTGTAAAAGTAAATGAGTTCAGTGAAAGAAACAATAACACTATTTTTTACATGAAAACGTGTGCGTTATCAACAAGCACTGGCAAAGCCAATAGGTCTCAGCTACTCAAGAGCTACTGGCTTTGCCAATGTGTTTTAGCTATGTTGTACACCAGCTTGGCTGCTGTTCAGCATGGCTAAAAGTTAGTGACAGAGGAGGGTTACGTGGAGTGTCGTAGAGAGGAATGGCGAAGAGTGGAGTGCAGAGAGTGTTGTGTATTGGAGTGGCATAGTGTAGAGTTGCATAGTGGCATACACTGGAGTGGCGGAGAGGAGGGGAGCAGAGCGGAGGGGAGCGGAGGGGAGCAGAGGGGAGGGGAGCAGAGGGGAGGGGAGCAGAGGGGAGGGGAGCAGAGGGGAGGGGAGTGGTGCAGACGGGAGGGAGTGGAGTGGCGTAGAGTCGACTGTTTCCGAATAGAGTGAAGTGGCATAGAGTTAAGTGGTGGAGGGTAGAGTGCAGTTGTGTAGAGTGGCATGAGTGTAATAGCACAGAGTAAAGTGGTGTAGAGTGCAGTGGCATAGAATGCAGTGTTTTTTCAGAGTAGATTAGTGTAGCATACAGTGGACTGGCGTAGAGTGCAGGGGCATAGAGTTGAGTGTTACAGAGTAAAGTGCATTGGCGTAGAGTGTATTGGCATACAGTGCAGTGGCGTAGAGTGCAATGTTGCAGAGTGGAGTAGAGTACAGTGGCATAGAGTGGATGTGTGCAGAGTAGATTGGTGTGGCCCAGACTGGAGTGGTGTAGAGTGCAGTGACCAAGAGTGCAGTGATGTAGAGTAGAGTGGCGAAGAGTACATTGGCATAGAGTAGAGTGGTATAGGGTAGAGTAGAGAGGCGTAGCATGAAGTGGCATAGAGTGCAGTAGCGTACAGTGGAGTGGTGCAGAGTAGAGTGGCGTGGCGTAGAGTGGACTATGCATGGTATGGCAGGGCTCTACCATTACAGACACCTTTTCAATTGAAATGACCATTACATTTGCACAGTCATACAGTTTTGTTTTTTTTGTCCTCATCTCACCATATAGCGTCTGCAAAAACGAGCAAAAGGCAACCTTCCGACCTGGGCACCCCGGGCTTCTGCTACTAATAAAACTATAGAGTGCACATACGAAATTGGGTAAAAATTGCATCAATTAGTGCAATAATTTGTTTTGATCAGATTAAAGTATTTGTTTCCAGCACACTTCAGAAATAACAAAAAATGTGCTTCATTTGTGTTCCTAATTCTGAAATACTTACAGAGTTCATTTAAATGTTGCTGTTTGCAAGAAAAAAACTCTTTCATACGCCAGTATCCAGCAAGATTGTCACACAAATCCTCTCACTTTGTAGTCAGAGAAAGAAAAGTAAAACAAGTGCCCTCGGAAGACAGCGCCAAACATTTGACCTTGGTCTGTGAATGCACAGCAAATGTGACAAGATAAGAACAAGATTTAAAGGCCTGTTTACAGAAAGTGAGTTTGTGGAAAAATACAGTAAACACGCTTTGGGCAATGTGAGGGACAAACTGAACCTGGAGAGCCTAAAGCAAATAAAGCCAGCAAATAGAGAGAAAATTTGAGAGTTGCAAACCACAAAGCCAATGCTAATCAACAGGCGAATTGCATTCCTGGGTCAACTTTCTGAAAGTTCCCAAGATGTCTTTAGCAAACCAGACAGCTGCGCTGTCTGGTAGGCTGCAACCTAAAAAGGAGAAAGGAGCAGGGAAACTCAGTTGATGGACAGGTTAAAGGCAACAAATAAGAGGCTTTAGAGCGCAGTTGTGGATTTTGATCACCTCCTCATAAAAGAAAAGAGGATAGTAAGTTTACGTTCTAACACCCTTCCTAAACAAAAAGAACACCAATAAAATTGACCATTTACGTTTAGATATTATGGTATAGACCTCTTGATGTTTTTATTTTATTTTTTAATAAACGAGATGGATCAAAAACAGCAAGAACAGGGGGAGAGGAATTTTGAAATAAAGAAGGCGAATGATGATGGACACAAGGTGGATCATCATATAATCAAGTTCTATTGAATTGAGAATGGTCTATTAAAGCAGGGTGTAAATAAAAAGGACACGAGCATTTTACAAATTGCAAGAACAATAGATCCACTGAGTCAGTATTGCGTAGGTGCATACACTGTGGCCCTCTTGTGAGGAGCTCACTTAGTCAGTCTCCACTCTCCAATGCCATCCAACAATTTGGATGCAGCTTCAACAGCTTGAGACCCTGCTCTTTGAACATGTGATAGGAAAGGGTAGTCAATGGTTCCATTAACAAAGATTTCCCAGAAATATGACAAACTTATGCCTTTAAAATGGTCAGAATCCCTTGACAGACAGGAAGAAACGAATCCTATTACACTGTTAGGTCCTGAAGGTCTTAAGAGTGTACAATCAGATGCAAAAACCTAAAAGAGGAGGCGACTTTGATGTGTTCAAAAGTGCTATTTCTGATCTTGATGATCACAAATCACCCATAGTCTGTGTCGCAGTTTCTTGTCTTGCGTTTTTTAAACGTAAGCAGGAGCATAATGAATCTATTAAAGACTACGTTTCTGTTCTAAAGAATTTAGCAATCAAGGGCAGATTCGGAAATCTACATGATGAATTGGTGAGGGGTCAGATTGTGATGTGCGCAAGGAACAGAAGTATTCAGGAGAGGTTGTGGATGGAAGGTAGATAGAAGCCTTAAAGACATCATAACTTTAGTTAAAAAAAAGCTGAGCTTTCTGAAAGATGCGCCAAGGCTGTGAGTCCGCCAACTGGCTGTCCTTTCTGATGGAAAAAAAGAGAAAACAAATTCTCCTAAGAATACTAATGTTCGTCCAAAACTTAGTTTTAGGAAAGATGGGAACTATTAGGGAAATGTTTCTGGTTTTGTGTGCTTCCGATGAGGTAGTACCTGACATACTGCCATATTTGACAAGTGCCCTGCTAAATCAGCTAAGTGTATGGAATGTGGAGTTTGTAGGAAGAAAGGCAGAAGGAAAAATCGTGTAGCTTGCCTTACAGTGAATGGTTCAGATTTGTCAGGAAATTATTCTGATGATCTTTCTGAAGGATCTCTATCTAATTGGTGATAAAAAAAAAGTGTGGTGTTAAATCTTAGTGGGGAAAATTGCAACAAACCCTTATGTATAGTTTCTTTTGGTGGTATTTCATTACAGGTGGCAGCCGATTCAGGATCTCCTTTCACAATTGTTGCTCGCTCTGTTTGGGAAGAAAGTTTGTTGGGGTTATTGGTTCGTATTTCGAACCTACTGATGTCAACCCAGAAAGTTTTACGGGGAAAAAAAAATCAATATGATAGGATGTAGGGTACTAATTTTCGAATTTAACCCTCTGGATGCGTCGGACGGCCCCTGGCCGTCCGACGTCACGGTGGGCGTGTGCGGACGGCCGGGAGCCGTCTGATCTGTGCATGTGTGAAATTTTGCCGCATTCAAAGGGTTAAAGGTAGGGGAGCCTCCTGTAAATTGTATGTTGCTGCAGAAGGCCCATCTGTCTTAGGATGGAAGGATCAACGAGCATTGAATATTGTTCTGAAACCCAACAGTCCAGAGCAAGTGTTAGTTACATGCGAAGCGGAGGAAACAAAAAAATGGGTTCTGAAGGAGTTTCCTAGTGTTTTCAATGGTAAATTTGGGAAACTTGAAGGTTTTGCACACAAAATCCATGTAAAACATACTGCTGTCCCTAAGATTCAAAAGGTACATCATATTCCTTTGATAGTCAGAGATGAGGTTAAAAATGAGCTTAAGAAATTGCAAAAAGCGTACATAAATTGAGCCCGTTGAAGCTTCAGAATGAGTTTCACCCGTTGTGATCGTAAGACGAGCCAATGGCAAGATCAGGCTCTGTGTTGATCTGAGGTATTTGAACAACAATATCATAGTTGACCAGTTCCCATTAGCCAGGATTGATGAGATGCTCTCTTTAACTAAAAACACTAAATAGTTTTCCACAATCGACCTTTCTTTTCCATATCACCAGATCTCTCTGTATCCTTCTAGCAGGGAAGTTACAGCTTTCTGTACACCGTTTGGTTGTTTTCAATTCCGCCGCATGCCTTTTGGCTTGACGTCAGCAGCTGCGGTTTTTCAGAGATTGATGCCCGAGTTGTTTGGTGATATGCAGAGAGTCGTTTTCTTTCAGGACGATATACTGGTTATTGACTCCAACGAAAAAATCCATGATGAAAGGTTGAGATAAGTGATGTGCATATTACAAAAAAAAGGTGTGACGGCGGAAATTTCAAAGTGTAAGTTTGCTGAAAGGAAAGTTACCTATTTGGGTCCTGAAGTCAGTTCTTCTGGTATTAGACCTAAAGCTAGCCTGGTAAAGGCTCTAATTGATGCACTCTCACCTAAATCTAAAGATGGCCTCAGGTCTTTCTTAGGTCTAACAGAATTCTATGCAAAGTTTGTTGAGAGGTTTTCTGAGAAAACCTATGCTACGAGATCTTTACTTCAAAACAAAGCACTTTTTGTTTGGAATAATGCCTGTCAGCAATCTTTTGAAGAAATTAAGAATGCCATTGACAGAGCACCGAATCTGCAGGGATTTGACCCTCTGGCATGTACTATTGTTACAACTGATGCTAGCAGTAGAGGATTGGGCAGTGTCCTTACACAGGCTGATGGTAACAATAAAGAGGTTGTGATTGCTTTTGCATACCGCTCACTCACGCCTACTGAGGAAAGGTACTCGGTCATTGAACAAGAGATATTGGCGTGTGTCTGGGCATTAGAACATTTTAGAAAAACAATTATGGGGCAGGAAGTTTAGGTTACGTTGTGATCACAAACCTCTTACCAAACTTTTGACTAGAGAAAGTCTAATCAATGCTATTGCAAGGATTGCTCGACTTTCTATAAGGTTACATTATTTTACATACAGCATACAGCATTCAGTATGTATCGGGAGTAAAAAGATTTACAGCAGATTTACTTCATAGAATGTCCGAGGCACGAGTTTTCTAGTGCGAATATGTCCCTTATAGGATTCCAGGACAATTTTAATAAGGAAGAATGGATCGAATCGGAAAATGAAGTTTTACTTGAGGTAAAAGAATAGATTGTGAATGGCTGAAAGTCAGTGTTGTAGACATGATCAACACAAGAACAGTAATTTCTTTTTGGATGAAATATTTCTAAGGGAGGGTTTACCAGCTATCATTCTTTCCAACAATGGTGTGCAGTTCAAATGGTCTGAAATGAAAGAATACCTAAAGGCGTCTGGGATTGAACAACGGTTCACTGTGTTGTATCATCCCAGTGGGAATGGTATTGTTGAGAGAGTGAACCATAGTATTAAAGGTATTTTGCAACTTGCTAATAAAGAAAGCATCTCATGGGACTTACAGAACCACTTATCATGGTACTGTTGGTAAAAGCCCGATTACATTAATGAGAGGTAGGCTACCTCATTCCAAAGTGAACTCAGGTTGGATGAAGAAGAGTGAAATGGTGGAGTGTGATATTCAAGTAGTAAGGAAGTGTATTTTGGAGTCTCAAAGAAAAAAAACGATATTATGATTGCAAACATGGTACTAGACTAGCAAATTTGAGTGAGGGACAATGGGTACGAGTGAAGAGTGTGAAAAAAAATTGCTAAAGGTGGGAGCAGATTCAGCGAACCCAAGAGAGTTGATAAAGTGATAAATAACACTACTTTGTTGCACAATGGTGAGGTATGGCATTGTAGCCATCTTGCACCAGCTAAGGCTTTGAGCGGAAAAAGTGAAGACTGCGTGATCACTGCTGGTAACTTTTGGTGGTTAGATGGTCAGGATCTATCGTCTGATAGGGGGATTAACTCTGGTAATAATTCTGATGAAACTGCAGTTTGTGAGAAACCTGCTAATTATGGTGCTGATGGGAAATTGGAAGAGGAACAGATTCCCAAGGAGAGTACACAACAAATGTGTAGTGATGATGCACAAGAAGAAGATAGCTGTGAAACTATAGTGGTGAAAACCTCGAAAAGGTAGAGTTGTAAAAACAAAAACGAGAATTTGGAGATGTTTATTTGTGACTAAAATTGTTTTTATTTATTTTTAAGGGGGGGTTGTGTAGTATTGTAGTATTATGTATCTAGTTTTGTATGCAAGGGGTGAACTGTAGAACCTTAGATATGTTGTTCTATGTTCTAGATTACTTGTGTGTATTAGGAATTAGGAATGTTGCATTCATGCTGCTGGGAGAGCCGCAGTGTTAGGATGCCTGGCAGGGTTTGGAATAAAAGAAGATATATCCTCCTGCATGTTGTTGGACTGCATTATTTGCTGGAGGTTACTACAGTACATTTGTGGGTCAGAGAAAGTCGCATGATATCATGAAAGTCGTGTTACAAGTTATGGATAGCACATTAGGTAATGATTTTACATGGCACATCTAAGACCTTAGCTAGCAACTGGGGCATTATTCCGTCTCCAATTCGAGGGGTAGCAGTATTGGATCAATTCTAAATCTCATGCAGTGATTAACTCCTCAGGTGTGCATCTCCCCACCGGTGTTATCATGGGAGCCTCTCTTCAGTTTTAGCCTGTTTTGCCAACAAGACTGTGTCCCACTGTGTAATGTTTTGTCTGCCCTTCCCTCTATGTCAGAGGTAGGTCAATACTGCTATTTCAGATCTGGTCCACTTCTAGACATACGCCAACCACTTTGTTACACTTGGCGCCAGTCTAGGGATCTACTGGAAACGACGTTCCATAGCACACTAACAGTTCCCACACTTCTTGTAGCCTCGCCCCCAAATATGCTGACTCCACCCCTATTGCACTCATCGTAGTTTCCATACCTTTTTTATGCACTTCAAGCTCTGGATATTACGCTTGGCAAGCACTAATCCCAAGCTCCAAAAATCTGCATGCTTCTTTATCAGCTTTAGGTCTGTGCATCTGGCCCAATATATAAGAGGATATTACCTGGCACAGTGGTCGGCCCGACAACTCATTCAGGATGACCACTTAGACCAATGAAACTGTTAATCTGTTGTTATTGTATCGTCTGTTTTTTGTAAAGAGCTCTAACACCCTCTCGGTTGGTGTCCGAGTTATGAAAAAAAAATGAAAAACAAATAGATACAATGAAGAATACTACAAATCTGTTACCCCAAAGCAAGAAATCTAGGAAATTACAATCATTCATTGTCTATGGCCATTAGCATTTGTAAAAAAATCCCCAAACAAGGGCATGTAGAGTAACATGTAACAACAGGAGACATTCACACCCAACAAACATCATTAAAGTAAGGATATGTGGTGAACATTGTAGAAATGGGTGACTCCCACCCATACAGCCACGCTTCAGTAAGGGCAGCAACCAAAACATGTAGCACAGGGTGACTTACACACCGTCCAGTCATCCCTCATGTAAGGGTATGAAACGTAAAGCGTAATTATGGGAGACTAGCAACCCATCCAGACATCAACCTAGAAAGCGCATGTAACAAGTTATGTAGATATGGGTGACTACCACCCATATACATCCCTCATGCAAGGGCCTGTAATGTAACCCTGGGCGTAGTTTGCGTAGTAGCACTACACGTAGCTACGCGAAGTACACTTTGAACTACGAACAGCTACGCAAATTACGCTAATTGCGTAGGGCATCTTCCACAGTGCAAGTTATGATAAAATAAGAATCTCTGTCTTTTTATGCTAAAATGCATATAGTCATTTCACAAAAGTGAAAATGATGAAATAACAAGCAGTGAGAGAGGTGATGATTTTGGGATCCTCCCTAACCTAGGGAGAGAACCAAGCAGATGCCTTGAAAACAAAAAGCACATCTTGTTGAACGATTCGGTGGTGGTCCCATCCTCTTAGGACCACCCCAAGCACAGTTATTGGCAAAAATACAATCCCAACCAAAGGCCCTGCAAAGCATTATGGGACGAGATTAGCAGTGGGCAGTGAATATTATAGTATCCAATATCAAAATAATTCTACAAAGAGCTGCAGTTCAACTAGTCGTTACTAGATGTCCCTCACGAGTCAAATGCAAAAGCTTCATGAAAGGGTTTCAATGCTTTTGCATTTGACTCGTGAGGGACATCTAGTAACGACTAGTGGAACTGCAGCTTGATGTAATAATAATTTCAATGCTTTTGCCTTTGACTCGTAACAACTAGTTGAACTGCAGCTCTTTGTAGAATTATTTTGATATTGGACACTATAATATTCACTGCCCACTGTTAATCTCGTCCCATAATGCTTTGCAGGGCCTTTGGTTGGGATTGTATTTTTGCCCATAACTGTGCTTGGGGTGGTCCTAGGAGGAAGGGACCACCACTGAATCGTTCAGCATGATATGCTCTTTGTGTTCAAGGCATCTGCTTGGTCCTCCCCTAGGTTAGGGGGACCCCAAAATCATCACCTCTCTCATTGCCTAATATTTTCATTGTCAAAGTTCACTTTTGTGAATTGGTTATGTGCTTTTTAGCATGTAAAATTGCTTTATCAAAGCATTTGTAGGTGTTGATGATTTTGCTGCTACGTGTTTAGCACAGTTTTTGCACTGTGCTATGTGCAATTTGCGAAGTAGCACAAACTACGCATGCTCCGTGAGCGTAGCGTAGTATTACGCCCAGGGTTACTGTAATGTAACATGTATAAATGGGACTTTCACCCATTTAGACATCCCTTGTGTAAGGGTCTATAATGTAAACTGTAGAAATGGGGCATGCACCCTCATTTAGACATCCCTCATGTAAGGGTCTATAACGTAAACTGTAGAAATGGGACTTGCACCCATTTAGCCATCCCTCACGTAAGGGCACTTAGGCAAACAAAAGAAACGAGCAATTCACACCCATAGAACAATCCCACATGTAAGGAATATGTAACAAGATATGAAAACATAGTAATCACACATGACAGAAAAATAAATGGCGACACTCACTAAAATGGCTCACTTGCACACCAGAAATCTATTTCCACAACGGAAATAAATATGTCACTACAGAACCACAGTAGCGACACTACCATAAAGAAAATAGGCACAGTAGGGAAAGACACCTCCACTGTAAATAAAACGACACAGCAGAATCATGGTGAAAATGCCCACACATAAAAAGTTTGTGCACCAGTAAAGACGCAAACGTACACAGGAACATAGCAGTCATGACGTAAATGAAACTGATTCTACTAGTAAGAAAAACAATAACATGCATTGAAGACCTGAAAATGGTACAAAGCCAATCATTAGGCAATAAATGAAACACACAAAAGTCCATTTGCTGAGATGTATATTCCATAGATGGTTGATTTAAGCTTAGTTACAAGGTAAGTTCCAGGTAAGTGGCTAGATAATAACAGATAGGATGTAGACAGCGAATAGCCCCACCAAGAGCAGCCTCCCTGCTGCTCAGCCTGCACACTCCAAATGACACTCAGCACATCACCAGGCACCCATGCATACTATGACATCACCAAGCATTCAGCATTCCACACATCACCAAGCACTCCTGCACTCATCCTGGCTGAGCAGTAGGGAAGGTGTAGCTAAGGAAAAGGAATGACAACAGTTAAGTCACAACACATCCCCTTTCCTTAGGGAAACTATAGGCAGAAATAATGCAAAAGACGGAAACGTGCACATTCCCCAAAAGAAAGAAAATAGAGGATAAAAGTTACATTGCCAAATCATTAAATACATTAAATTCACAAATGATTGATGGAACATACATTCCTAATGTATACATGCATTAAAATCCCGAAGAGAATTTACAGAATATTTCCAAAACAAACGAGAAATCCTAAAGCAATCAACACTTCCTGAATCAACAAATACATTCATATCTCTCCCATCCCCCTTCCTTAGGGAACATAAATATACAAGCGTACCAAGCCACGAGAGGACGAGACGCAACACACAACCTCCCTATACGTCTGGCCCAACAAAAATCTCAGGAAAACATACTTCACCCACTACAACACAACACTCTGGAAGAACCACTCAGCACTGAGGTACACACAACCCCACAACTCTGTACTAGGGTACTCACAACCGTACAACTCTGTACTCGGGTACACGCCACCCTACTACTCTGTACTAGGGTACTCACCACCCCCACAACACTGTACTAGGGCACTCACTACCCCACAACTCTGTACTAGGGCACTCACTACCCCACAACTCTATACTAGGGCACTCACAACCCTACAACTCTGTACTAGGGTACTCACAACCCTACAACTCTGTATTAGGGCACTCACCACCCTACAACCCTGCACTAGGGCACTCACAACCCTACAACTCTATACTGGGATACTTACCACCCTACAACCCTGCACTATGGTAGTTACAACCCTAACACTTCCAACCAGAACACAAGACCTAACCACAAGCACACCATTATAAAACACACAAGAACCGCACAAAGTATAAGACTTTATAATCATTGAGAATCAGGCAAAGTAGAGTATACCCCCCATGCACCACCCAAAAGGGTACACCAGGAACATAAACAGAAACTGCTAATGGCATGAAATAAATAAAGAAGCATAGTGACAATAAGAATAACCCATAGTACAGAAACATCAGTTGCTTGGAATAACAAGTATGGAAAATACCAGAAAACTCCCAGTTCACCAAATGAGCGATCTCATGCAAGAGAAACCGACAACAAACAAAACAAAAACAATGACACCATTAGCTTGCCTCATGGTGCTGCAAAAATGTATCCAGTTAAATGACAGCAACTGATTAGCTGCTGAAGTCTTTTTTTTTTTCTTTTTTTTTGAGATTTCTAAATAGCGCGATTTAGACCCTCCTTGGCTCATCACACATTGCTGAGGGCTGCCGCATAATCTCAAAGCGTTCCAGATTCTAAATCATTTCAATTTCTTGCTTACTGTTCTTGCACCGGCAACCTAGAGCTTGCTGCTCCTTCACCCATTCACAAGTCACTCTGAGAATACCATCCCAAGAAAAACTGGTGCGGAGACTCCAGTAGGTTGCTCCAAGCACAAGCTTCATCATAGTCAACTGTGCTGTGGTAATGGTGATTCTGGCCCAACTTAGCGAGCTAAGCATCTTGTTGGACAGTGCGCGGCCTGAAGAGCAGCCACGGGCTTCCCCTTAGACTCCAAAGATGGTGGCACATAGACATGACGCATGTCAGGTGGCTCCAGCCGCGTGCGTGCTCCCAACGACGTTGCGCAGCACGCTTGCCCAACCTGGAATTAGGCGTCGCCACTGTTTGCTCATGGAAAACCGCCTCGGGCCATGGACACATGCCAAGACAACCACACGCATGTATTTTGAAAGAGGTAAGTCTCGTGCATTCCTGGCACCAGCGTAACAGACTTTATTTTTAAAAATCCATACAATTCCTTAAAACTTCGCTCAGCACTGGGGTTACGCTGTAAGGAAATGCAAAACTCACCACAAATCGTCGCCAAAATGTTGTAATACAAAAGTCCATTAGCCGAGGTGTATATTCTATAGATGGTTTATTTAAGCTTAGTTACAAGGTAAGATCCAGGTAAGTTGGTAGATAATAACAGGATGTAGATAGCGGATAGCCCCACCAGGAGCCCTCCCTGCTGCTCAGCCTACACACTCCAACTGATACTCAGCACATCACTAGGCACCCATGCGTTCTATGACATCACCAAGCATTCCACAATTCACCAAGGACTCCAACACTCATCCTGGCTGAGCAGTAGGGAAGGTGTAGCGGAGGAAAAGGAATGACAACTGTTAAGTCAAAACAGATATTACCTGGCACAGCTGTTGGCCCGACAACTCATTCAGGATGACCACTTAGACCAATAGAATTGTTAATCTGTTATTGTATTGTCTGTTTTTTGTATAGAGCTCTAACACCCTCTTGGTTGGTGTCCGAGCTATGAAAAACAAATGTAAAAACAAATAGATACAAGGAAGAATACTACAAATCTGTTCCCGCCAAAACAAGAAATCTATGAAATTACAATCATTCATTGTATATGGCCATTAGCATTTTGTAGTAATGACGTCCACGCAGGTAGGATGTAATTTAAGATGATTTATTGAAGTAAGTTACATGTAGAAGAGTTGTAGGGTAGCAGGAGCAGCCTGCCTGCTTCTCAGCCCATTCTCCAACTGTCACACTTCACCTCACAGGCACCCAACATTCCAATACGCATCATCACTCCAACATTCCATGCAGCACACAGCACATTCACACTGGCTGAGCAGGGGGAGAGATAATGGCAGAACATTCACATGAACTGGATACTACATATCCCCCTTTCTTATATAACAGAAGCATAAATATGGTTACCTGAAAGAAGCTAAAACAATGTGAACCAGGAAAATGAAATAAATGAGAGGAACACAAATGAAGCAGAATATGTGCAATGAAGTGAACAAAGAGGAGAGAGCAGAAAGATAGGTGGAAGTAAATGAAGCGGGAGCAATAGATAAATATACACAGATAGGTATTGAAGAGGAAGTAATGGATAAATATACACAGAAAGATGAATAACCGATCCTCCCCTTCTATAAATTTCAAAAGAATATAATACAAATATAAGGCACAAGGAACAACGAGGTAAAGGATAGACATAAAAGCACCAATGACTACCCCCAAACACACCCACTGGCCAGACAGGCATGCAAGAAGGAAAGACATAGCACAACACAAACTAAACACCAGCTACACCCAGAGTAGTGAAGGAAGGATCTCCTCCTAAAAAAGGAAGAAAGAGAATAAAACTACAATGAGGGAAAGACTGGGGACAAAGGAAGACAACCAAATATAGTCCAGATTCCAAGGATGAAAAGAATATAAGACATCACGAGGAGAACTGAACAGGCAAGAAAACAGAGAAGATGAGAAGAAAATACAAGAAGTATCACTCATCCTCTCCCATTTTCAAATTGACAATGTAATATAAACATAACGCTACATTTAACTAAAAGCAAATTCTAAGTATAGACTCAAAATAAACTGCACCCCAACCAGGGATTGATAATGTAAAGGTTAGAGGCGTGAATACTGTAAATGGAAGTGACACCCATGGGGACAACCCTCGAGAGGAAAACCACTAGCTGAGATGGGACTGAACCCAATAAGACACACCCTGTGTAAGGGTAACAATGTACGACTGGTACGTGAAGATGGGACTAAAACCCATAACCTACCCTGACATAAGGGTGTATAGATAATGTAAATGGGACTGACACCCATGACCTACCCCGTGACATGAGTAAGGGAAGAAAAAGTTAATGGGACTGACACCCATAACCTACCCCCAGGACTAGGGGAGAGTAGCTAGAGTAGATGGGACCTGAACCCAAAACTAGGTACCCTGCGAAAGGGTTGACAACGTGAACCCGAATAAATGGAAAAAACACCCATAGAGAAATGTACTGTAAGAAAATGGGGCTAGTACCCATTCCAGTCCCTCAAGTAGGGAAGCGTAAAGTGTAGAGTGTACACATGCGAAAAGAACAACGAAGACATGAAGGTGTATAACATGTCAGGAACGTAACATACTATGCGAACGAATCTCACCAGACAATCCCATGGAGTATAGCTGGTGAGCAAACCAGTTCCTAGATGTAGTGTTCCAAAAACCACAACTTAAATGCAACTGGTGTATTCGCAGCCAAGCATGCAATAGGCTTCAATACGTAATCGCAATAACGTTTGGAGACTGTTAAAGTTTAGGGTGTGCACGTCACCGTAATCGTGTCACACAGCAGCGTTCGTGAGATAATGGCAGGAGCTGACAAACCAACGTGGGAAGAGAATCCTTTGGTCATCCTCGTGCACTGCCGGCTCAAAGAAGTGTCAAATGCCATGGTACAAGAGAAGAAAAACTTGCCTCTTGCCGAATAAAGTGTGCGTGTCACTGAAAACAGACAGACAAGCGATTCAGCCTCGTGAGATTTTTTTTTTTAAGCGCCATACTAAGAAATCTTATGGGACACATCTCTGCGGCATCCACTGTCCTCTGTGGGTTTATATTAACTCCTATTTTTTTTCACAGCATGCGGCAGAGACGTGACTGTACCTCACGTCAGCACAGATTGTTAGAGTTCCGTAGCTCTACAGCAAAAAAAAACATGGCAGCACGTAAATCGCGCAGTGCCGGATGGGTCCCGGCAAGTCTATGCTGAGATGCATCCCAGAACAGCAATGGCTGAATTCCGAACCAGACGTCACAAAGGATCCCTCTGCGACACCAACCATCAGGTAAGGAGCGCGCACTCCCCTCAAAGTTTGAAAATGGAGCGCAACTGCCAAACCATTAAACCAGCCCAACTGATGTCGCGCAACTGTGGTAGGCAACCGAAACACAAAGAAACTCACCACAGTGTTTGTCCTTGACGCACGGCCCCAAACAACAGTCCATACACAGCCCGCGCAGCAAAAAGCACACACTGAGCAAGTATTGGAGACCACAACGCATACACTGAAGGGAGCACAACACAACAGCTTCCATGCGATGCCAGTCAAAAGTCAGACACAGTTTATCCTTCGGTGACAGACTCAGAACAGGTCAGCACGAAGAATGTCGAGTAGGCACTCCTCTTGTTAAAATGAACTGACCTGTGAACATCCCGTCATATACATCATCTGTGAAACTTCTTTATGTATGAAAATAGTAATCTAACTCAAAAACACATTTTGGCTCTGTGCAGCTACGCGTCTCCCAAACACCGAAGCACCGTAGTGGCAGGTTATAGCCAGCAGCAAACACTCTATTGTAGACAGGATTCAGCAGCGCTGTGTCACTTGCCGTGGAAGATTGTGGGAAGAGGCCGTTCTTCCCATCCTTGTTGACAGGATTGTTTTCCCTTGCTCTGTGATGTTTTTGCATGTCTACAGGGTCAAAAGAATTTACAAGCTGAAGGTTGCTAGGCTTGATGACAGTAACAGTGCTTGTAAAATTTAAAGTCCCAAGTAAGTAATCCAGATGAGTACAGCACGTCTGGGCTAGGGCTGTCAGATGGTGATGACACTGGTAGGGCTGAGAGGCGTAGTGCTTCATCTTCATAGGTTTCTTGTGTACATCTTTGCTTGTTTGTGAAGTACTCCTTGCTTTCTTGTGGGCGTCTTTGGTGATCTTTGAAGAACTTCTTGGTTTCATGTGAGCGCTTTTGGTTTGCTGTAAATACCACCACTTGGTAATGTGCGTTACTTCGGCAGCATCTGTAGGCTCTGTAGGTAGCTTCATCTTCAGGTCCTCTTTAGATTGCCAGGTCCCTGAATTCCAGTTATAACACGTAGGTTAGTCACCAACTCGTCGCCAAAATAATGTAGTAATGACATCCACGCAGGTAGGATGTCATTTAAGATGATTTATTGAAGTAAGTTACATGTAGAAGAGTTGTAGTGTAGCAGCCCCACCAGGAGCAGCCTGTCTGCTGCTCAGCCCATTCTCCAACTGTGGTCTGACGGCTAGATTGCCGACTTTGGAGCTGGGAAACCAAGGTTAGAGCCTCAGGGTCGCGTCCACATCCTGTGATTCTGGGCAAATCACTTAATCTCCCCGTGCCTACCAAAAAAAACAAGCATTGGCATAGCCAATAGGTCTCGCCTTTGGGGCCTTATAAGTGTTTAGCCAGAGCTATTGACTTTGCCAATGTCTTCAAGCTGTGCTGTAGAGAAGTGTGGCTGCTGTGCGGCATGCTGAAAAGTTATAATAAAAAAGTGTCAGAAGCATTTTTGTTACTTTATATATGACCAAGAAGGCATTATGTAAAACTGAACGACCATATTAAAAAAGTATTTACAATAAAAAATGTCCTCAGTTTTCTTTTGTTCTTGCAATGCTTGCAACTTGTTTCTGCCTATTGCAATGGTTGTTTGTTAAAGCTTTTTTTTTGAGGGGGCATAAACAATCGGAGGGTGAAGGTTGGGAACTAGTACCTGTATTATAACACTAGCAGCGGCCAGACGCTAGGGAGAATCAACAGATGCCAGATTCCGAGAGCAGGCTGAGGTGGTGCTGAGTGATGCTGAGGTGGTAGTGGTGGTGGTGGTGACTGTTGCGGAGACGATGCTGAGGTGATGCTGAATGATACTCAGGTGTTGCTGAATGATACTCAGGTGTTGCTGAGTGATACTGCTGTGGTGCTGAGTGATATTGTCTTGGCGCTGAGCGATGCTGTGGCGGCGCCGAGCGATGCTGTGGCGGCGCCGAGCGATGCTGTGGCGGCGCCGAGCGATGCTGTGGCGGCGCCGAGCGATGCTGTGGTGTTGCCGAGTGAGAGATAGAGTGAAGATATAATGCCCAATTAGAGAGGGTGGTGAGAGAGAAAGAGAGAGATAGGGTGTACATAGAATAAAGAGTGGAGCGGGATAGAGAGAAAGAAGGGGAGAGAGAGTGAATGAAGGAGTTTGAAAGAGAAACAGATAAAGGGGTGAGAGAGAATGAAAGGCTAAAAAAGATAGAGAGGGGAGAGTTAATTAAGTAGAGAGAGAATTAGAGAGGGAGAGAGACAATAAGAGTGGGGGTGTGGAGTTTAAATAGAGTGAAGAAGTGACGCGGAAAAAGTAACCTTAAATATAGCTTTGTGCGAATAAATATTTTTTTAAAAACAGTGAGAGACAAAAATACTGGTAATTAGGCTGTGACTCCCAATATAAAACAAATAGCGATATAAGGTGAAATCAACCCACCGAAGCAATATTTCTAACTAGACAAAAAAAGCTTGCATTTCAATGCTAATCGCTGTTGTTTTTCATGTGACTGTAGTCCAGGGCCCTGAGTTGGTAATGTGAGCTGCTGCTGCGATTGAAACATCAGAGTCCAGAGAGTTAATGAGCCATGACGAGGAAATGAGGAAGAGATAGGAAACCCAGATGCCAGCTGCGCGTGCACGCCATCGTGAACTCAAGCTGGTCGCCAGCCGAAAGCCAGTGTTTGCACTTCCAAAACCCACTTACTAAAACTCTCGGCCAGACCAGCGCAAGCGCTGGTGCAGGCCGAGACCTAAAAATGAATGTGTCCTTGTGTAACGTAACCGATGCTCATGTAAAGTGCTCCAATACCTTCGGGTCGAGTTTGCGCTATATAAATCTGCATTAAAAAAAAAAAAAATTAAAACCATTCCAATAAGCATCATCACTCCAACATTCCATGCAGCACACAGCACATTCACACTGGCTGAGCAGGGGGAGAGATAATGGCAGAACATTCACATGAACAGGATTCTACACATTTGTAAAAACTGCACTTTAAAAAGACTGCCACGTATTTTTCAGGGTGTCAAATACGAGACAATAAACTAGAAGCCCTTTCACATAAAATGCTGTGGAATCAAAAGAAAGGGCTGGTTGAACGTGGGATGGGCTGCCATGAAAGCTCAATCTCTCCCCAACACGGTAGCCAGCAGGGTTCTCACCTGAAGTAGTGGCAGTACCCGCTGGTTCAGCCGTCTCCTCTCAAGCAGAGGAGCAAGGCCCGACCGGCTCATCTCGCTAAGAAGTACCAGTACGGAGATCTTATACGGGGTCACCCAGTCCTTGATGCCGAACACATTGGCGTGCACCACCCCGTTGGTCATCATGGGGTTGAAGTAGAGGCTCTCGTGCACGCTGGCCATGGCAGGGGATCCTGCGGCTCCCCGGGGCCCAGATTATCACCTTAATATGATCTCTATACAGGTTCCTGGACTCGGACACCCAGACTCGCGCCTCTACCATTCACCCGCACCAGCAACAGAACACAACCAATCAGAGAACTTGCTGTCACGTGACGTCACAAAATAGAGTTGGTCATAAACACTAGCCCGGAAGCATACCATCAGATCTGCGTGTTACGTCGGTGGCCATACTAGAACGAGTTCGCCTGTCTTTCTTTATGTATCAAAATGTCTTCTGTCCCCGAAAAGGCAAAGTTTACATACACTCTTTCCCAAAAAAGTAAGAATTACTTAATCAAGCCATTGATTGTTCAAAAACGAAAACAACCAATTCATTATATCACTTTCAATATCGTTGTCATTAAGTATCCATTATGTGAAAATAGGCAATTAATCACGTTCTAATTTAATAACGCTATATTAAAGATACTGTATCGAAGTCATATTAAATAAGTCCAAAACTTGTCGTTCCTAGCTGGCTGTTTCTTATCAACATGGGGCAAAGCTGAGGCTCATCAAACTAACATTTCTACTGTAAGGTTTTGGAGTGTGTTGCAAACCTACAGGATACACGATGCATAATGCAAAGGGAATCTGTTACCTAAAGAGATGTGAAGCTTTTGTGCTTGCATCAAATAGAAACCGGTGAATGTTTTTACTTTCCGAAGATGATGTTTAGTTGCATAGTCGTCCAGTGTTTGTGTTGACTTAACTGGTTGCTGTTTTTAAAATAATGTTACGATTTTCGAAAAAAATTCTGAATAACAATTGTAAAAGTCCTTTACTCCTTGTTTCTGAAGACTTAATTCAAACCGTGCAGCCTATAATATACTTCAAGATCACCATCTCATAGATATGATATTCACCACTTAATAACATATTTTGAGTTTAAAATTTGTATTATTATTTTCCAAATATATATTGTAAGGATAATAAAATTACAGGAGTGAAAAGATGATCCTCTTATAATCTGTGCCTTTCTAACAACCGAAACAAGCAAATATCCCTATCTTTTGACCCGCTACTTTGGGTCTTTTGTAATGATCATAACTAGCAGCTGTTTGTAACTTTGTACCTTTTGTAATGAAACTTGTTTTTATTGTAAAACGCACTAACATCTTTGGGTAATGTCCGCACTATATAAAAATGCATAAATAAATAAACAAATAAACAAATATCAAGAATGATAGGTGTTATGCTCAGGAGTGCTGGTTTGGCTCGTACAAGGCTGTGGGAAAGGGGAGATTTTTAGTTTGCCAAACATTTTTGGCAATTCCTTTTTTTTAATGAGCCTTCACAGCCAGGCATGGCTATAAGGTATTCTATTGTATTGTAATTGCATTTATATAGCGCGTACTACCCCTGACGAGGCGCCAAATCGCTTTTTCGGTGAGTAGCACGCTACTCTGGAACCCATAAAGGATTAGTGATGAATTAGTATAGTGAAATATGAAAGTAATTTGAGTGGTGGATATGTTAGTCAGTTATTTGGATTGAGAAGGATAGTGGAGGGATAGAAGAGGGAAAAGGGTTTGCATTTATATAGTGCTTGTGATCCAGCGGAAGCCCCTCCCAGGGTTGAATTATTTCACAATCAATGGGCCCATATACATTTTATTTCAAAAATGTTCATCCACACTCCCTGGGCGCTCCGCTGGGGGGGTCAAGTTTTATAATTCACTTAAGGTCTGGTTAGGTATGTCCCTGTAACCACAAACCGGGTTAAATTACAGATTCACAGTGCAAATCCCATCATTCTTCAATGGGAGAGAGAGATTTCATTTAGCAAAGTTCATTCAATTACACAACCTCATTCAACAAAAATCAAATGCATAAGAGTGGATAGATGTAGAGACAGAAGGCACATATCAACATACATTTGCATAGAAATATGCAAATCTGAGATAGAATGTCATTTACCTAATAAGAGGATAACCGGAAAACCAACCCCCTGGCCAAAGGACTGGTGGAGGTCTCCTGACTTAGAATCAGGAGACAAGACTAAAGGACAGGATCAGGACAGGACCAATACTTACTAGACTCTTCAGCAACCCGACTCACCAGGGCGATTCCCTCTCTCACACTCTCTCCCTCCTCGATATTCTTCCGCAATCTTCGAATCTAATCAGGCTGTCGTTTGGATCTGAATCTTCCCAGTCTGCTCTCGCCTCTCCCTCTCTATGATGCTCTCTCCTGATGCAGCATACCCGTCTCTCTTTCAGCGTCGATGAGCGATCGATCAATCTATCTCCAATCCTCAATTCTCAAATCTCCTAAACTCAACTTACTCTAGTTATAGTCTTTATTTCTACATGTCCCACCCTCAAGAGTTGCAATTTTTACTAAAATACAAATATGATTGGACGTGGGTAGGGGAATCTCCATAACATCATGCTGACATATTCATTTTTACCAAGACCTTTATTCTTAACTAGCCCTTCCCCTTTAGCTCATTCATATTGTCCTCTTCCCATGCATATATTGTTGCCATTCACAATAATTTATTCAATACAGACTACATAGACGAATGATACATGTCTTCTTTTTCCCATGTCTTCTGTCCTTGATTCTTGGCAGTCATTCAGCTCTTTCGGTCACCGGGTCACATCTTGGACTCTCTGAGCACGCGTGATCTCTAGTCATCCATCGCCATTTTATTTTTCTGTCAAGCTCTTAGCAGGCCCAAATGCACACTATTAATAAAGGAATCATAAACAGATGTTATTTTCTTATACATATCATTCTCACTGTTCACCACCCACTTCTACTCTATCCCATTTTGTTATTATCTCTTTTAGGCAAAAGCGTTAACAACAGCAGCGTTCTTTAAATTCAAGCAAGCAGATGCCAGGCACGCGGTACCTCAAGACCACGTTTTAGTTTTTCTTGCGCATGCGCGAGGTTTTCCCTCTCAAAGCGAGTTAGTCATGTTATCTTTACGTAGTTCAGTTTTGCACATGCGCAAAGCGTTTTTGCAAATTAAGGCGGGTTTTGGTCGCGTTGCTTTTTATTCTCCATTAGTTTAAGCATGCGTAAGCTTCTCTCCCCTTGTGTCGGTGTCTGGTGTATATTAGTTTCGTCTTATCTACAGTTTTAACGATTAGTAAAAGTTAATGGAGGATTTCTTCGAGCAAGTTTCATTTTCTCGAATCGTTGCTCCATCAATCCCCCCTCTGATGGCATTTTTGAGCCATCATAAAATACCCATCATTACCAAGTGCCAACTTTCATTCATTAAGCTTTAGTGTCTTCCTCTTTTTCTATTAATTCTTCAGGTTTCTTTTTCATGTCAAATTCTTTCATCTTATCATATAAACTTCCTTTCATTTCTTCTAGTTCAATCTCTTCCCTTTATCTCTTTCTTCCCATTCTCTTATTCTTTATTTCTGCCAACATTCTTTCTCTTGTTTTACTCTTGCAACATCTATATGTCAACATTATTATCAGAACTATTATTGCTTTTGAAATTACAGGTATTAGGATCTTCCCTAATAGACTATTCCCTAAAGTGGAAAACCAACTACCTATAGCGGAAATACTTTTACTAAGTCTTTCCCAGACACCGTCAACCTCTAGTTGGGTCAAATCTTCATGAATCTTTGTAATGTTCTTAATATATCCCTCAATACCTTTACTTTTGTCAGGGATATATGTACAACAATGTTGGACTTTCAACATGCCACAGACTCCGCCCTCTTTTGCCAATAATATATCAAGAGCAAGTTGATTTTGCAAAACCATAGATCTGATTGCAACCATTTCAGTATTAATCATTAAGAATCCCCCAGCAGTATCTGTTGACAGACGATCAACTATTGTTGACAACTTTCGTATCTTATGTGAATTCAGTATGACTCCAACTGTCGGTATCAGTGCTCCAAATATATCACCTACTATTTCTGAAAAGCTTGTTCTTTTAGTTCGTTTTAGTCCTTGACTTACTACATCCATTTCATTGTTCTTAGTAATGTGATATACTTTAGGAAATACTATTCCAATATAACAACTACCATACCATCGTGTGGGCAACCTATAATAGGCATTTTTACCACACACGTAATAAATCCCTGGAAAAACGGGATCAGTTCCACCTTTTAATCCCCATCCCTCCATTATTAAGAAGGTATGTTCACATTCACTAGAACCAATGAAAATGTTGTTATAGTCCGTTTTTAGTCTATGCAGACAGAATTTCCCCATTTTCGACAAATCTAGGGACATTGCAGCATGAGTCTCGCCTTTCTTATAGTCCCCTTCCTTATTAGCCCATGGAGGTACATTTGACTTCTGTTCAACAGCCTTCTTTTGGAAATCCTGCCTTCTTTCCTCTACTAAATTTAGAAAATCTTTTTCTTCATCACGTAAAATACATGTTAGATTATTCTTATGAGCATATGTTATGTCTATTGGGTTTGTTGTTAAGAAGAACTCACCCATGAATTCTGCCTCTTTAGCACTAAGTACTGGGTTCAGGTTTCTTCGAATAGGGATTTCTGAAAATACTAAATCCATATTCGAATAATAATACTGCAACTTGCCTGTTACATAGAACAAACTGGACACAACACTACATGACACACCATAGGTTAAAGGAATATGGTGATATGTCACCCCCTCCGAGACAGACAAAGGTAATTTCATACAAACATAACAATCACTCACATCCATTGTATCTACGTATTCATAAAGAAGTTTAGTAAATACATTTAATGACGAATCACCATTTGATTTGTCATGATGATACATGCTCTCATCCATTTGTTCTAAATTTGTGGTAGTTGTTCTTTTAGTAACTGCATTCACTCGATCACTTGTATTAGTGTTATTTCTGTTATTATTTACCATCAAAATAGGTATCACAACAGTTAGCAACAACCACATTAACATTAGTGTTAAAACACTGCACAAACAACATTTAACACATCTTCGTTTAAAACTAGATTTCGAATATTCAGTCACTTTCGTTTCTGCCATTTTTAGTGTTCTAAATTGATCAATATCTAAATTATTTCCTCTAAATTCTAAAACATTTCTAAAAACTATAAAAATATAAAATCTTTGTGTGATCCCACACTTCAAGAGCTTTCTGTCTTTGTTCCCCTTTGTCTTTTATTCTCTTTTTCTTCTTTGGTTTCTTTGATTCTTTTCTTTATATATTTGTCTATTTCCACTCTTTGTGTCAAAGTCTTTTTTTCTTTAAGGTGGTCTCAGTTTGCTTTCATCATTTCCTTCAATAGCAACACCTTCTTGTTCTTCATTCAGATCAAGATTCTCAAAGTCCTCGAGGATGATATATGTCCATTCAGGAGCCTTATATTTTCTATTCGGAACTCTCACTCTTGTTGATTTTCGTAAAGATTTTCTTCTTGGATGTTCTTCTTCAGTTTGACTTGATATTTCGTTTACTTGTTCTAATTCTTTCCCTGTTTTTCTTTTCAAAACATATCTCAGTCCTTTTACTCCACTTGGCCAGTGATCACCTTTTCTGATTCTCTTTGTTTGCATTGCCTTTTCACCTTCTTCACCAATTTCTAACGTTCTTTTGTTCTCTCTTTCTTTTAACTGAGCTTGTTCTGGACTTTCTGATCTTTTTCTTTCTGTTGTTTGATTTTGTTCTTGATCTTTAAATCCTTCTTTTTCTAATTCTGATTGAGCTTGATCTGAATCTTCTGTAGTAGATTCTTCTGTTGACTGATTTTGTTCTGAACCTGTCAGTTCTTCTTTTTCTTCTTCTGATTGAGCTTGATCTGGATCTTCTGTTTCAGTTCATTCTGGTCTCTCAATTTCTTGCTCTTCTTCGATATCTACAACATCCTCTTGAGACCCAGTAACTGGTGCCCACCCTTCTTGACTTGTACTTGGTTGTTCATCATCAATACGTTCTTCAGAGTCTGTTTCTCTGATTTCTTAGACTTCACAACTTTCAGCTTCTGGTTCTTTTCTTTGTTCTACCAGTTGCTGCTCTTGTCGTTCAGGTGGACTTGGGTCTCTTTTGGTATGACTTGCATGGATCCAGTTTGGGAAGCCAGCACACTTCACTGCTGTCGTTGTGACCAATATAATTTGATGAGGTCCTTTCACCTGGGTTCTAAGCACGATTTTCTCGTGTGCTTCTTTATCATAACCCAGTCTCCTGGACTCAAATCATGAGCTTGATTCGGCTGTGCTGCGGTTGCATCTTCTCCAACCTGGTGAGACACAGAACGTACCAGATCAGTTAGTCCTTTACAATAGTCCAACACTAGATCATCAGTTATAGTCATCAGTTTGTTTCCAGGTACAAATGCTTGTCTCATTGCTCTTCCCATGAGAATTTCATGAGGACTCAAGCCTGTCCTTCTGTCAGGGATGCTTCTAAGGCTCATTAATACAAGGGGCAAATCATCAGGCCATTTCAGCGAAGTGGATGCACACACCTTCCCTAACCTGGATTTTATTGTACCATTTAGCTGCTCAACCACTCCAGATGCTTCTGGTCGATAGGCACAATATAGTTTCTGCTCAACTTTGAAAGCTGTACAAATTAATCGAATTATCTCATTGTTAAAATGAGGTCCTCTATCTGATTCCAAAGTGACTGGAAATCCAAATCTGGGAATGAGTTCTCTCAACAGTAGTTTGGCAACTGTGAGACTGTCATTCCTCCTTGTTGGATAAGCTTCCACCCAACGAGAAAACAGACACACAATAACAAGGACATACTTCAGACCGTTGCATGGCGGCAACTCTATGAAGTCAAGCTGCAGTTTTGTAAATGGTCCCTCTGCCTTTCCGATTTTTCCCCAACTGACAAACGTTTTTCTACATGGGTTCTGCTGTTGACATGTCAAGCATCGCTGGCAGAGACTCTCTGCAATGAGCCTAAACTTGGGATTGTACCATGTCTGCCTGAAGTGTCTAATCATGGCATCCCTCCCAATGTGTGTAGCTCCATGATATACTCTTGCCATTTGTGATAACAAACTGTCTGGCATTATCGGTCTTCCATCTGGACACACCCATACTTCATCATCTTTTCTTCTTGTGCAACCTGTGTTGATCCAGAATTCTTTTTCTTTTACATCTGCCTCATGCTGTAACTGTCTAACTTCATCCCATGTTTCAAAAGCAGAGAAAAACATTAGTTGGCAATTGGTAACTTCTTTTTCCAACCCTCTGTTTAAAGACATTGTATTTCGAGCACAAAATTGTGCAACCTGGTCAGCATATTTGTTGCCTTGTGTCACATAATCATTTCCTGACTTATGTGCGGCACATTTGACCACTGCAATTTCTTTTGGCAATTGTATTGCTTCCAATAGTTCTTAGACATTTTTACTATTCCTCATAGGAGAACCTGAAGAAGTCAGAAATCCCCTTTGCATCCATAATTGGCCAAAGTCATGCACAACCCCAAAACCATATTGACTATCCGTGAATATGGTTATTCTCAATTGTTTCCCAATTTTGCATGCTTTTGTTAAAGCTATCAATTCGGCTATCTGTGCAGACTTGACTCCTCTTAAACAGGATGCTTCTAGAATAGCAGATACAGTACACACAGCATAGGCAGAACTCAGTTCTCCATCTTGTTTTCGCAAGCATGATCCATCAACAAGCAATACATAGTCCGATTCTTGCAATGGGACATCAAAAATATCCAGCCTGGGCTTTGTACACATTTCTGTCACATCCAAGCAATCATGATCAGCCTCCTCTTTTATTTCCTCACAATATGGATCTGGCAGCAAGGTTGCTGGATTCACTGTGGTGCATCTTATTACACTTACATTTTCAGCACCCAGGATCACTCTTTCATACTTAGTCAGCCGACTAGGGGTCAAGTGCTGAGTACGAGTCCTTGTTAAAAGGATCTCGACTGAATTTGAATGTGGCACATACACCTTTAGAGGAAGTCCCATCACAATTGATTCACTCTGCTCCAGACTCACACAGGTAGCAGCTACTGCTTTTAAGCAGCCAGGCAATGCTGCAGCCACTGGATCCAGAGTGGCAGAAAAATATGCCACTGGTCGTCGTGACAATCCATGTCTTTGGGTCAACACTGAAAGTGCACATCCTTCTCTCTCACAACAGAACAATACAAATTCTTTCGTATAATCAGGCATTCCTAACGCTGGTGCTTGACACAAACAATCTCTCAATTTTATGAATGCATCCTCACTTTCATCATCCCATTCAATCGGATCCATCACATCCTTTCGTGTCAATCTTAATAAAGGTTTTGAAAGCAATGAATATCCACTAATCCACTGTCGACAATATCCAATCACTCCCAAAAACATTCGTACTTCTGTCTTAGTTTTAGGCAGACTCATTTGTCGAATTACTTTTATTCTCTCTGGTGTCACTTTCCTGACTCCCTTTTCTATCTTGTGTCCCAAATATTTGACTTCTTGTTGGCAAAACTGTAATTTTTCTGGTGACACCTTGTGCCCACCTTCTGCCAAATGGTTCAGTAAGGCAATTGTGTCAGTAACACAAGCCTCTCGTGTCTTTGATGCCACTAATAGGTCATCAATGTATTGTACCAAAACTGAATATCTTGGCATAACCAATGTTTCCAAACACTTTTTAAAGATCTGATTGAAAATTGAGGGACTCTCTGTGTACCCTTGAGGAACCCGACACCATGTCAAAACACGGTCTCCGAACCGGAATGCGAAGAGATATTGGCTATCCTGGTATAACGGGACCGAAAAGAATGCTTGACACAAATCAATCCCTGTGTACCAATGTGCATCACATGGTATCTGATAAAGGATCACTGCTGAATTTGGTACTACTGGACAACAGGGTACTACTATCTTATTAATTTTCCTTAAATCTTGCACTATCCTATACTTGCCACTAGGCTTTTTAAGCCCCATGATTGGCGAATTACAAGGACTGCCCATTATCTCTCTCAATATACCTTGTTCAATCATTTGATCAATTACTGGAGCAACTCCAGCTTTTACTTCAGGGCTCATTCTGTATTGGGGTGTATTCGGATAATTTGCACCTTCTTTCACCATTATTTTAATAGGGTCTACATTTGCCATCAGACCAATTTCTTTTCCTGTAAAATCCCACAAGTCTGATTTCACTGTGTTTTTCAGCTCATCAGGCAAACTATCTTCATTAAGAAGCGAAAACATCTCATCCACTTCTGTTCCTTGTTTTGCTAGCATCATTTTGAAAGCTATATCTTCATCAGCTGTTTGGAAAGCAATACCATCAGGCGTACAATAGATGGTGCAGTTCATTTTGCACAACAAATCCCTCCCTAACAAATTCACTGGACTTGAATCACATACCACAAACCGATGCATGTCTTTGAAATTTCCAATATTCCCTTCTATTGGTTTAGTGAGTGGGGTTTTTATTTGCTTATTTGTGACTCCTACAACTTGGATAGTTTCTCCCAAGAGGGGTAGGTTTGGAATTTCTGCTGCTCTCACAGTAGAACGGGTAGCTCCAGTATCCACTAGAAAAGTGATGTCATTTCCTTCCACTTTTCCCTCAACAAATGGACCTGACTGATCTACCACCAAGGATGCGCCAAGCACGCATTCTTCCTCCCCCCTCAGGCACCGTCATTGAGAAACATCCGAATCACTCTCATTACTTTGCGTCCAATATTGTTGAATCGTTTGTGTATTCTTACCACTCTCTCCACGAAATCCGGTGTTCACACTGTATCTCTGCACTTGAGCGTTCACATGGTTGGGTATAGGGGCTTGTGTCACCTGTAATTGCGGAGTAACTACCTGTTGCTGTTGCTGCTGGTTCACAACCACCTCATTCTGCATCTGTGGATTTAAATTTTGATTTACCCCATTACTCTGTTGAACATTTCTACACTCATTCTTCCAATGTCCATGCTTTCCGCACGCATGACAAGGAAACTTCTTTTTCGCTTCTTCTCGACTCATTCGTCCTTTTCCTTTATTTCCATTCGATCTTTGACTATTCTGATTTTGATCGCTCATCTGATTATCATTTTGAGAACCAGAATGTGTCTCTTGGTGTTCTGCTAGCTTCACTTGTGCCCACATCATCTTTTCTTTCAGTTTCTTGTGTTTTGCATCAATATCATCACTACAATACTTCGCATACTTCAAAATATCATCAATGGGCTTACTCTGCCAGCAAAGCATATGCTGCTGAATCATCTGACTAATTTCTGATCTCAGTCCATACACAAACCTATACACAAAATGTCCCATATCCATGTCACCAATATTTTCAAATCCACTATACTGCTTGAATACTTGCAACAGCCTTTCGTAGTATGCGTGTACTGACTCTTTTGGTTCTTGAGTTGTTCTATCTATCTTGACCCAATCTGTTTCTTTTGGAGGAATTTTCCCTTTCAAGAAAGTAATCACCTGTTGATACTTTTTCATCACTTCATCTGAAGGCGCACCTGTCCTTGCATCTCTGGGATACTCTTCAGTTGGCCAATCAATAGTAATTTTACATTCTGACAACAAATCAGTTGGTACCACTATGCCAAAAAAGCCAACCAAATCCTTTAATAATACCTTTGAAACTTTCACAAATCTTTCTACCTGCTTGTACCATTCTATTGGTTTCTCTCTCAATCTGGGAAAATCATTTGTAAAAGACAAAATATCCTGTCTCGACCAAGGAACATGAACATATCCTCCACCAGGAACTTCTCTCATTGGACACACTTTTTCAACCTGTTCTGTCTCTCTTAATGGTAATGCAGGTGTTTCCTTTGTAGCTGACTCATCCCTTTTCCTTGTCCATCTACCTCTCCATCGGTCTACATCTCCCCATTTCTTCAAAATACATTAATTCTTTTATCTGTAATCTTCCTGACGCATTCAAACTTTCTAAATCCTTCTCAGTACATTCTGTTCTATATGGTTTCTGTAATATTTTCGACCTTTCTACATCTATTCCAAATTCTGAAGCCACTTCTACTATCCTCTCATGAAGATTCTTTGCTTTCCAAGTTATACTTTTGCACAAAAACAACAATTCATCATCTCCATATGAACCTAATCTGTCTGAGCTTACAGTACCAATAATCATTTCTTCTAAATCCACTTTCAACTTGCCTACATCTATATTTGGTGTTTGGGGTTTTTTCTTGTCTAATCCTTTTGCCCATTCCTCTAGATCTTCTGGTAAAAATCCTTTAGAGTTCCCTGCTACTGGAGTGACATTCTGTTCTTTTCTCCTTGTATTTACTGGTGTAACTCTCTTCGGGGGTCTCAGTCACCGTTTCAAGATTAGGGAGATCTAGTAACAAAATATTTGAATCACACTCACTAATTTGATCTTCTAACATTTCTGCCTCTTTCCTAGCATTATTCTGTGGAACTGTCACTGTTTGTAATCTCGGGGTATCTCGTTTATCACCATACAATGGAATAACAGGACCAATCGTTACTGGTACTGTCAAGGCTTCAGCATTCAAACCTAACTGATTTATGTTCTGAATTATCTCTTCTTTTGTCTTATTCAACGCATTCCGTTCTTTTTCCTGTAATGCTCGGGTGACTGTTGGATCATATAAAACTTGTGGAACTAATGGAGTTCCCATCATTGGTGCACTTGGAGTTGGGTCTCTAGCATTTTCTTGATAAGGTGGAGGTCTTTTAACTAAAAGGTCTTCTAACAACTCATCATCAGATTCTTCACACCCTGTTCCTATGTGTTTCACTTTTTCTTTACACTTATTCCCTGCTTGATCCTCAGCCATCAACACTGGATACAAGCCTTCCGTTACTACAGCTCTTCTCCATCTTTTCATCTGATCTCCTCGATTGTCAAACGGATATCTAGGTAAAAATCCTCTATTTATTCTTCTACCTCCTCTGTATTTCTTTCGTTCAAATGCCTCAACTTCCCATTCCTCCAAAGCTTCATACTGCGTTAACCTAGGACTTGGTTCTAATGAATTCATCTGATTTCTCAAATTCTGAAGAATCCTTACATTAAACGTACCATGTTCAGGAAAAGCTAGAACACCATCACCTTTCGTATACTCTTCCCAATTTTCCAACCAGACACAAGTATGATATCCTCGTTCCAACATCATAAAGGAAGCAGGCATGTTAGGGGGTGGCATAAGAATTCCTTCTCTGGTTACTACACGCTTATCCTTTTTAAAGAAATTTTGGATTTTATTAATCAACTTCATTCTTCCAATCCCTGTGACTAATTATTTTTAGCAAACTATAACTAGAAATTCTTCCGTATTCTTACGTATCCTGTTTCCCAACACTCGTCCTATACCAGCGCGACTCACACCAACAGTCCAATCAGGGCTCACTACGTATTCTCTTCCGCAACCAATTCCAGCGCGGTTCTTGTCTACCAGCCAATCAGAGCTTTCAACACACCCACTTGTCTGACCAATGCCAGCGCGGCTCTTTGTGACGTCAGTATTACTCCTGCTACTGACCCTCCCTTTACAATCTGTACTTGTTTCACGCCCGCTGTCTCAACCAATACCAGCGCGGCTCTTTGTGACATCAGTATGACTTCTGCTACTGACCCTCCCTTCACAAGGTAATACGATAATTTTTCTTTCTAGTTTTCTTTACAATTTTCTGTTAGTCACAACGTAAAAACAGCGCTACTCTGTCTGCCCCACTAATCCAAAGATAGTTTATCCACCTGCTTCAAAAAGAAAGTACTTCCTTACACTGCGAGTAAAAACCACTGTTTACCCTTCACTTAAGCTCGGCGAGGACCTATTACTCCTCTAGGGATACTCCTCCTTTGGGTAAAGCCAAAGTTTCACAGGTGGACCCTTCGCTATCACTCACACTTGACTCTTATACGATATAGTCCCTAATATAACACCTACAGCCCTCTGTAGCTTTTTAGGTGTTATGACGATAGACGAGTAACCTTCTGCAGTGTGATTTCCTTACCACACTCTTCTAAATTCCATTCCCGGGATTCCCAGGTGTCTCTGTACCTGGTGCTTCCAAACAACATAAAACGCGACACTAACTCTTTGTGTTAAACATATAGTCAAAATTAATAATTACTAATTAATAATCACCAAACTAATCAATAATAACCATAACTCAGCTACCAGAAAAACTGATCCAGCGGAAGCCCCTCCCAGGGTTGAATTATTTCACAATCAATGGGCCCATATACATTTTATTTCAAAAATGTTCATCCACACTCCCTGGGCGCTCCGCTGGGGGGTCAAGTTTTATAATTCACTCAAGTTCTGATTAGTTATGTCCCTGTAACCACAAACCAGGTTAAATTGACATTTTTCATTGCCTAACTAATCTTCACGAATCAACACTCTTCTTCTGGTCGATGGACCATTAGTTGAGTTAGTTGATGGTGATATTAACAGCTTCTTAACTAATGCACAGCTCTTAGTGAAATGACCACAGACTCTGAATAAGATTTATAAGCTTTATCTATTTTTTTTCCAGTCATAAAATTGAACGCTCATTTATTACAGATTCACAGTGCAAATCCCATCATTCTTCAATGGGAGAGAGAGATTTCATTTAGCAAAGTTCATTCAATTACACAACCTCATTCAACAAAAATCAAATGCATAAGAGTGGACAGATGTAGAGACAGAAGGCACATATCAACATACATTTGCAAAGAAATATGCAAATCTGAGATAGAATGTCATTTACCTAATAAGAGGATAACCGGAAAACCAACCCCCTGGCCAAAGGACTGGTGGAGGTCTCCTGACTTAGAATCAGGAGACAAAGACTAAAGGACAGGATCAGGACATGACCAATACTTACTAGACTCTTCTGCAACCCGACGCACCAGGTCGATTCCATCTCTCACACTCTCTCCCTCCTCGATATTCTTCCGCAATCTTCGAATCTAATCAGGCTGTCGTTTGGATCTGAATCTTCCCAGTCTGCTCTCACCTCTCCCTCTCTATGATGCTCTCTCCTGATGCAGCATACCCGTCTCTCTTTCAGCGTCGATGAGCGATCGATTAATCTATCTCCAATCCTCAATTCTCAAATCTCCTTGACTCAACTTACTCTAGTTATAGTCTTTATTTCTACATGTCCCACCCTCAAGAGTTGCAATTTTTACTAAAATACGAAATATGATTGGACGGGGGTAGGGGAGTCTCCATCACATCATGCTGACATATTCATTTTGACCAAGACCTTTATTGTTAACTAGCCCTTCCCCTTTAGCTCATTCATATTTTCCTCTTCCCATGCATAGATTGTTGCCATTCACAATAATGTATTCAATACAGACTACATAGACGAATGATACATGTCTTCTCTTTCCCATGTCTTCTGTCCTTGATTCTTGGCAGTCATTCAGCTCTTTCGGTCACCGGGTCACATCTTGGACTCTCTGAGCATGTGTGATCTTTAGTCGTCCATCGCCATTTTATTTTTCTGTCAAGCTCTTAGCAGGCCCGAATGCACACTATTAATAAAGGAATCATAAACAGATGTTATTTTCTTATACATATAATTCTCACTGTTCACCACCCACTTCTACTCTATCCCATGTTGTTATTATCTCTTTTAGGCAAAAGTGTTAACAACAGCAGCCTTCTTTAAATTCAAGCGAGCTGATGCCAGGCACGCGGTACCTCAAGACCACGTTTTAGTTTTTCTTGCGCATGCGCAAGGTTTTCCCTCTCAAAGCGAGTTAGTCACGTTATCTCTACGTAATTCAGTTTTGCACATGCGCAAAGCGTTTTTGCAAATTAAAGCGGGTTTTGGTCGCGTTGCTTTTTATTCTCCATTAGTTTAGGCATGCGTAAGCTTCTCTCCCCTTGTGTCGGTGTCTGGTGTATATTAGTTTCGTCTTATCTACAGTTTTAACTATTAGTAAAAGTTAATGGAGGATTTCTTCGAGCAAGTTTCATTTTCACGAATCCTTGCTCCATCACTTGTATCATGCATGCCTCAGATATAACTAGAGGGGGTATTATCCCTATGTCCTATGTCCTCGTCCCACTTCAGTACTTGTGAGGTGAACTCACCTCATCCACCAGACCAAAACCAGGAAGTAGCAATGTATTTGACCTAATCCACCTTCTAATAGGTGTGCTATAAGGTATGGCCAATCCCACTACTTTTCCTGATTTTGTTCCTGTCTCATGGGCTGAGACGGAGAGGTATGAGAAGGATCCCTACCTGGCAGAGGTCTACACCACTGACAGAGGAAGACTGGGGCTTGCTGGGCTTCGGTGTAGTTCTGATGGCGTGAGAGATAAGGATGGTGTTTGCACCTCACAAACATGGCGCAAACTCGAATCTCTGTGTCCACTGGGATTGACCTTTATCCCAAACTGAGGCTAAAATCATGAATTCAGGAATATCAATGAAAGTGAAACTGAATTTGCCAAACAGGCACAACAGAGAGGAATACGTTTGCAAACCATGAACGTTAATTAACAAATTAATAAGATTACAATTGTAAACCAGCTGGTGTCAGCAAATATAGCATTGGAAGTAGAACCAAATGAAGGTTCCAATCAAGAAAATGAGAAATGTATTTGCTCTAGAAAGTAAGTCTATCAGCCGAATCATAAGGAACATTGGGTCTCAAGAGAAAGGGAACGTCCGCCTGCAAAGGTGGATTGGGAAAGTCTCCTGACTGACTAAAATACATTTATACAGTTAAAATGTGACATTTAAGTCAAAGGGATACAGTCCACTAGTTTTCACTAAGGAAGAACCAATCAAGAAACAGTTTTCTCGCTGTCCTTGGTGTCGGCCTCCTTCTCATGGATAATACACTGCCAGATTCTTCCATCCATGCGGCCTTCATGATATCTTGCAAAGAAGTATTTACCTCCTCTACCTTCCATCCAGTGCAGGTGCTGAGAATCATTGTCCAACCAATTATTTGCTACAAAACATAACCTTAATTTAGTAAGCTAACCTAAAATAATACATTTAATGAAAATACGGTAACTCTGGTGCAAGCAGAAGCACAACATTTTATTTTCAATATGGAGTAAAGTGCGTAAGACTTATGTTGACTCATGTAAATTTTAAGATGCACATTTTCTAACTATAGGTAATAGAAAACCTATAAATCACTAATTTCACTAAATCTAAGTGTAAAATAACGTGCACATATATAAGTAATGGTTAAGCGTGCTACCGGTTAACATCTCCTTAACAGCAAATAAATGATGGTGACACTGCGCCACCATTACCTCTGTCCTTTGAGGGAGCTTCACAGATATACGGAGGAGGTGTCCTTCTGGGTTTATGTTTTGTATAATCTCTCTTTCCCTGAAGTGGGGTGGTTTGGAGAAAGTAGTGCAAAATGGCCTATTCGCTGTCACCTGTTGTAGTTAGGCTGGGTTGCGCAGTGTTGATGAGCCATACGTGCCGGTTGCATTTACGGGCGCGTCTGGCACCATTTCTTTTATCCCTTTATTCCCTTCTAGCCATTAAGCATGTGCAAGAAGGACTCTGTCTCAGTGCTGAGCATGTGTGCTTGTTGTGATGGTTGATGTGCTGCATGCTTGAGCTTACTTTTCTTCAAGTGCTCACTTTGTGGGTATTTAAAGAGTGCTGGAAGCATGTAAGTGGTTTTCGTGACTGATACTAGTTATCTGTATTTTGAAGCATACTTTTGACTTCTTTTCCAGTCTGTGTTACATCTGCACTGTTGCACATTAATCCTTCAGGATGGAGAAGCTTTACAGAAAATCTAAGTATTGGGGATTCATCTTTTATGAGTTTGTGCTCTAGCTTCAGATCCAGATCTTCCCCGAAAGAAGAGATCTAAGAAATCACAAGATCCTCCGGGGGATGAGACCTTTAATGAGATGGTAAAGAGGATACTCTTAGATACATTGGTAGGATTACAAGATGTTCCCAAGAAGTCTGATTAGAGAAGAGTTGAGACATATTCTTCCAGTCATGATGAAGAGGAGGAAGAACACACTCAGACATTGGAATTGAAAGGCAAATATATTGGTAAAGAACGTTTGGCTCAGATGCTATTCAGAGTTCGGATGAATATGGGGTTTCCATTTTTAGAACTGCCTTCTATTTCCACAGAGCCGGTGTTAAGGCAATTTGAAAAGTCTCAAGCACTGTTGTTACCTATCCATCAGTACATGTCAGATGAGATCCTGAGGGAATGAAAAGACCCAGATGGGATTGTAATGCTTCGCTTTATATCTAAACTTTACCTGCTTGAAGACAGGTAAGAAATTTCCAGAATTGGTTCCAGTCAGCTCTTTGGTGGCAAGTTTAGTTGGGCGCCCTTTAGTTGCAGAGACAAACATGATTCAAGATCCTATTGTTCAAAAGACTGATTCAACTCTGAAAAAGGCATATGCAGGTTCAAACCTGGCAATGCGTGCAGGGATTTATGAAAAACATACCAGCCAATCTATGCTTGTGGACTTTAAGGAGCTGTTTAAAACAGTCTCAAATCTCATTGAAAGCCTGGAAAAACAATTAGAATTCATGTCCGACATCTCTTTTGTAGGTAGGGTAGCAGCTTTATATGAAAAAGCAACTGTCACTACAAGACAAACTGTTTTCTCTGAGACTGGCATACAGATGATGCACAAAAACTTTAGCCCTGCGAAATGCCCTTTGAAGGTGTAAAACTGTCGGTTCCAGAACTAGATGAGAAGTTGCACAGAATTTTTAAGGAGAAGAAACATTCTCCTTCTTTCAGGCAGTATCAATCTTCTTCATCAGTTTCATCTAGTTTCAAGTCTAACAAGTCATTTCCTCAAACATCCCAGGGATTCAATTTAATCGAGAACCAAAAAGACAGAAGGGGAAGTCCTTCAAACCTCAGAATAGCTGTAAGAGTAGATCTCCTTAAGGAAATAACAAGTAGATATTTGGAATATGCCAAAAGTGGCCCAGACTTGCTGGTAGGAGGGAGGATTGCTCACTTTCTGAAAGTTTGGAAACAATCAACCTACAGTACTTGGTTCTTACAGATAGTGGACAGCAGCTCCGGGATAGAGTTCCTCTACACTTCTCCAAACACAGGGAACATTCCTACTCAAGACTCCATATGCAAAGAGGAGTCAGATACTTTGAAATCTCCAATACAAACATTACTTCACAAGAATGCTATTATTCAAGTTCCAGAAAATCAGCAGGGGAATGGGACTTACTCAAGAATTTTTCTGGGTCGGAAAATAACAGGAGAGGAGGCTTCCGTCTTGTCATAGACCTAAAGAATTTTGAACTGATGGGTGAAAAAAATACATTTCAATATGAAGACAATACGGAAAATAATTCTGAATATTTCCCCGATGAATGTTTTAGTTAGCATAGACCTGATGAAAGCAAATTTTCATATACCTATTACATTGGAACACCAGAGGTTTCTGAGATTTTGTGTCTTTGGCATCCACTATCAGTTTCAGGTATTGCCCTCTGGCATCAAATCTGCCCCTGGGTATTCACAAAAACCCCTCTGGTAGCTTTCCTCCACTTGCAGAGTGTGTAGGTGTTTCCATATCTGGACGACTGGCTCTTGGTGACAGAAACAGAGCAGGAACCCCTAGAGGGAGTAAGACTGATGGAGAAGTGTCTGAAAACACACAGTCTCGTTCTCAACTATGCAAAATGTCAGTGTAGTCTGTCCCTGGAGGGGATTTTCATTGGGGCTCTCTTCAGTACTCAGGAAGGTATGATCTCTCTTCCTCTAGACAGAACAGAGAGGTTGAGACAGAACTTGATACATTTGCTTGGACAAGACAAGGCTTCAGTGAGGTGGTGGTTGAAAGCCCAAGGCACATAGCCTCATGGTTTTTCTGGCACAATGGGTGAGACTGCGTATGAGACCACTGTTATCTCATCTACTAACGTTTTGGAAGCCAGCATCCATGGAGTACATGAAGAAAATACTGGTCACAACTCAAGTATCCCAAGTATCATCACAACTTCAGTGGTGGCTCAAGAAGTCTTCCCTTACTAGGGGATTTGCTTTCAATCAAAATCCCGATTTTATCTTAACTACAGATGCCATTTTGATAGGATGGGGAACAACTCTGGTAAGTGTTTATAGTACAACGCTCAGAAGCCTCAGCGCTGGGGCAGCTATGCGCCTTACAAATCTTTGTAATATAACATAACATAACTTCGGAGGAACTCCCATAACAGAGATAGTGGTCGTGGATTCAAAGACAGCAATCCTTGACCTGGAGAGGACTGTTGGCAATTTGGGGAGCTTTACAATCATTCCCAAAGCAACTAAAACATCATCATGTGCTTATACAGACAAACAATTGTGTAGCATTGGCCTACATCAACAGGCAGGAGGGATTGAAGACTTCATCATTGAATCTGGTAGCAGTGAAGATAAGGAATTTGGCAGAACAATTCCTTCTATCTCTAGAGGCCAGATACATTAAGGGGAGAGACTGTCTGAGCTGAATGTTTGTGACATCTCGGGATCTATGTCTGTCACATCAAACATTCAGGGAGATATGTTGCAGATTTGGAGAACCTTACCTGGACCTCTTTGTCTCTTCCAACAACACTTAACTTTGGTATGGTGAGTGGATGCCTTATCCATACAATGGCCTCAGAAATTTCTTTACGCCTTTTCCCCTTAAAACTGTTGTTAAGGATTCCCTTGGAGGGAGGTGTGGAGGTAATAGTAGTGGTCCCTTTCTGGCCTAGGAGTTCTTGGTTCCCTCTACTTCTGTCAATGTCTCTACTTTCTAATTTTTACACACAAATATTTTCTGGGTAAAGAGTTTCTCATTAGAAGCAGTTTAGGCCACTAATACAGCCATCAGCAACTCAAAGTTGACCAATTAATCTTTGCAAAGGGTCTGCCACTGCGCAGTGACGCGTGTAGCCCATTTGGTTAACTTTTGATAAAAGTGAGATACAAACAAAATGTTTTACTTGTTGAAATCTACAAATTATGCAGCAGATGTGAACTATGTGGCAAGTGTGGTAAATCCAAAACTGTGTGGAAATCATATACTTTCTGTGCCCCTGATCATAAGATAATTAAAAATGATACATTTTCCATATGTGCACAGGGAATGGGAGGAAGAGGGTGAGGGTATGGGAGTAAAACAATGTCTTTAGATTGACAACATTAGAATCCTAATATGTATTTCATGGCTATATATTTTAAATGTAAATATGCGAACAAATAGGACAGATTCCTGTATATATCTGTGAGTGCACAGGCGGATCAGCCAGGACATGCAATAAAAAGATTTGGTTTTGAAATGATCCTACAATGGAGTAAAATTGCCATCTGGAGATGGATGAGCTCACATCATTTCCATGGGCTTCTTCTGGGAGGAATTCCCATATCATGGGCCAGACTGAAAGATGGGTTAGAGAGTGCTAGGCTTCCTGGAGCCACTAGCAGCCAGCCACCCCAAGGGCAGCCCGACCCCTAGTTCTTCTAGAGGAAGAAAGCCACCTAGTATCCTCGGCTGAGCAGTGAAGTAGACGGGCTCCATATCCTAGTAGACCTTGTGAGCACCATTCTGGAAGCACCTCTAAGATTAGCGGACAGAGCACATTGAAGTATCCCTCAGCTTTGTCTTAGGGTAGAAATTAGATAATGGGAATATTTGGTCCGCTTAGCTCACCAGCCTAGACTTCTGACACCAAGGAGGACGACCTCCTACAATCCTACAATGGGGAGACTGCATTGTTCCCAGTATTGTGCAATCGGGTTCCTTTTTTCTTTTGTTCTTCACAAAAGCAGGAATGGGTGCATGTTATCTCAGCTGTGTGATTGAGAGAGACAGTCTGTTCTTGACAAGACTTACAACCTACTCAGAAGTTCAAAGTGTGTTTAGGTCATCGTGCAAGAAATCTCCATCATTAATTTAGCCTGCACCAACATATGTATTATTAATGCACTCTCTGGCTACTCTTAAGACACAAGTCTGAGGTTTCTGCAGGGGCAGTGCGTCCATTGGGGCGTTGGGGCGTAGCCCCCCCGCCCGCAGCTCCCTCGGCGTCTTTGAACCTAAGTAAACTGAATCAGTTTACTTAAGTTCAAAGACGCCGAGGGAGAACTGACAATCATGTCAGTCAGCATGACGTCGGACCGCCCACCCCCTTCAGAGTCTGGAAGGGGGTGGGCGGTCCTGCGTCATGTTGACTGACATGATTGTCAGAGGGACCAGGGGCAGCAGGCAGCAGCACAAGTGCGCATGAGTGGGGAAGGGCAGCGAATTTTCACGCCGTGCCCAGTCATGCGCACTTGTGTTTGCACTGGCTAGTGCATGCCCATTAGGAGAGCGAGGCTTGAGCAAAGGCTCAAACCTCGGTCTCCTAATGGGCAGGCGGGCGAGAGGTAACCGTGCCCTAAGCCAATCCTGGCGCTGCCAGCAGCGCCAGGATTGGCTGAGAGGGGCTATAGTATAGGCGCAAATGGAGTCGGACCCGAGGCGGCGCGGACGGCGGACCTGCTCAGGTAGGATTTTCTTTTTTTATTTCAAAACTCCCCCGGGCCCCCGGCACCCTCCACCCCCTCCCCCCCGCGCGCGAGCCGCGACTGGAGCACAGTAACACTGGTAGTTTGACAATCTTTTCTCCCGAGCAGGCCCAGGCATTGGCTGAAGTTGCTCTTTACGAGCAGGGCGTAACGGTAACAAAAAATCGAATTGCAGAAAAGGCCAGAAGGCATGTCTGTATTTGGTGATATTTGGTGAATCATTAAACTTTACACACTGGGCCTGTATTTCAGCATCAGCCCCCCTCCTCCCTGCACAGACACGGTGAAGTGCTGCTACGGGTTAATCAGACGTGCCGATACGTATGGGTGACTGTGTTGCTTGTCATCGGCTGAGGAGAATGATGTTCCTTGTAAGTGTCCCATTATAAACACATTCCTCCGCAGGGCGTTAATGATAGGGCCTCATTATCAAAGGCCTGGTTCAGCGGAGCATAAATCAACGAGGCGTGACTTGTTGCCCACTGTGCTGCCCCCCTTGAGGCGCCGCGGGGCCTTGTTTTACACGAGGGATGAAACACGGCCTCCCCTCAGGAGCCCCACGCTATCATGCTGATGGCACGAGGCCTGATATATTGCAGGGCTGCGGCCTGCGGTCCATGTCATCCCCGCTGGAATGCTTCCAGCTCTGAGGCAGGCTGACCAGTCACTGACCCCCAGTGGGGAGGGCAGAGGGATGCCCTCTCACTCTGCGAACTTCTTTCTAGGACAAGGTCTCTGTGTCACATGCAGGCCTTCGCAGTGGAGATAACACAAGGCGCCCTCTAGGCTTTTAACTTGCGGTGCGATCTAAAACTAGACACGGTACACCCTTTTGTTTATTTTTGTTGCAGATATATTTACAAATTACAATATTGAAACCACGCTTCATTATCCCTAAATACTAGATGTAAACAAATTTAGAATTTGGACATGTGTCTGTGCACTTCGTGACATAGCCAAACAGGGCATTTAGCGCTATGAAGTAAGTGTGAAATAACTGTCTCAAAATGTTTTCTATACTGTAACGTTGGTGATAAATCGGTACATAGATCGGGCACAATAACCAGGCAGAAAATCCGTTCTGATTGTGTCCAAATATATAGGCTTTTCCGCCCAGTTTAGCGCATGCGGCATGTTGGTGAATGATGACCTTCGCCGAGCTGCGTTACCCTTCTTTACTTAGACGCTCGGGGTTCGAGTTCGGGGGTGTATGATGATGGTCTGGAGCAGAGGAAACACAACAGCAATTCACATGACCGAGCACTTTTTCCACATATCTACTTTTTTATTTTTATATTATATTCTAGTTTATTTCTTATTACAAGGTTTATTTGGTTTATCACAAACCAGTAAATGGCCAGCCTTAGTTTAAAACGCGTATAATAAACAGTCAGTTACTACACCCTCACTATATAACCCCCCCCCCTCCTTCTTATGCTCGTGAAGGACTGCACGCATCACGATGCTTTGCACTGTAGTGGATGAGCTACAGAGAGCTAGATGATTGGGAGGATCAATATGAAGTCAAAAGAAGTGCATTCTGCGCTTGACCAATGGCAGTGGTTGAACTCAGTATTTGATGCCAGGCCCTGGAGAATCGACAGGGTAGGTGATGACGTGAAGATGGTTATCCTTGAGCATACCCCCAAATGACAAGGCGGTGGAACCAAAGCTTACGCAATCAACAAGGCAGCTTAACAGTTATCACGTATTATGTGCCTCTTGCATGTGATGTGATCGCTACCCCTACAGTTAGGACCATGCTAATCACCTTTTTACAAGTAAATACATATAAAGAAAATGCTTGAACAATATTTGAATGGCAGGAGTGGAGGCGCCAGCGTCTTAGGCGCACATCCAGAGTTGTCGAATAGTGGAATAGAAGCTTGTAGATTATGTGTGCGACTCATGAGTTTTCCTAAAAAGATGCCCCAAAAAACGTTGACTAACAAGGGCCCTTTTACACATTGCCAGGACTGGGGCTATACTGTGAACCGCAGAGTTGCAACAACCCCACATACTGGTGAAGGTTATCAGAGGTGATGTTTAAAAACAAACTGTCCTTGACTCGTGCATTCATCCACAGGCATATACAGTAAGCTGCTTCGCATGAACTGCATACCCTAATTTTTTCCTACTGGTGCAAGAGTGACTGAAAGTCTTTTTCGGTTTTCAGATGATATATTTGCAGCTGGCTTTGTTCTCTGATTACCAAAAGGAAGTCTGTATTTCTAGGGTGGATAGGAAGTGCATATTTTGAGGGAGTTCTAGATATTCAGATGTGGTTCATGCTCCAAAATCAAAGTTGGGAAATACCTACAGAGTTACCAAAGAATATTACAATACACTATTCTACCGTAAAAAACGAGGATCTATATTTTATTAATTCAATGTATGATTGTCCACTCCAGTCAAGACTGGTATTGTCAATCAAGGAACAGTTAATCATTCTGACTTTTTCTTTTTAAACCTAATGCTCGCTGAATCTGGAGGCCTGCGAACGCCTGGTTGTTTCAGCCTCTCAACAATAAAGTCACACTTACTCTCCCACTGCGCAGTTTTAGATTAAATTCTGATGTCATGTACGCCATATTTACATAGTTAGAACTCAAATCAAGGCAACCCACAAGCAACGGGTTGTAATATCCATGCAATAGAGCGATTTCCTGTCTCCTTTCAATACTCACAGTATGTCTACTGTGCTAAACGAACAGCGAGGAGGCAGGCTTAACACCACGTGTATAACCAGTGCTGGCCACGCAGCAGCCAGCAAGCCAGACTCATTTGTTTTTTTGTTTGTTTTTTTGCGGGTTTTATATAGCGCGAACTCGACCCGAAGGTATCAGAGCACTTTATGAGTACCAGTTGCATTACAGATGGACACATTCATTTTTTAGGCACGGGGAGATTTCTGTCTTAATTTAATTTCTTAACACATTATGTACACTGGAGAGCTGGTTTCTGATGTGTTAAACATGTAATACTCCCCTGTGTTTGGTTTCCAGTTCCCTGGGTGAGGCAGGTATGCCCGTTAAACGTGTGGGCGCTGCTGAGCTCATGTCCTGGGCTGGGAAGCTTATGTTCAAGGCTACTTTTCAGTACCTTGATCCTTTTTCATGTTTTTCATGTTTCCATATTGCCTCTTGGAGTCTTGGTACAGCACTGTGGCGAATAAAAAAATGCTTTCTTTCATATTACCTTTCCCTTCATTTATACTTCTGAACTTTTACTAAAACAATGAAGTGCTGTGAATAGGCAAGGCGCAGCAGGCATAAATATGTAGTACTTCCAAGACACGCTTCCTTTTCGTTCATTGGACATGGTAATCAAGAGAAATACATCTGTGAGGTACTCAGCAATGCATTGTATCTCGAAGTCTGTTATGAAGCTCTGTGGTTATACTGAATAAGCAGCTACCTATGTTATATGACACCTCTTTATTAATGTAATAACTGCACTTTCACAATTGCTTTATTAACCTTCCTGCTTTCTCAAATTTGCTTGAAAATGCTCCATTTGTCTACTCTTTTTTCAAAATTTTCTCGGGGGGAAAACCCCCCCGAACCCCCCCAAACCCCCCTTAGGTTGTTCGGGCTCGCTCGCTACGGTGCAGTATGACAATAATTTTATGCCCCACCACTTTCAAATGTCACCAGCCGCCCCTGGGTTTCTGTTATAGTTCTTTGTTTTTCAAAATGCAAAGACGGGCACAAATGATCACAGTTTATCTCGCAGGGTACAATTTCAGACGAGGCACATACCCAGTGACAGTACATATCACATACACTGCATCCTACAAACTCAGGCACATGTTTGAATGGGCCCTCCCTTGTTTGTATGTATAGAACTGCCCTACTCTGTTTGCCCTAGCGCAGAAAGAAGCTGTCAGCTTTTAGAGTTGGAGACATGTTAAAAGCTTCTGCCATTGCTGAATACCTGCACTGATGAACAAACTGGTCTACACCACCAGAGTGTGGAATCAGAGAGAAACAGGGATGGTAGTAAGAGAGAAATCCTGGACTAGTATCCACACTCTTTCAAGGTTCATAAGTTTCAAGGGACAGCACCACTCTGTCTAGATGTTAGGGGATTGGTAGATGTACATAAGGCCACTGGAATTATGCGAGTCTGTGGCTGTGTCTTTTTTGCATAGTTAAGGATTTGCCACAAAAACAAAAAAACATTCTAGCTCAAACGGTTCAAAAGTTACCAAAAACGTGGCGATATGTGTTCACACGCTTTGGAAGACCCTTCACAAAGGATAACTGGTCATCTTTCAGTTGCATATTTATGTATTTGGTTGCTAAACTGGCACTAATGAGGTGTCATATTTTCCCAGACAGTATTACCATGTATAAAAATTACAAAATAATGAAGTAATACTATCCAAAAATGTGGCATATTTTGGGTCATAATTTGCCTTTTCTTGCCGCATAATTTAGTCAACCCTGCCACATAATTTGGTGCTGTCTTAGCACATAATTCCAGTGGCCCTGGACATACAACAGCAGTTGCAGCATCAGGCTGAGCTGTTACAAGCTTGAACCTGACAAGGAGACAAGCGAAGGGCCCCGGGACTCTGTTGTAAAACTCACCAGTAATACTCTATAGCAAATAAGACAGCACAAAACAAGTGAAAGATAAAACACAAATAACTAGGGAAACCGAGAGAACTGAAAAGGCAAGTAAAACAACAAACATGAGGGATGCAATAACAGGTGTGAAATAGAGTGGGAGGAATAAGCCAATGCAATTAAGCAACACTTTGCCAGATGAAGACTATAGTTCAGAGTGAGACTTAATTAATGCACTGCCATTCTTCAACTGAAAGTGACCGCCAATGCAGGAAGTAAGTACCTGCAGCTAGAATGAAGTTAGTCGCTTCTCTATCACTAGGATGGACCATTCAAAGGGCATGGGTGCTACTCTGGGGTAACTACAATCTTCTGAACTCACCTCAGCCTATCCCCTGTACCTCTTGGCTTCTTGTCTGCCACCCCACTATAAGCCACGCTGCAATCCTTCAAACATTCCTTACATACCTCAGATTCCTGATCATCAAATATCTGTCTCTAATTATGTTAGTTGACTTCCATGAGTGAGCCAACCTCTATTCAGTTTCTCCCAACTTCAACCTCTCTGCCATGGTTGATGGTTTGCAACTACTGTTTGACCCAATAACTCCCAGAGTTATAGTCTACATTTCATGTTCATCAAAATAGAGCTACAGGACATCAAGTCCAACCATAAAGTCATCTGTTTGACTGTGTCTCGCTACGGACTTTGGCCAGGGTACTCTTTTTGGGGCAATGTTTGACTAATGTTCATAAGGGTGGCCCGATTCGGTGTTGGCAAAGATTATCCCCAGTGGTTTAGGAGTGGCTGAAGCATTTCCATCATATTTTAGCACTTGTCAGAACATCATGGTGTGATTCATGTATTAATGAATAGCCTAAAGGTGACCATCATCAACTGTTCAGAATCACAATCCCTATGGAGTAGGTTTTCTAATTTCCACCCGAAAATGGATAACCTATATGGCAGGAACCAGTCAATTTGCAATAAACCTGCAACACAGGAGTATTGTATCAGATCTCTCTTATGGCTTAATGAGCTATGTTCCTGATAGAATGCAAGTTGGAGTGGATTCAGGGCTCTTAGTAGCAACATACTTTACATATATACATTTTAACAATATGCAGTGCCTCACCCTAATATTTATTGGGGCAGGTAGACAAACCAAATGCCGTACCTGCACCATCAATAGGAATCCAGCAGGACCCTCTCTCTGTCTGTGCCTTCACAGGTCCAGCAGGGCCAGGTGAAGGTCAGACAGATGGTCCATGCCATGTGTGACTGGATCCAGATGGGGATATGCTGGAATCCTTTCGGGTGGATTCTTTACTGACAAACCTTACTTGTAAAACTACCCTGGCTATAAAGCAATGTGGGCTGTTGGATATAGTGGATCACAAGGTAGAGAGCACCTTGAAGAAAGCTAGGTCTCTCTGACTATTAAAACCAATACAAATGGGCCTTGCACAGCTCAGTCTGACTTTAGAGACTTGGGTTCACTGCATGAAGTGATAGATGCATGCGAGGTCTGCTTAGATGTTCCTGCACTTCTATGAATGTGATTAAAGCACTGGCACGAGTGAGTGGGGAAAATGTGTCCGACAGATGCTGCGAATGGATCCAAGATGGCCCCACTGGTTCAACACTGAAGGATGTGTCACTAAAAATGGCATTTTCATTGATCACGCTGTTCGAGATTTGGCTTGAGGAGGCTGCAAAACAGGAACTTTTCATGGTCTTTGTCGGGAAGATGATGCACCTCATGCACAAAACACATGTCCAGCACCAGATAAAAGTGTTGCTTTCCTCTTGGACCATCCACCTACAAGGAAGCTAACCCCCAGCAGACACAGTGCTAGCAGCAATCTTATCAGTGTACCGTATGGATAGGAGATTGGTCGGGAAATTATACAGAACCTCCTTCCAGAAAAGAAACATTTAGTAGAAACGCTTGGTATACAGAACATCCTGCCAGAACAGAAAAATATAGGACAAACACTTGGGTCATATCTTTGACAAAGAATGGCTACAAGATCAAATCTACTGCTCTCTCACCTGACTCAGGCACTTTCAGAGTGCTGTGGTCAAAGGGCCTGGTCAAGCACAAATAGATGATCATGGATGGGCTACACAAACAAGTCTTTGCTGATGTCCTGGGATTCCAGTATGGAAAACCCTCCTATTCCATGTTTCAGCTGGTGGAGAGAATGCCAAGAATCCTTTCAAAAGTCCTAGACCTCAAGAAGTTGAACACATGGGCCAGGAACATAAAGTTCAAGATGGTTTGAACACAGAAAATAAACACAGTGACCCATCCAGGGGCATTCCTGAAATGTTAGACTTAAAAGATTCCTACCCACATGTTCCAATTCTTCAAAAGTACCAGAAGTATCCCTGAATCTTATGTTTGGTTTCTAGTCCACCCCTACAGCCATTCGCCAGAATCATGGCTCTGGTGGTGGTGATGCTGCATATGGGGAGGAATTTGTCTTCTTTTTACTTAGAGCAGGATGTGGTTCTTGCACCTTTTTTCCTGAACACTGAAGAGACCCTTCTCCACTGTTCGGATGTCCATAGAGTTTTTCATGTCTATTTGTCATTTCTTTCTCCTTTTAAGAAGGTATCTTGCTTGCTTGTTTTGTGTCTTTTCAAACAGTTTGAAGAGGTCTAACTACCCATTTTAACCTTGAGTGGGTGGGGACATATGTCCATTTCAGCTGCATACGAATTGGTAGTAATTCCTTTTCCTCTGATTATACACAGCTCATCGACTACAGGGGCGGCATCATCCTGGGTGAAAGCACTGGATTTTCCCATGGTCATCATCTGGGGTGCTGCCAATTAGCTTTCCCTTATACTTTTCTAGTTCGCTCCTTAATACAGGTGGGAGACCCAGGGCAGTTGCAATGGGGTCTTGCATTCTTTCTTCTCTATCACCTTGAGTTTGATAGTAATAAACTATTGGGTGGTGCATTCTTGGTTTATCTGCAGTGATGAGAAAAAAGGCCAGAGGGTCATGCATTGATTACTTGCCGCTGATCCTCAATTATGCCGAGTCCTGTCTTCCTTGTAACAGTACTCATACAAAATACAAATTTGGATTTAAAAAAAAAACAGCTGTCATTCTTAAGGATGTTCTCCAACTACTAATTCTTATTTACCCTTTTTTCCCTCTGCTATTTCACCGCCTCTAATTATCTTACTTGAATACATACTGCAACCTCTGGGTTCATTGGCAGTTTGTTTACTGCTTTAGTTTATTGCCCGCTGTTTTACTGTTCATTTTATATTCTTCTGTTTAACCTCACATTAACTTTTGCTTACCTTAAGAGTGGGCTCATTTCAGTATGTTTTTATAGTTACAGATTTAGATACACACTGTGAAATAACATATTAGCAAGTTATATCTGTTTGACACAGCCATATTATTTGGTGTAGATGTTATGTATGTGCTGTATTGTTCTTTTATTGTTGCTTTGTAATGTTTTATGCAGGTAGTCATCATTGAGCATTGTATAATTTTCAATAAAAAGATTATGAAATAAGAAAATATCGGTACAACTTCCGAATGTCTTGTGCACTAATGACTGTTTTTTTTAAAACCCAAAAGCAACCCAAGACTGTGTTACATTTTGATGTTTTACGTATGAATTTAATCTTAAGGCAAATGAAATTGCATGCAAAGTATCCCATCACAATCACAAACAAGAAATGCTTCTTGGACCGCTTTTAGCATTAAAAAGAAAATCTACAAAAATGTCAATAATAAACTGATGGTTCCAATGTTACTTTACCATAACTGTGAAGAGAAAACACACACGTTTGCCCCTTATTATCTTATAATAATAATAATTAGTCAGGTTCATACACTGGACCTGTCCAGGTCACATCATTAATGAAGCAAGACGATTGCAAGGCAATTACTAATGTGTCCTAGTGGCTACACATGCGCCTTTTGTATTGTGACAGCTGCTTCAGTGACAGTGACTTGTACAGCACAAAACATGAATAGTAGATTACTTGACTTAAGCTCAGTCACTGGTAATTATGCTGAGCACATTCCAGTCCATCATTTCTTAGTTCGTCTGTGCCTTTACAGACAGAGAACAGATATATGCAAATCAGGCTTGGCCCCAACCCAACAGGAACAGTCCAAACCGACTGTCCAAGCTAGGTCCCTTTCGAAAATGAACACAAGTAACCACATACTGGTTTTGACTAATTTTGAGCTGTTCCTGTTGGTAGTACAAAGTTGATTTGCAGAAGGATTGTCCCTGTCTGTACTGGCTGAGTGAGGAAAAAGTGATCAACTGGAATACAGCTTAGAGCATTTATTTACCAATAGCTGCAATATATTAGAACATTTTACTCATACCTTTTTTTCACTCAGTGAGATGCCCTACGTGCAATGGGTGTGCCCAGAGCGGGGCCCCGCGTCGTTGTGCCATGGGACTTGCGCTGCACCTCACTCATGGTGCCCAACAATGCTAAAACAGGTCTGCGACTACTCCACTTCCTGCTCAGAGACTTTGCAGTTCAGGTGGGCTATTCCTATTGGAGCAAGAGCTATGAAAGGTCCCTCGAATACATTGAATGAGATGGGGTGGTAGCTCTTTTTCATACTTGACCTGAAACTTTGGAACTCAATGCCGGCTGACTTGAGAAATGAAACAAACAAGATGTGTTTCAGGAAAATGCTCAAGTCCTGACTATATCCCCACTAGCTCTCTTCTTTAGCATTAGACCAGTGTGCAGGCTATGCTCACTCAACGCTGGAAAGCCTTCGGGTAACTATGCTTTTTACAAGTCCATATAGCATAGCATAGCAAGAGGGAGACTGTGTTTCATAAAGTTGGTCCATGTTTGTCGGGGACACAATTAACACAGAACAACAATGGACTTGAACCTTCTTGGTATTTTCACTAACAGACTGGTTACCCTTGTGTATATATTTTCACTGAAAAAAAAACAAAGATTACAGGGACGTTATAGTTAGGAATTAGCATTTAAAAAAACCTTAGAAATTCACTGAAAAAAAACAAAGGTTACAGGGACGTTATAGTTAGGGTCAGATTTCACTCGTACAAAACCAGTGAAATTCAGCAGTAATAGTTAGCTGAGATAACTATAACTCGCGCCCCCGCAATGCACTGCTTATGACCTCACATATTACATCACTCATGACATGGTCAGTGACATCACTGATGACATCATTGATGTTATCTCATATGACATCACTGTCGTTGTGTCCACGAGCTCCCCGCGCGAGTACCTAACAATCCTGTAAAGGACAAGTCTCGATTTTCAGCGCTTGTGCCATTGTCTCAGGGGAGGCCCAGCCACAAGTGCCCAGCGCATGTGCCTGTTGTTGTATGGCTGTATGAAGACAAAGGAAGGCGCATGGAGTAATGTGCGTTCAATCGACGGTGTGATGGGTTGGAGTGACGTCACAGCAAGAAGGCTAGAATGCCGACTAGCCTGTGCTGCGATTGGAGGAAAGGAGACCTGGAAGTACTGCGCAGGATGACTCGTGCAGGCTTTGTACCCTTGAGGATTTCATGCGTGAGAGATTGCTGGGTACGCCCCGAATGCGCATACAAGCCTGAAATTGAATCACGTGGAAAGTCTTGCAAAGGAAGCATTTTGGCAGGCGAGTCGGAATTTTAAGATTTGGAACCAACATTTATTGTTTGAATTGCCAGACTGTGGGCTAAGGTGCCTTTACACAATTGATGTAAGCACAGCCAACCAAAGTTAATATTGTAGGACAAAGGAAGCCTAACAAGTGACACTTGGAGAATTGTTATTTTAGCTCTTTATGTTACCTTGTTATGTTAGTTTATTATTTCAATCCATTGTTTTAGATTGTTATAATAATTAGTTATTTTGGTGCTGGTTCATCCCTGGAGCATGGCAGCGGGAAGTTTGCTTCCACATCCACATTTTTTCTTGGAAGCAGGTGACCCCATATTGCCATGGAAGAAAGGGTGAAAACTCTTTGACTCTTATTTAAACACAGGTGGGGAAAACAGGGTGTTTTATTGCACAATCTTGAATTGAAGGGCATAATATCTATTAAAGTTTGGATGAGTTATCTGTAGGGAATGCTGAAGGAGACTTCACTGATATATACGAAATGTCCATGGCTATGGTAGAGAAACACTTCGGAACAAGAATAAAAGTAATGGAGAGACATAAGTTCTTCACAAGAGTTCAGAACAAGACTGAAAAGGTTGGGAACTATATTTATTCGATCTCCCGAAGGCAGATCATAAAAGGTACATACAATAAGAAAGAATCATGCAATATAAAACAAATATGTTAAAAAGACTTAAAATTATAGAATAATTTACAATATGTAAAGTGACAGTGCATACATTTTGAATCCAAGGACATAAAAACTAAAAAAGACAACAAGATGGATAAAAAGTAAGATGCCAGGGACAAACTTACACTTTACAATAGGAGACCCACGACACTTTGTATAATGGAAAATAAAAACTATTTCATCAAAACAACATGCTCCTTCTTTTGGCTAAAACACACTTCAAGAAGCTAGCAACTGCGTGGCATACACAGTGGTCATTGAATTGCAGCAGGTAAAATAGGGCGGCTTTAGACTTAGAAAATGTATGTCTACATATTAGGGGTAGTAAAAATGTCCTTGTGTACGGCAAGTAAAATTGACAAAAGAAGACAAAGTGTAAAATGGTTTGGCTTGAATGCTCATCACATGGACAAATACAAATGGAATCCGAAGAATACTGGCCAAGGGGAAAACAAATTAACCAACGGAAGGAGCCTAACCTGAACCTTGCCAGCAGTGTTCTCTCATACACATTAATCACGTATAATAAGTATGGGGCAGTAGTTGGCACCATTTGAATGATGCAATAATCTCGGACTGCTGGTTTAGCCACTTCCGTTAGTTCCCTAGTAGCTTGTTTATGCGTTAAAAAACAGTCCTGGACCCAGTTTCTGTCTTTCTTCACAATTGTCTCAGGGTGCTCAAACAAGTGGGCACATCCCAGCACCGAGAAACTCTCTTTGATATACTTTGATATACATCCCGAACCATGCTCACAAGATAAACAATCTCTAATGACTGCCTGATTAAGTTCAGCTTCTTTCTTATACCAAATAAAACACCAAAGAGCCAAGGGTGCGGCTTTAATAGTGTCTTGAACATATCCCAAGCCTAACTCCAAATGCAATAAAAAATGCGAGATAGAGGGAGGGACACCTAGTAACCTGCGACAGAATCTATTCTCTTCCGTCTGCATTGCAAGGGCATCCCTATATCCCTAAATACCCATTCCATATGTCAAAATTGGCAAGCATTTCCCTTTATAGATCTCTAATATCGGTGCAATGGGTTTTTTGCCGATGGACATGGCAAGCGAGGAAGTAGTACCAACGGCTTGGGTAAAGTGCATTATCCTATTTTTAGTACAAGTAGACCAAGGACAGCCCTCATCAAAGTCCAAACCCAGATAAGGGAAGGAACTGACCCTGTCTAATGTTTTGCCAGCAATATTGAGGGTGCATGTTTTCATATTTCTGGGTCCACAAACCATAGTAAAGGTTTTCTTAAGATTAGTCTCCAAGCCCAACTCTTTCATGAAACTGACATAACTAAAAATAAGCCTCTTGAGGTCATTGGCCATCCTTGCCAGGAGCACCGCATCGTCAGCATATAGGAGTGCTGGAACGGGCTTTTTCTCCACGCATAGCACATCTGCCCCAACGGATACCAGAGTTTTTTGCAGATCATTCGTGTAGAGGAGAAAAAGTCTATCAGAGAGCAAAAATCCTCAGTGACTACGTTGACCTTGTAGAAGCTTATAAGCCCAGTTCAAAAGGTGTAAAGTACAGCACAGTCAACAATGAACAGATCCCCAGTGTCGATAGACTGATACAGTGGGGTTACTTGTGTTCCTAATGTCAGGAGGACATGGGAATACATGCAACCAGGCTTAGCCGATCGCTTCCGTAGCATCTTCAAATACAGAGGGTGCAGTGTGCAGGCTGGCACGTGGCATTTTCTTTTCCAGCAATGCAAGAAACTTTACTAGCCTGCAGTTTAACAGTTGATCCCCAGGCTTGAAGCAGGCCAACATTGCCTGTGTCTGCATGTGGATCCCTCTGTGGTTGGATTGAGCTTTGAGCAGCCAATACCTTCCCCCTTCAATTCTCTGCAGATACATAGAAGGTGCGGTAGATCCTCCATTCCTTTGCCACATAAGCGGCATGAAGTTGAGGTTGACTCCCTCTGCCAAGGTGGAAGGTGCAAAGCGGACGGGAGTATACCCAGGCGGTATTGCCGAATTTTCTTTTGTGAATCCAGAGTAGCCGAGGTTGAAATATTCTTGAGGGACAAGTGTGCAATAACTATATATTACCATCCAGGCGTTGCTTCTGCATGAAAACGTGACCTCGTCTTCCGCCGGTGAGAGGCTTTTTATTGTGTTCCAGACCAGCTTTTGTAAGACTGAGTAATGGGTTTGTATGCTCCAAAGCTGGGACAGCCCGGTTTTTGCAAGAGATTCATGAAGATAGCTTCTGGCAGGCAAAATATTCCTATGCTGCAGCTCTTGCCAGAGAAGATGGTTTAAGGTGTTTATGGCGGCATTCCTGATCTTGTGCCAACAGATAATGAATGCTCCTTGCCTTGCCAGGGTCTGTTTCATTAGGCTGACCTCCAGTCAAATCTGTGCAGCCGAATAGTAGTTTGGAAGATTAAATAAGATTCTGTATCTACATGGCAACCCTCGCCCACGTCGCCCGACAGCACAACCTCAACATCATCTCCTACGCCGACGACACCCAGCTGATCCTCTCCCTCACCAAAGACCCTCACACCGCCAAAGCCCACCTCCACGAAGGAATGAAGGCCGTCGCCGAATGGATGAGGACCAGCCGCCTGAAGCTGAACTCGGACAAGACGGAGGTCCTCATCCTTGGTTCCAACCCTTCAGCCTGGGACGACTCCTGGTGGCCAACATCACTGGGAACAGCCCCGCCACCCACCGACCACGTACGCAACCTAGGGGTCATCCTCGACCCCACCCTCTCCATGACTAAGCAGGTCAACGCCGTTTCCTCATCCTGCTTCAACATCCTCCGAATGCTCCGCAGGATCTTCAAGTGGATCCCCACCGAAACAAGAAAAACAGTCACCCAGGCCCTCGTCACCAGCAGGCTGGACTACGGAAACGCCCTCTACGCAGGAACGACGGCTAAGCTCCTGAGACGGCTGCAACGCATCCAGAACGCCTCTGCACGTCTTATCCTCGACATCCCCCGACGCAGCCACATCACACCCCACCTGAGAGACCTGCACTGGCTCCCTGTCAACAAGAGGATAACCTTCAAGCTCCTCACCCACGCACACAAAGCACTCCACAACTCCGGACCAGCCTACCTCAACAGACGACTCAGCTTCTACACCCCCACCCGCCAGCTCCGCTCGACCAGCCTCGCCCTCGCCACAGTCCCCCGCATCCGGAAAACGACCGCCGGCAGCAGATCCTTCTCCCACCTCGCCGCCAAGACCTGGAACACCCTCCCCACCAACCTCCGACAGACCCAAGACCTACTGGCCTTCAGAAGATTCCTCAAGACCTGGCTCTTCGATCAGTAGCAGCACCACCCCCCTCTTCCCCCAGCGCCTTGAGACCCTCACGGGTATGTAGTGCGCTTTATAAGTGACATGATTGATTGATTGATTGATTGATTGACTAGAGTGCCATCCAGTGTTTTAGCATCTCTACTCTCTGAGAGGTGAATAGGCCTTCTTTGTCGATGATAATGCCTAGGTATTTGTAATTGACCGTGGTCTGGGTTTGAGTGTTTCCCAGGTACCATGCAGGAGGTTTGTTCCTTCTTTTGCTAATGGACATTGTTCGTGTCTTCTCGAAATTCACCTCCAGAAAATTCTCTGTGGCATATGCCTGCATTGCATTAAGAAGGTGTTGCAGGCTCACCTGTGTGTGACTGACCAGGACGACATCATCGGCATACAGAAAAATGAATAGCAAGTGCCCCCAACCCTTTGAGCGTGCGAGTTGCAGGTGTTGAGAAGCTGTTTAAGATCTGCCATGTATAGGTTCAATAATATGGGGGCGAGCACACACCCCTACTTTAGACCTTTGGTAGTTGGAATTCGCCTGGAGAGGTGTATGCCTGCACCCAGTTTCACCTGCACCCATGTATCTGTATGTAATAGGATCAGTAAATTGAGCAGAGCCTTGGAAATGTTCCAACAGGTCAACTTCCTCCAGAGCCTTGCCTGGTCAAAGTGTTCGAAAGCTCGCCTAAAATTGATAAAACAGAGATGGAGAGGCAGTTTGGAGGACTTTGCCATGTCTATAAGTAATGAAATGGGCAAGATGTTTGTTGTTGTACCTGTTGATTTGCACAAACCTCTTTGATTGAGCTAAATAATTGCATTCGCCGAAGCCCAAGCTGTGAGTTCTTCTAGCAGTGTTCCTGCAAAATATTTTGCCTTGTTATCAATCAGAGCTACAAGACGATAGTTTTTTGGTGAGGACTTGTCTTGACTTTTGTGTATAGGAGAGATAATTGAACCTTTCCAGGAAGCTGGAAATTTCCCCATAGACCTGATTTAGAGGAAGAGAGGATCTAGGGCTTCTGCCCAGTATTCTGCGCTTTGTTTGAAGAGTGCCAGCGGGATGCCATTGGGGCCCAGAGCCCCTTCTCTCCTTCCTTTGGTGATTTGTCACTTGATTAGGTTTATATGAGGCAGCCTGAGGTCATGCTGAGAGTCATTAGTTGATTGAGGCAAAAGTAGTACCCCTGCATGGATGGTCTATTGTGGTGGTGCCTTCTGATGTCATGCTATCAGACTGATTCTTAACTGCCAAAGTGGTCTGTTGATTAAAATTGGCCCTCAAGTAGTCTGCCCAGATCTCCTCGGAGATGTGAGATGCCACTCCCCCATGATATGGTTGCATTATTTTGTTAACCGTCTGCCAAAAATTAACACTGTTTTTAGACTTAATGTCAGAGAATAGCTTTGCCCAGATCTCGTCTTCAGGTGTTCTGTTAACATCCCACTTTAATTTTTTCAACGAGCTTCTTTGATGGGGGAGTAGTATTTGGAGACTGATATCCCCCAGTTTATATCTCAGTGTTCTCAGCGTGCTATTTAGGGCACTTTTGAGGTGCTTCAGTTGTTTCCGTTGAGCGGTCGGAATCCATCCTGCTTCGCTTGGGGTTTGATGGAGTTTTATTTTGAGTGACATGGCATAAGAATTCGCTAAGCCGGTGGTGAAGCTTTCCCATCTGTTGATGCAGTTTACTGTATCTGCTTGAGCTTGTAGCAACTCCATTGCTGATTGTAGCATATCTTCTGTGATTGCTAGCACAGTTTTAATTCTTTTAAAATTGATCGTAAAGCTAGAGCGTGGTACTACTGCCGAGCGAGTTAGTACATGCGCAGATGCTAGAAGGATTGTCTCCTGTGGTCGATGGTCACTGTTTCCTTTGTCCCCTAAGCGGAATGCAGAGACACAATGGAACATTGGGATGGAGTAGACAAGCATATAGTCTATTGTTGAGCAAGTAGACGCAGAGTAAAACGAGGCCACTGGTGGGGTGTTCTCGGGAAATCTTCCGTTGAGTGCCCTAAAGTTGATGTGCTTTAGATCATCTAGCAGGCGTCTAGCTGTTATGCTTGTTTTGCCATAAGGTTTCCTGCTTTGTTCTGGTATATTCCAGTGTGAGGACTGACCTATCACAATGTCATCCATCGAAGAGCCTAGGAGGTGCTGGTTCAGATACCCAGAGAGCATAAGGTTGGAGGTATCCAGCTTACTCATATGCATCAGAAGTTGATCCACTAGGTGTTCTGAATCTTGTTTTTTGCATTTCGGGTGGATGTAGGCTTTGAAAATTATTACCCCCTCCTTGTTTTCTTCAAAAATGAGGCCGATCTTGACTGTTATGTTTAAATTTCTTTATTGTTTTATATGGTTACAATAAAATAAACAAAGCAATGATAGAAATATGCCCTGTGGCATCCCACAATCGTAGGAGAAGCTATTAGACTTAACTATATCAACAATCCCTAACAACCTCCCCCCCAATGTCCCTCCCCTTCTTCTCCCCCCCACCGTCAGATGACCGACACAACCCCAGTGTGTCGCTTCTTAGGGAGCAGTCGGTGTCGGTTCCGTGAGTCGTAAAAGTCGGAAATATTTGGGGCAAGTGAGTTCTCTAAATTCCGAGGAAAGCAGCACCAGGAAGGTTTTCCAGAGAGCAGGGAACGAGGCACTTTGGTTAATAAGGAAGAGGGAAATCCACTCCATGCCAAGAATGTGCCACATCCAATGCAACCATCCCATGTGGGTAGGCAGGCGGGTCGTTCCCCAGTGTACAAGGATATTTTGAAGGGCCGCCCCCAGGGCCAGTGCTATTTGACGTCCTCAGCGCGATCTAAGAGGGAATGTGAGAGCGTTCGGTAGGCCTAAGAGAATGTATGTTGGAAAACGAGGCAATTCTGTGTCAAAATGGGTATCAATATCCTTGAGTACCTGCGACCAATAGGGGGTTAGTTGGGGCATTCCCACAATATATGCGTCAGGGTACCGGACGATCCACATCCGCCCCAACACAAGGGATCTCTTGTCGGGTTGCCCCAGTGAAGTCTAGAGGGAGTGAGATACCAGAAGGTTGTTATTTTGGTGGCGGTCTCTATACTAGAAACGTTACGTGCAGTGTGCCTTCTTCTGTAGTATATGTCCTCCCATTCTCGCTGTGTAAGTGTGTGCCCTAATTCTAGTTCCCATCTTTTTTGACTCTGAGACTTATGAGGTGTTGGGGCTTGTCTTATTAAGCAATATGTCTGTGATATGAGGTGGGTGTCTTTAGTTTTCGATAACAGCCACTTCTTGAATGTGGTGAGGTGACGCTGCGCTTGCGGGCGAACACTAGAGTGCATAACCCAGTGTCTTATTTGCTGGTAACGGTACCGTTCCGTTTCGGGGAGTCCCTGTTGGGAACAGAAATCTTCAAACGATAGCGGGCCCTCCTCATCGAAGAAGTGTCCAATCGGCCTGCAACCCTCCCTTGTCCACCACATAAAGGTCTTCGCTTCCATCCCAGGGGTAAAAGCAGAGTTTTCCACAATGGGAGTTAATGGGGACGGGAAGATGGTGAGCACTCTTTTCTCCACTATCCTATCCCACGCCGCTAGGGGGGCTCGTGTTACAAGCGAGAGGTAAAGGTTCTTAGACCGAGCTGGTTTTGGCAGGAAAGGCACCTGCCATAGCGACCGCCCTGCCACTGCCCTGTCCATGAAAAGCCAATGCTTTTCGGATTCTGGGCACGACCATTTCACAAATGCTTTAATCTGGGCCGCCTAGTAGTAATCCTGGAGATTTGGGATCCCGAGACCACCCTCCCCCGGGGGCCTGTAGCTCAGATCATGCCGCATTCGGGAGGGTCTGAAAAAAAAAGTATCTTTGGTAGTATGGACATTTTAACATCCGCTATCTGGCCAAGCCAGGAGAGCGAGTGTGGTCGCCACCGGCGCAGGTCTTCCCTGATGTGACAAAGTAAAGTGGAGTAGTTTATTGTTACGGTTCTCGGTAAGGACGCGGTGAGCTGTATCCCTAGGTAGGGAATCGCTACTGGGGCCCACTGAATGGGATATGTGCTTCTCAGGTCCTCTAGTGTATTGGGTTTCAGAGTGAGACTGAGGGCTTGTGACTTATGAACATTAATTTTGAGGCCTGCTGCCAGGGAGAATTGCTCAAGCTCGGACAAGAAAGCCGGGAGGGAGGTCTGAGGTTCTTCCAAGGTCGCTATTACGTCATCTGCATATAAACTAAGTGTATGTTTGTCCCCCTCGAAGTGTATTCCAGAAATGAGCGGATTATCGCGGGTTCGCTGGGCCATTGGCTCCATATATAAGGCAAAAAGCAAAGGGGAGAGGGGGCAGCCTTGACGTGTGCCTCTCTGTATGAGAAATTGGGTAGCTGTATAAGCATTCACACGGACTGTGGCAACTGGTCTGGTGTATCCACTGAAAACCCAAGCTATGAATCTTTTAGGGAGCCCAAAGTGCTCAATGTCGCTTCTAAGTATGTCCAATTGACCCTGTCAAATGCTTTTTCGGCATCCATTGAAAGGAGCAGGCGTTCAGTGTCAAATCGTTGGGCTTTATCTATTATATGGAGTAATCATTTAGTATTATCTGCACATTGGCGGTTGGGGACAAATCCTGCCTGGTCCGGGTCAATCAACCCAGGAAGGAGAGGGGATAAGCGTGATGCCAGAATACCAGTGAATAACTTAAAATCAACATTAAGGAGGGAAATGGACCTGTATGAAGCACATTTTTCCCCATAAACAAAGTGTCTTGTGTGTTTATTTAGGCACGTTCGCCTATGGGAAGGTGGGGGATGTTGCCGGTATTGGGACTATGTGGCTGCCCGCCGCCCCCAAAGGGGGCACCCCTAAAAGGGCGGCCCTTTAGTGCCTACCCCTCGCTCTAGCATCAGAGGGCTTCTGCCTGGAGCCCGCTGTCCAGGGGGTGTGGGCGTCACTTCCGGTACGCCCGGGGGGAGGGAGGGTATGTATACCCCTCCGACCCTCCCAGCGGCCTCTTTTCCGCCAGCCACGCCGTCTCCCTCCCTTCCTCTTACCCTGCGGCTCGGCTGGTGGTCAAGGTGTACTGAATGTTTTAATGTTTTCTTTTGCGTTGCAGGCGGAGTTACAGGGCGATCTGGAAGCAGTATGGTACAGTAAGGGTACCTCTGCGGCAGACGGGTACAGTAAGGGTACCTCTGCGCGGCACAATAGGGGTGCCAGAGCCAAAGACCAGGATCCTCAGGGCAGGGTCCTGGAGAACGGTGACGTCGCCCCGTTAGTCCTTCGGGCGGTTGGGGGCCTGACCAACCGGGGGTTTGCCCTGCTACGCTCCGCCCTGAAGGGGGCGTGAGTAGGATGGTAACAAGGTGCCACGTGATCCGGTGGTGGATCAACAAAGGTGTAGCGCTGATCGGGCATCCATCCCACAGTGCTGGCTCATCAGGCGTGCAGGGGCAGCATAGGTTGGATGGCTGCCTGCGGCGGCACTAAACTGAGCTAAGATAGAGGTCCAGTCATCAGGTAAAGTGAAATGATACATTGATGTAAATACTCCCAAGTTACTGACTGTTGCTGCAATTAAAGTCCAGTGTTTTACTTTCTGCTCATAGCTGTCACTTTTATCGTGTTTGCAGTGATTAAGTTGATGGCACATGCCTCTTATTTATTATGCCATACAGCTCCTTTTACCAAGACAAGACTACCATGAGCATAGCTGCCACCTCTCTAAAACATCTCATCATTTCTATTAATGTTATTGCATACTGTTAATTCTTTAGGGGCAAAGGCCCTTTGAAGAATTTTAATCCTATATTACTATATCTCATTCAGTGCTCTGTGGCTGCAGGATGAGAGACCTGCAGTGTGTGCTTGGCAAACTTGACCAACATTCAGTTAAGAGTTGTGATTACTTGATGATGTGACTGGCAATCCCTCAGGAGCCCCTACACACCTATCAAAGAAGCTGCCTCCAAATTGGATCTCTGCCTTTACCCAACTGGGGCCCATTCTAGTTTGTTTGAGTTACATGGAAAAAACGTTTTGCTAAACTATTGTGAAACTTTAACTGCAATTTGTCTGTGGCATCATTTGGTAAAACCTGTTTGATGCATGCAGATATAAAAAAATATAACATGAATAATAGAGAATCAATGTAAAACCATTATAAGCAACATTATGGGCAACATAAAAATAAATTAGGGGCCTTATTCTTAAAAAGAAAACAAAAAAGTGCCTCTGCAGGTACAAGTCTTTGCTTTGGGGCACAACTTTTAGTCATTCACAAGATTTTCCAGAAGCAGGTGTGAAAACCAAACTTCTATCAAACTAAATGCATGTATATGCACATGCGAAAATCTGCTGAGTGTTTGCAAATTCTCTTTCCCTGCCATCCTTTTTTCCCCCCACCCTGGAAAAGGTTTTACTCTTAGCCTTGTCATGATTTTTAACCTTTCCAGTGTGGAAAGAGATTTGATAGGAGTGGGCGGATACCCTTAACAGCCTCAAAACATGCTTACATGTAGCTCCCTGCCTATTGATAGCCTCCTCCATCTTGTGAGTTGCAGCCTACCTGTGCCCCAGATTGCAGTGAGCAGAGTCCAGGAAGTGGTAAGGAGGCAGACTAGTGCTGTCTCTTTCCTAAAAATGTTTAAAAAACGATTTTCCCTACCTGTGATTGCATCATCTAATTTTTTCTTTTTACATTTCTTTAACTGTCTTTGCCTGTGGTTGTTACAGTTTAAAATTGTAGTTTTAACCTGCCAGTGATTGCATAATTTATCCCATGTTTTTGTGTTTAAACTTGTGTTTTTTCCTGCCTGTGACTGTGATGGAGCAAGGACTCACAAATGAGACTTGCTTGGATGCAATCTTCTCATAGTATTAATTTATTAAACTTTGTATTGTTCATACTAACTTTTGCATACACAAACATAAGTAGCAAGGAAGCTTGCCTATGTGTCTAAACTAACAAATAACGCTTGTCTATTCTAAAATGGCCGCTAAAACGCGGGAACCTTACTGCGCATGTCTCAACCATATCACGTGTTGTGACGTCTCTCTTTGCTTGGTGGGAAAGTCCTGCTTCTGCGCAGTGTGCATTAAAATGGCTGCTTTATGTTTTCACGTGCTACAGCTTGCTCTCGTGTTGTAATTAAATTATCGTTTTCTTAACGCTATTAATGCGGGACAGAATTTATAAGTAAATGGGAATAGAGTAGAAAGAGTGGGTATACAGTGAAACATTTTATTTGTGATTTTAATATTTTCTTCTTTGACTTTTATTAGTTCGTAAATTTGGGCCTGGGGTTTGGTGAACTGAAACTCGAGAGACAATGATTCCGCGCATGCGCCTTGCATGGCTGCCCAGAGAGAAAAGGATGAAGTCAACCTGAACGTCGTCCAAGGCCATGAACTGATGGCCAAGACTGCTGTACCCATGATGTACCAACTGAATTAGCAACAATTTATATGAACAATGTATAAAATTCGTCGTGAGACGGGTGGGAAATAAAGCAAATGTAATAAAAGTGATGGGCGGTATTTTAAAACAATGAGCTTTAAGAAATTGAACTAAAATCAATATGGTGTGAGGATCAACCCCTGTCCCCGTCCAATCAGAAATAGTGGTCCCACATTTTGGCAACATTAATGGGAGGTACATGGGCGTAGAAGGGTATAATAGATATAGAATTAGTTAATTAGATAGGCGAGACTTAGAGACGAGAGAACAGGCGTCCACGCAGACAGGCAGAAGCTCCAGACCGACAAGCTGATCGATTGCAGACTGAATCGCTGTCCAGAGAGGTCCTGAGGAGGGGGCGGCGGAGTCCATTAGAAGGAAGGCACGGGAGAATCGAGGAGAAGTCAAGTATCAGAGAGAGGAACGACGCAGGCGTCGTTGTAGAGAGGTCACCGGTCCTGTCCTGAACCTGGAGGAGGTCTTTGCTCATCATCCTTCCTGGGTCTTATCTTTCCAACTCCTTGGCCAAGGGGTTTGGTTCTCGCACTTTAGGTAAATATAAATGCAACTCTTAGTTGCGCTGCTGTCTCTATCTTCTCCTTTCTGAGGGACCGTCATTGATAAATAATAATTATTCTTTGCTTCATCCTTGATATGCGATTAAGTATCATGTGGTTCTGTACTTTACTCTGCTAAATCTTTAGATAAACATTTTAAAACTTCTTGACTCAGTGATTATTTCAGGATTATGAATTGTAATGAATGTCACTCATTTTAAACTTCCCAATTAGCAAAGGATTCATTGGTAAGTCATTACTCTTCAATCAGAAAAGTAATTGGTAGCAGGGATTTGATAAAGAGTACAACTGACTCACCAGAGTAAGTACTAGCGTAGTATGAATGAATGGGCCCAAGTGAGTATCTGGTGAATGAATGCTGTTTGCTAGTATTGCGCTGGAACAGTTTTCTGAGGATGGTTCTGCTTTGTTAATTGGGTAATGAGAATTTTTATTTTTATGAACTAACATCCGTGTGTTCAAAGTTTGTTTTATGTTGTCCAGAAATACCCGGGAAAATTGAATAGCGGATGGTAAGTGGAAGCCATACTGCAGTGAGGTTATCTGTCAGGCAGAAATAGTACTGAAAAGTTAGGTAGGGCTATCAGTACTTGTTAGGGATTCTATGCGTGTTAGAAATGGGTAGCGTGGTGCAGAGCGGGCGGGCCAAACTCCGGAGGAAATGTGTAAAGCATCTGCGCAGCACACTCACAGGCGACACACCAGGCACACTACAAAAAGAGACCTCACCAGGTGATGTGAAAATAACTTGTGTATTGTGACATAAACACGTCAGAATGTAATCACAGTTGCATATACATGGTGCCAACCGGCACTGGGTAGCAATTTGCACGGGGACTATTTACAAGGCAGGGCCAATCGGGCCGCTGCCAGAACCATCACCAGGGGGGAAAGAACCCATTAGCATAAACAGCATTGGAACATTAGAAAAGAGCATTAGGCACCAACATGTGGGCATGGAGGCGACACCATTAGGGTGAAAGCATGAACAACACATTAGCAATTTGGGGGAAAACATTACCAGCATAAATGCATTAGCGTAGACCCCTTAGCGCAGGCATAGCCTTAGCATAAATCACCTGTACATAAATCATAAGAGGCGCTAGGCCTCACAAGCATAAGCCCCAGTCGTCCCAATCGGGGGCACAACACTCTGAAACTGGGCCCAGGCCAACTGGCCTCTCTCAGGGGCTCAGAAGCCCTATATCCCGCACAGTCAGGGTTGGCTGCAAGGGCGGCGAAAACAAAGGTGCGCAAAGCGCTAGGGTAGGAGGGTCCCTCACTCCTCTCTCTTTCCCTTCTGGGTAATCCAATGCCCCCAATGCGTGGCAGCTGCCCCCTGTCCTGCGAGGTAGCTGGGTAAACCCAACAAGCACTGGCGCCAACAATGCAGCGATGGGAGTCCCATTCCGGGCTCTAACAGGAATCTGCCCACAAGAACACTGGCACGGTGGAGCCCCTCTTCTGGGACTCTAGAATTTCCCAAAATGCCTCTGTCGTGCAGCTGAGGGAGGAAACAAGTACTGGGCACGTTGGAGCCCCCCTCCTATGGGACTCTAAACACAACCAATGCCCTCCAAAGAATACTGGCACCGGGGGCGGGCACCGACAATGTGCCCCGACATACCCCCAACCACAGGATGACTGAGCCCCACTCACCGGCAGTCTGAGGCCCCTCTGGATGTCTCTGCAGTCTCCGGGCACCGGCAATGTGCCCCGACAGGTCCCGCTTCTGGGACCTCTCCTGGCTTCACCCTCAGCGGAGCCTTCTCCTCGTCAGCAGCGCGGAGGGACAGGCACCGACAATGTGCCTCGGGCCCCTCCGCCGCAGGACTCCTCCTTGGCAATTTACATATAGCGCTCACGAGGCGCTAGGCGGCAGGAAAGTTCTTGGGCTGAAATTAAGTTGTAGCGCCCACAAAGCGCTAGGTCACACACCATAAAGTGGTAGCGCTCCCCTTCACTGGCAATGAAATATAGCCCTCCCGAGGCGCTAGGGAGCAGGCAGGAAGGCACAGTCACTGGAAATATAGCGCTCTCGCAGCACAGCGCTGCAGATGTCAGCTCCTCACCTCCTGGGCAATAAGATAAAGCGCTCTTCTTCTCCAGGTGCTAGCCAGCAGGCAGGGATGGTCAGTCACTTCAAATGTAGCGCTCCTCTTCTGCTGGGCACAGTTATAGCGCTCTCGCAGCAAGCAGAGCACAGTCAATGCAAATATGGCACTCCGGCAGCCCAGCGCTGCAGGACCCACGCACCTTCTTCTCCTGGGCAGGGCTGGAGGCAGCGCTCTCCTGGTGCAGGAATAAGGTTGTAGCGCTAAGTCCCACAAAATAAAGTTGCAGCGCTCCTCTTCCCCTGTGGCACAGTTATAGCGCTTTAGCAGCACAGCGCTGCAGGCATCAGCTCCTCTCTTCTCCTGGGCAGACCACGTGCTCACAGGGTGCTAGGCAGCAGGCAGCTGGCAGTAAGATATAGTGCTCACCAGGTGCTGGGCTTAGGATGGCAGGAGAGCAGGCAGGCAATACTGGGTAAGATCAGCAGGCAGTGGGTACTCATCAGAACAGGACAGCAGCTCCTAGAAGAAGTCATCTCCCATAAAGTGGCACTCCTCCTGACACAGCAGTCTTCACTCCAGTAAAGGGCTCTCACTGGCCCTGTGGACAGCGGAGGGGTGCAGATGGGCACAGGGGCCAGCACACAGGCCCAATGTGGCGGTACCTCCTGGCAGAGTGTCCCCTCTCATTCAGGTTCACGCTCAGTCTGAGCACATGGAGGCACAGCCCCCTCACCCCATCTACCAGAAAGGGCTGGAAGCTTCTGGAAGGTTCCCTGGGAAACCGGTCCCAACTGGTTTAGGGGGAGGTGTAGAGCACCCTGGGTGCCAGGCTTCCCTCCAAAAGCTAGGGGTGCTGGGAAACAGACAACTAGACCGCCAACTCCCCTCAGACAGGCGGCACATGTGCAGACAGGAAGGGCGTCCATTTTAAAAGTAACATTTTACAAAGGTGCATTTCTACAATGGTGGAAATAAAGGTGCGTACACCATTGCACAGCATTTATTATTTTCAGTTCAGACACACCATGTCAGTAAAAAGGCTAGGGGGAAAAGCGAAAAATTCAGGGAAAAAGGGCCAAGTCCAACAATGCGTATGAGTAATAGCAAAAGGAATATACTGGTAAAAATTTGATGTTATATCACCTAGAAAGGGTAACATTGAAGAAGTAACAGGTATTTCTAAAAGCTTGCGTGAAGAGTAAACGGAAGGGCTTTACTCGTAGTGTATGTTTAGTAAACGGAAAGGTTTTACTAAGAGTGGACGAAACTATCTTTTCCAATTTAGAGAAACTGGCACGATAGCGAATGTTTTATGTTGTTATTGAATTTTAATTAAAGTCGTAGAGAAAATTAAAGTTGCGTACGACTTTGTAAAGGGAGGGTCAGCTACCGGAGAGGGAGCTGACGTCACAAAACGCCGCGCTGGGATTGGTTGAAACCGCGGGCGTGGAAAGACTCTTGTAAAGGAGGGGTCAGTAGTCAGGAGCAGTACTGACGTCACAGGTGCCGCGCTGGGATTGGTCGAAACAGCGAGGGACAGAAAGGAGCAGAATGTAAAGGAGGGGTTGGCAGACAAACGTCACAGAAAGGCCGCGCTAGGATTGGTTCAGAGATAAAAGTTAGCTGGCATTTGATTGGTCGATTACCTTAGAAGCTGAAATCCTAGTGGAGAGGGGATTGCATGTTAAAGCGCGATCCAACTTTAACAGGAACTCGTCCGGATAGGAGATATTTAGGCTTTGCAGAATATAATTTTATACATCGAGATTTACCAAAGATGTACGAAGAGAAGAGAAAAATGTCATTTCTACAAAAGATTAAGAATTATTTTAAAAAGGATAAACCAATCAAAACTAGGGAAGGAATTATCATTCCACCAGCTAAAACGCCCGCTTCATTCATGATGATGGAGAGAGGTTATCATACTTGTGTATGGATAGAGAATTGGATAGAATATACAAAAAATGATGGAATATTAGCATTTCCCGAGAATGGCACTTTCAATGGGAGAATTCTTCAAAATTTGAGATTGAGGATGAATGACTTAGAACCCAGACCTAGATTAACTCAATACGAAGCCTTAGAGGAATGGGAAACCGAGGCATTTGAGCGTGACCGATCCAGGAGTAATAGGGGTTCTCGAGGATTTTTCCCCAGGAACCAAAATGAGTTAAGGGACAGTCAAATGAAACAGTGGAGGAGGGCAATGCTTACAGAGCGTTTGTATCCGATATTAATGGTGGATGAGCCATTAGGGAGCAAATGCACCGAGATGACAAAACACTTGACTAGATTTGGGGATTCCGAAGATGAATTTATGGAAGAGATATTATAGAACCCGCCACCATATCAGGAAGGGACAAGTGGATGCACCCCAAGTGCACCATTGTTAAGGACACCATTGGTACCACAAGTGTTGCATGATTCCCCAGCTAGTAGGGTACTTCAAAGCCATAGATAAAAATAGAGCTGAATTAATACAGAAAATAACAGTTAAATGTACATCCTGATTCCTTGACCATACCTGTAACAATTGGTCCAGTGGTTCCCTTATATGGTGACAAAGGAAATCACCCAAAACCTTTAGTTATGTCTACTCCTGTAAATGTTCCTAAACCGGAAGCAGTAGTAATGGTTGAGGATCACTTTAGTGATTGTGAATCTATGATTTCATTAATGGATTTGCCTATTCGAGAATCTGCAAATAGTACCCCCAGAAGAGCTACACCTGGTTGCTTAAGAGATGTGAACATAGTAACCTCATCAGGAACCAAAAGTGCCACAGTAGTAACACCAGAAGGATCCGACAAACAGAGTTCACCCCCAAAGATCATGGACATTTATAAATTAAAGGTCGAATTAGAAGAAATAATAGCAGGAAATGTAGGGGTAGATCGTCTAAATACATACGATGAAGAAGAACTATTGTTTGTGTGCAGAAGTATCACAAGAAATGTAAAGTTATTTCATGAGAAATTATCAGATTTAGCTCTGCTGATGGGAATTGAAATAGGGAGATCAAAAGTGTTACAGAAACCTTATAGAGCAGATTTTTCAGACAAAGACTTAGAAAACATGAATGCCTCTGGAAGAAAATTACAAATAAGGGAATTAATGACAGTCTTACAGAAATGGGGAGACCTAGATAAATGGAAAGCTAGATGGACCAAGAAAAAGGAAGAAGCACGATCCAGTAGAAAAACCACTGAATATTTAATGAAGGAAACAGGGAAAGCAGATCAAATGTACCCGATGCGAGAAGTTCCAGGAGGGGGATATGTACATGTCACATGGAGCAGACAGGATATTTTGTCATTTACGAATGTCTTTCCAAAATTGAGAGAGAAGCCAATTGAATGGTACAAACAGGTTGAGAGGTTTGCGAAGGTGTCAAAGGTATTGTTGAAGGATTTGGATGGTTTGTTTGACATAGTGGTACCTGCCGATTTATGGACAGATTGTAAGATCACAGTTGATTGGCCTGGTGAGGAGTATCCTAGAGATCCAAAGACAGGTGCCCCGTCAAATGATGTAATGAAAAAGTATCAGCAGGTAATAACTTACCTGAAAGGGAAAATACCACCAAAAGAAACAGATTGGGTGAAAATAGACAGAACTACCCAAGAAGCCAGTGAATCGGTACACGCCTATTATGAACGTTTATTGCAGGTATTCAAGCAGTATAGTGGATTTGAGGATATTGGAGATAAAAATATGAGTCAGTTTGTCTACCGATTTGTCTATGGTCTGAAGCCAGAGATTTGTCAGATGATTAAGCAGCATATGTTATGTTGGCAGGGGAAGCCAATTGACGAAATTTTGAAGTATGCAAAATATTGTGGAGATGACATTGAGGACAGGCACAAGAAATTGCAGGAGAAAGTAATGTGGGCTCAGGTAAAAATGGCTGAGAAACAGGGAATTAACTTGGATAATCCGAGTGAAAATCAGGGAAAGGATTCTGGAGCAAGTGGTGAGACTGGAAATGGTGGAAAAGTGAGAGGACGAATGAGCAGAGAAGAGGCTAAAAAGAAATTTCCTTGTCATGGATGCGGAAAATTGGGGCATTGGAAGGATGAATGTAAAAAGATTCGAAATAATAATGGCCCAAATCAAAATTTAAATCCACAGACACAGAATGACTCACAGCAGGGTGTAAATCCTCAGAGTCAGTTGCCACCTGCACCTATACAGGGTAATGTAAGCAGAGCAAAGCACGGTACAGACGTCGGATATCAAGGAGGAAGTGGTAAGAATGAGTATGTAACATCACAATTTCTTTTACAGGACGATTTCTGTTCCTATAGTCAGTGGCTGTGCCTAGGAGAGGGGGAGAAGGAGTGCGTACTTGGCTCTTCCTTACCGGTAGATCAGTCAGGTCCATATGTTGAAGGGAATGTGAAAGGTAATGATATTACTTTCCTTTTGGACACTGGTGCTACCAGGTCTACTGTGAGAACAGCAGACATCCCAGACCTTCCTCTCTCTGGAGAAGCTATCCAAGTTGTGGGGGTGGCTAATAGAAAGATTAGAACACCTCTTACCGAACCAATGGAAGTAAAAATCGGAAACTTTAGAGAAATGCATCAATTTGTAGTGTGTGATTCCAGTCCAGTAAATTTATTGGGCCGAGATTTGTTATGCAAAATGAATTGCACAATTTTCTGCACACCGGATGGTGTGGCAGTTCAGACCCCAGATGAAGATCATGTATATAAGTTTATGATTGCAAAACAAGGTACAGAAGTAGATGAGATGTTTTCTTTGATAACAAAAGACGAATTGCCAGAAGAATTAAAAACTACAGTGAATTCCATGGTATGGGATTTCACGGGAAAAGAAGTAGGACTTATGGCCAAAGTAGATCCAGTCAAAATTACTGTGAAAGAAGGTGCGATTTTCCCAAATACCAGACAATACAAAATGAGTGCAGAAGTAAAAGCAGGAGTCATTGAAGAAATAAACAGAATGGTAAAACAAGGAATATTAAAAGAGGTGATGAGTAGCCATTGTAATTCACCAATCATGGGTTTGAAGAAACCTAGTGGAAAATACAGGATTGTTCAAGACCTGCGTAAAATAAACAAGATTGTGGAACCCTGTTGTCCTATAGTGCCAAATCCTGCAGTAATTCTATATCAGATTCCTTGGAGTGCAGGATGGTTCACTGTGATTGATTTATGCCAAGCATTCTTTTCGATACCTTTGCATCCAGATAGCCAGTATCTATTTTCATTTAAATTTGAGAACAAAGTCTATGTATGGAATCGTGTTCCTCAGGGGTACACGGAAAGTCCTTCCATCTTCAATCAGATATTGAAAAAGTGCCTAGAGAAACTAGTGATGCCAGGAAGCTCAGTCTTAGTGCAGTATATAGACGACTTACTGGTGGCATCTAATACCAGAGAGGACTGTGTTGTTGATTCTATTGCATTATTAAATCATTTAGCTGAAGAAGGGCATAAAGTCTCACCTGAAAAATTGCAGTTTTGTACAACAGCAGTTAAATATCTGGGACATCAAATTGAGAGGGGAAAAGAAGAATAACGTCTGAGAGAGTAAAATTAATCAAGAAAATGCAAATGCCTGTAACCCAAAGGGAAGTGAGAATGTTCCTTGGAATAGTAGGTTATTGTCGACAGTGGATACTAGGATTTTCTCTGTTAGCTAAACCATTAATTCAAATGACGAAAAAGAAGGCAAAGGACCCAGTTGAGTGGGATGATGAAAGCGTAGGAGCTTTTGTAAAATTAAGAAATGCTCTATGTGCAGCACCTGCCCTATGCATGCCTGATTATAAGAAAAATGTTGCATTATTCTGTCATGAGAGAGAAAATTGTGCACTTTCAGTCCTAACTCAAAGGCATGGTTTGGACAGACGTCCTATAGCATATTTTTCTGCTACATTGGACCCAGTGGCGGCCGCATTGCCAGGCTGCTTAAAAGCAGTAGCGGCTACCTGTTTGAGCATTGAACAAAGTGAGTCAATTGTAATGGGACATCCTGTAAAGGTGTTTGTTCCACATGCGGTTGTGATTCTGTTAACAAGAACCCGAACTCAGCATCTTACTCCTAGTCGGCTGACTAAGTTTGAGAGAATAATAATGGGTGCTGAAAATGTGACCATGGTAAGGTGCACAATAGTAAATCCTGCTACCTTACTACCAGACCCATATCATGAGGAAGTTAAAGATGACGAAGAAGAAGAACATGATTGTTTACAAGTCACAGAGTTATGCACGAAACCACGTCCTGATATTCAGGAACTACCAATCAGGAAGCCAGACAGGGAGCTGTTTGTTGATGGTTCATGTCAAAGGCATGACGATGGTAAACTAACTGCCGCCTATGCAGTGTGTGAATTAACTGGAATAGTCGAAGCATCCTATTTACCAGGAGTCAAATCTGCACAAATAGCTGAATTGATTGCATTGATAAAGGCTTACAAAATTGGGAGGAATCAAAAAGTAACTATATTTACAGACAGCCAATATGGTTACGGGGTTGTGCATGATTTTGGCCAGCTATGGATGCAGAGGGATTTCATGACTTCTTCAGGATCCCCCATTAAAAATGGACAGTTCGTAAGGGAATTGCTGGAAGCAATACAATCACCAAAAGAATTGGCTGTGGTGAAATGTGCCGCACACCAGTGTCACGGACGGATTAGTTTCAACCACTAACCTGTAAAGCCGGATACAACGGGAGCGATGGAAGATGCCAAGTAACCCTATCCCCCTTAATAGTATGACCTGTGGGGGTGTACCAACCACGCCAACAGGAAACACTACGTGAAGGGAAAGGGAAAAAAGGGACAAAGGAAACAAAAAGGTGGCGGCTGCTGAACCCTCGAAGGAACTCGACCTCGGAGTTAAAGAAGCCACTCCTGCTGGCTAGTCCCTGGTTACCTAGGTAAGACACAAGCACAACACACCTGTAACAAACATCATACACAGACGCCAGCCAGAAAACTAATGGATATGTGCAAGTACTTACAGCTAGTCAGGCCGCTTTCATTCCTTAATCAAACAAGGCAATGCCAGAAATAATAATGGTGAAGTTAATTGTACTTAGCTGGATTGGTTGAGTCCCAAACCACAGCGGATACTCCTTTCCCAACTGACAATAGTTCAAATGGCAACCTCACGTTCCAGCTGAGTCATGAAGTCTGCCCCAGCTTTGTGAGGCGAGAAAAAGCACCCTTTTTTGCCGCACACGAGATGATTTTAATCCGAGCCTCTCATCGGCTCTATTCACTCGGGAAAACAACTTCCTTGCCGCGTTCGGCTCCTGTTACGGGACAACAGGGACTCCTGCACGGAAACTCCAGCAAGGCAGCAGACTCCGGGGAAGTAGTCTGGTGAATGACGCTATGGCGTTCTGTACTCTCCGCGCGTCCGCGCGTCTTAACCCGGAAGGGGTTGCACACCGAGGCAGCTCAGAACTCGGGTCTTCTCTCTCTCTGCTTCGGCGCGGCTGTCACACAGCACTGGGAGCCTCGAGATATCCAAGGATCTGCGTGGGAGCAAACTCTGCTTACAGGAACACGGGCTCGTGAAGACTGTAATGAGCTCGATTGACAAGCACCCTTTTGGATGAGGGAGGTGCTTAAATACGGAGGAGAGGTAGGGCAACGCCCCTGTCAGTGGAATTATGGGAGTTGTAGTGTTCAGGCATACACACTCCATTACGCCTCTCACTAAGCGCGCTGAATCGTGACAGAACCCCCCTCAAGGACCGACGTCTCGGCGGTCCACCAGGCCTAGAGGGATACCGCAAGTGAAAACGTCTGAGAAGGCCGGGGCAGTGGAGATTGGTAACGGGCTCCCAAGAGCGATCTTCGGGACCATAACCCTTCCAGTCGATGAGATAATGCACCCTCCCCTGATACGCTTGGAGTCGAGTATATCCCTGACTTCGTACTCATCTTCCCCCTCTACTGACAGTGGTCGTGGTCTCACTGGTAGTCTGGTGTGAGAGAGACAAGGCCTCAAAAGGGAAACATGAAACACAGGGTGGATGCGCCATGAGGAAGGGAGAGATAACCTGATTGCTACGGGATTGACTATTCTCTCTATGGGGTAGGGGCCCACAAACTTGGGTTTCAACCGAGAATTCCCCTTGATTGGTAGATGTTTGGTGTCCAGCCACACCCTATCCCCCACTGTATAGGCTGGTTCTAGGGTTCTCCTTCTATCTGCATACTGTTTGTCGCGCGCTTGAGCGGCTGTTAGCTGTGTTTTGGCAGTCTGTAGTACTTTTCTCAGGTGTGCATGGTGTTCCTGGATCGAGGGGTGCTTTGCCACCACAGGCCAATCGAAGGGCAACATATTAGGATGGTAACCCAAGGTGCAAAAGAAGGGCGAACACCCCAGTGAAGAATGGTCAGAGTTATTGTACGCAAACTCGGCCATCCATAGAAGCGTGCTCCATTCCTCTTCATGTTGCAACGTGAAGCAGCGGAGATACTGCTCTAATGTCTGGTTCAGTCTTTCTGTTTTGCCGTCTGTCTGCGGGTGGTAGCTAGTGGAAAGACGGGCATCAACTTTCATGACAACACACAGTGCCTTCCAGAATCTGGAGGTGAATTGAGTCCCTCTATCAGTAATGAGGACTGCTGGTATGCCATGCAGGCGCACGATATGTTGCAAGAACGCCTGAGCCAATTCCATTGAAGTCGGTAGCCTGGGCATTGCAATGAAGTGGCCCATCTTGGTCAGATGATCTACGACCACTAAAATGGTGTTATTGCCTGAGGAGGGAGGCATCTCCACTATAAAGTCCATAGACAAGGTGTGCCAGGGAGCTGGAGGTATTGGTATGGGCCGGAGCAATCCACTGGGCCTGCTGTGTTGTGCTTTTCCTTGTGCACAGATAGCGCATTCCGCGACGTACTTCATTGTGTCTTTTCTTAATGTATTCCACCAAAAATGTCTTTGCATAGCCTGAAGAGTCTTTTGGACTCCTAGGTGTCCCCCAGTGTGGAGTCATGTACCCATTGTAGGGCTTGTCTTTGTAGTGATTCTTCCGGCACGTATAACTGCTTATCGTGATACCACAACCGGTCCAACGAGGAACGATGCAGAGGCTCTTCGGTAACCCAGGCTTGTTCGTCTAGCCCTTCGATTTTCGCCCTCACCTTTCCCAGGAAGTCAGGTGTTCTTGTCAAGGCCATTAACTCCGCTGGAAAGGAAGCGTTCTGCAGTATGATAGGGTTTTCTTCAACTCGCACCAGGCCCCGTTCAGGGTCAGGTGTGGGTCGTGATAGGGCATCAGCCTTGCCGTTTTGTGCTCCTGGCCGGTATCGAATCACGAAGTCAAACTCAGAGAAAAACAACGACCACCGGAGTTGTCTAGGAGTCAGGGCTCTTGCGCTCTTCAAGAATAACAAATTCCGATGATCGGTGTAGATCTCCACGGTGTGTTTAGCTCCTAGCAGATGGTGTCTCCATTCCTCGCATGCCCGCTTTATTGCCAACAGCTCCTTGTCGGTGATACTGTAGTTGCACTCACAAGGCGACAGCTTCTTGGAGAAGAAGGCAACAGGATGAAGCTGGCCTGTGTCAGGATGTCTTTGGGATAGGATTCCGCCTAGTGCGTAATAAGACGCATCCGTTTCTACCACAAACGGTCGAGAGGCATCGGGGTGTCTTAACACAGGCGCACTGGTAAAACGGCTTTTAGCGTTCGGAATGCCCTTTCCGCGGAGTCGGTCCAGCGAAAAGCCGCTCCTTTCCGCAACAAGTGTGTTAGGGGCTGTATGATACCGGAGAACTCCTTAATGAACCTCCTGTAAAAGTTCGCGAAGCCCAGGAAGCTTTGCAAGGCCTTTACACAGGAGGGTGACTCCCACTGCAGGATGGCTCGTACCTTTTTGTCATCCATGTGTATACCGTTTGGTGCAATGACATATCCCAAGAACTCCACTTCGGTGGCGTGGAAGAGGCTCTTCTCCAATTTAGCAAAGAGTTTATACCTCTGTAGACGTTCCAGAACCTCGGATACATGAAGGATGTGGTCCTTTAAGGACGCTGAGTAAATCAGTATGTCATCGATATACACTACGCATGATACGTCCAGCAGGCCTCTCAGGACTTCATCCATAAAAAACTGGAATGCAGCGGGAGCATTGCAGAGACCGAAGGGCATGACCTGGTACTCATACAGCCCAAATTTTGTTCGAAAAGCCGTCTTCCACTCGTCTCCTTGCCGCACTCTTACCAGATGGTAGGCTCCCCGAAGGTCCAGTTTGGTAAATATCTTGGCTCCTTTCAACTGATCCAGCAGCACGGGTATCAAGGGCAGCGGATACCTATTCTTTCTGGTCACTCTGTTGATCGCCCTGTAGTCCACACAAGCCCGCAAGCCGCCCTCCCTCTTCGGAATGAAGAAAATTGGCGAGGAAGCAGGGGATGAAGAAGGACGGATAAAGCCAATGGACAGCATCTTGGTGAGGTACGACTGCAAATAGGTGGTTTCTGATTCAGTAAGGGCGTAGATACGGCTGCATGGTATGCTGGCTCCAGGCTCTAAGTCAATCACACAATCGTAGTCTCTGTGTGGGGGTAGCCTTTCCGCTTCTTGTTGGCTGAACACCGCACTAAACTGCCCGTATTCCTCCGGCAGCGTGGTGGTACAGCATACGGTCTGTGTGTTACAAGCGCTCGCAAGCAGTCCTGCCGAGCTCACCATGGCGTCAGGCAGGCGTATCTTCTCGGTGGAACAATGCGTTTTGCAGAACAAGGAGTTCATAGTGACTGTGCGAGCAGCCCACCGCACTAAGGGATCATGTAGGGTTAGCCAAGGCATGCCCAATATGAGTTTGAAGTGGGGAGCATCTATGAGGTCGAACTGGATATATTCGGAATGATCTACTCCCACATGCATCAGACACAATTGTGTATGAAATCTCACTGGGCCTGAAGTTAAAGCCGTTCCATCCACAGCCTTAACAGGTTCCGGAGTTTCTTTTCGTATGCAGGGTACTCCAAGTTCTTGCGCGTACTGTTGGTCAATAAAATTACCGGTAGCTCCAGAATCCAGTAAAGCATGCACCATTACGGGCCCTCCTCCTGGTAGTTCCAGCATAACACACACGTTCATATGGGCCACTGATGTTTGAACTGTGTTGGCCACAGCTGGTGAGACCTCTGCTCTCCTAAAACTCAAACAAGGGGTCTCCTTCTTGCTCGAGGGCGTTAGTTTCCCTGATCCTCAGAGGTATACTCCACCACAGTCAAGTTCCTGGATCCCGGACTGCCTTTGTTCATTAACCTGGTTCTAGATTTACACTCCTTGATGAAGTGACCAGGCTTCCCGCAGTACATACATAACCTCTGTTTTCTTCGTTTGTCACGTTCTTCTTGACTAATCGGCCCTTTTATTCCGCTGATCTGCATTGGCTCTGTCCCATCAGGAGTAGCCGGGTGTTCTTCTGGTATGGGCCTAGAGCGTGGTAGAAGGAATCTTGAGTCCGCCCTTTGTTTGTCTCCTTTTCTTTCCTGAAGCCTATGATCTAGTTGAACCGTGAGATCTATAAGTTCATCACACGTGGCGGGCATATGCACGACTTGAGCCAAAACGTCCTTTAGTTCACTTCTCAGGCCTTGGTAGAATAAAGATGTTCTTTTTCCATAGGCCAATTGGTTTCCACCAAGAGCCTGTTGAAGGTGGTTATATATGTGAGTAGATCTTGCGTGCCCTGCTTAAGCGCAATAAGCTCCCTGTCTAAGGATAGCTGGTGTGCCTTTCGGTCAAACAGTTTGCGCATCTCTTCACAAAAGTCAGAAAAGTTACGCAACACAGGATCGTCCCTCTCTATCAAGGGAAATGACCAGCTAGCGGCATTGCCCCCTAGGTAGGACATAACAAATGCCGTCTTGGCTTGGTCAGTGGGGAACACAGCAGGTTTGCACATGAAGTGCAGCTTACACTGACCCAAAAATATCCCAAATTTCTTGGGATCCCCAAAGAACCGCTCAGGAGGGGCGAGGGGTAGTTGTAAAGGCTGTATCACTTGGATAGAGGCAGGCCCACCCTGGGCAGGAGAAGAAAAAGGCCCTGTCCCTCCATCCTGCGTGTGGTTCCCGTGCCCCCTGCCAGTGTCGTGTGAAGTAAGCGGGGGCGGTAAGGTCCAGTCTTTTATGTACGAACCTCCTCGTGTACCCCCAAGATTCGAGCGGGACAGACCCGCTACTTCCCGTCTCATCGTGCCCATCTCATTACGTAACTCTAGGTTCTCCCCTCGGAAGGCATCCACTTCCATCCTCAATGCTGTCAACGTTTCTAGTACAGACGTAAGAATTACATTGGTTTCCATCGCTCAGGCTGCAAGTAACCGTGGGCTTGTCAATCTGTCACGGACGGATTAGTTTCAACCACTAACCTGTAAAGCCGGATACAACGGGAGCGATGGAAGATGCCAAGTAACCCTATCCCCCTTAATAGTATGACCTGTGGGGTGTACCAACCACGCCAACAGGAAACACTACGTGAAGGGAAAGGGAAAAAAGGGACAAAGGAAACAAAAAGGTGGCGGCTGCTGAACCCTCGAAGGAACTCGACCTCGGAGTTAAAGAAGCCACTCCTGCTGGCTAGTCCCTGGTTACCTAGGTAAGACACAAGCACAACACACCTGTAACAAACATCATACACAGACGCCAGCCAGAAAACTAATGGATATGTGCAAGTACTTACAGCTAGTCAGGCCGCTTTCATTCCTTAATCAAACAAGGCAATGCCAGAAATAATAATGGTGAAGTTAATTGTACTTAGCTGGATTGGTTGAGTCCCAAACCACAGCGGATACTCCTTTCCCAACTGACAATAGTTCAAATGGCAACCTCACGTTCCAGCTGAGTCATGAAGTCTGCCCCAGCTTTGTGAGGCGAGAAAAAGCACCCTTTTTTGCCGCACACGAGATAATTTTAATCCGAGCCTCTCATCGGCTCTATTCACTCGGGAAAACAACTTCCTTGCCGCGTTCGGCTCCTGTTACGGGACAACAGGGACTCCTGCACGGAAACTCCAGCAAGGCAGCAGACTCCGGGGAAGTAGTCTGGTGAATGACGCTATGGCGTTCTGTACTCTCCGCGCGTCCGCGCGTCTTAACCCGGAAGGGGTTGCACACCGAGGCAGCTCAGAACTCGGGTCTTCTCTCTCTCTGCTTCGGCGCGGCTGTCACACAGCACTGGGAGCCTCGAGATATCCAAGGATCTGCGTGGGAGCAAACTCTGCTTACAGGAACACGGGCTCGTGAAGACTGTAATGAGCTCGATTGACAAGCACCCTTTTGGATGAGGGAGGTGCTTAAATACGGAGGAGAGGTAGGGCAACGCCCCCTGTCAGTGGAATTATGGGAGTTGTAGTGTTCAGGCATACACACTCCATTACGCCTCTCACTAAGCGCGCTGAATCGTGACAACCAGTCAGGAGATGATTGGGTGGTAGTCGGCAACAGATATGCGGATCTTGTGGCTCAACATTGTGCCAAAAATAGATTGTCAGTCAATAAAAGGGTGGAGAGAATGGGAATCAGCTGCCAACTTATGCTGTATGCACCACCTGAAACATGGAATGATGTAAAAAGAATGCAAGATGATGCTGATGAGAATGAAAGAAATACATGGATTAAAATGGGATGTTCCCAAAGGGCAGACGACGATTTATGGATTTATGCCGATGGCAGACCAGTCATGCCCGATTCTTTGCTTTCACAAATGGCCAGGATGTATCATGGAGACACACACATAGGGAGAGATGCAATGATTAGGCTCTTCAGACAAAATTGGTATAACCCAAGGTTCAGGGCTGTAGCAGAGAGTCTTTGCCAGAGATGTTTAACGTGCCAAATGCATAATCCAGGAAGAAAAACAATAATTGGGTTTGGAAAAATTGGAAAGGCAGAAGGTCCATTTATAAGATTGCAATTCGATTTCATTCAGTTATCATCATGCAGAGGGCTGAAATATGTACTTGTCATAGTGTGTCTGTTTTCAAAGTGGGTGGAGGCCTATCCAACCAGAAGGAATGACAGTATTACAGTCGCAAAGTTGTTGCTACGAGAACTCATTCCGAGATTTGGTTTCCCAGTAACTTTGGAATCAGATAGAGGAAAGCATTTTAACAGTGAAGTGATTAAAATAATTTGTGAAGCTTTCCAAATTGAGCAAAAACTGCACCGTGCATATCGTCCAGAGGCTTCTGGAGTGGTTGAACAATTGAATGGCACTATAAAATCGAGACTGGGAAAAATGTGTGCATCAACCTCATTAGAGTGGCCGGATGCATTGCCACTTGTTTTAATGGGACTCAGAAGCATTCCTGATAGAAATACCGGATTGAGTCCACACGAAATAATGATGGGAAGAGCAATGAGACAAGCACATGTTCCCACAAATAAACTGCTGAATATATCTGATATGGTTCTGGATTATTGCAAAGGATTGGCTGACCTAGTGCGTTCTGTCTCTCACCAGGTTGGAGAAGACGCAGTTTCCAGGCAGCCTGAACAAGAACATGATCTGAGTCCCGGAGACTGGGTGGTAGTGAAGAATCACACCAGAGAAACGTGTCTATCACCTAGGTGGGGCGAACCTTGTCAGGTCATACTGATCACAAACACAGCAGTGAAGTGTGCAGGATTTCCTAATTGGATTCATGTAAGCCACACCAAAAGAGTACCAGACCCTGAAGAAGAAAATCCTCAGTCAGCATCAATAACTGAGGAAGCTGAAGGTTGCCCAGCTGAAGAATCTCAGGCGGGAGATTCAAGGGAAGCTGAAGAAGAACAACCGAGCACAAGTCAGGACTGGATACCGGTGGTGGAAATTCCTGAAGTTTACCACCGAACAAGAAGTCAAGCAAATTTGGAAGAAATAGAAGAAGATCAGATAGGTGAAGGAGAAGCAGCTCAGGAAGAAGAAGAAGACACAATAAGAGAACCTGAGCAGGGCCAGATATGGAGAGGAAACTGGGCTCAAATTTCCGAAGAATCAACTAAATTTGAGCAGGGACAGACAGGTTTAGAAGAACCCGGTCAGGCTGCAGAAGTACAAAGTGCAATAAGCCCTGATCAGGACCAGTTAGATACAGAAAAATACACAGCAGAAGAAGATCTCGAGAAACACGAACATGAAGACATAAATCAAGAACAAGGTCAGTTATTAGAAACTCACAGTGGAGCTGCTGAAGAGAAACCAATAAGACCTGAAAAAGAGAAAATAAGAGAAACAGTAATTGCAGAAAACGAAACTGTGCTAAACCCTGAAAATAAAAGAATTTCTGAAGAAGAAAATAAAGAGACAGTGCAAACAAAGAAAACAAGAAAAGGTGATCATTGGCCTAGTGTCATTAAAAGAGTAAAATACCACATAACAACCAGAAGTGAAGATCCAGAACATGTAAATGAAGTAACAAGCCAAACGGGACAAGAAAGCAGAACTGAGAAACGAAGAAGCAAAAGACTGAAACTTATTAACAATAAGTTTAAAGGTCCTGATTGGACTTACATCATTCTTGAAGATTACGAGAGCTCAGAATCAAACGAAAGTGGTGACGAAGGAACAAGTGCGGAATTGACCTATGAAAAAGAAACAAGACCACCCTGATAAAGCGAAATAGTGATATAAAGAAACGGAAAATAGATAAGAAGAACAATCTTCCTTGTCAAAATGTCCAACGATAGAGTTACTGGGAGATCAAAACAGAAATGTTGTAAAAGATGCTGTGCAGTATGCATATGTAGTCTAGCAATGGTGCTTATAGTTTGGTTAGTTCTGATCGTAGCAGTTCCTTACCTTATGATAATGGATAAAAAGATTAATAACGAAACTAAGGAAAGGACAGCAAACTTGAAAGGTAATAGAGTAGAACTAATGGCAGAAAATGAACCAGAATTTCATCATGAAATAACTGATAACGACACTAGTTTAAATGTTTTCACCAAGTTATTGTTTCAATATGTAGATACCATGGAAGTTAGTAATTGTTATGTCTGTATGAAGTTACCTGAATCAGTAGCAGAAGGGTTAACGTATCATCACTTGCCATTGACGTATGGCATATCATGTAGTGTATTGGCTAGTTTATTTTATAGAACAGGGAGACTTCAGTATTATTATTCGAACATAGATGTGATATTTTCTGAGGTTCCGATTCGAAAGAGTATGAACCCAGTGCTTAGTAGTCAAGATGCACAGTTTATGGGAGAATTTTTCTTAACAATGAAATCGATAGATATAACACATGCACATAGACACAATCTAACATGTTCATTACATGAAGAAGAAAAGATATTTTTGAACTTAGTAGAAGATAGAAGACAAGATTTTCAAAAGAAAGCTTCTGAGCATAAGGCTCATTTGCCACCTTGGGCTGAGAAAGAAGGGAGTTACACACCTGGCAAGGCTCAAGCTGCTATGGCTCTGGATTTTGTAAAGACAGGGGAAATTTGTCTACATAGGCTAAAAACTGATTATAACAATGTTTTCATTGGTACCAGTGAATGTGAGCACAATTTCTTAATTCTTGGAGGTTGGGGAATCAAAGGAGGAACAGATTCAGTTTTTCCTGGAATCTATTATGTGTGTGGGAATAAGGCTTACTTTAGGCTTCCTGCACGGTGGTATGAAAGTTGTTATTTTGGAATAGTGTTTCCAAAAATATACCACGTAAAAAGAAACACTGGGAGCAATGAAAATAATGGTGAATTAACACGTAATAAAAGAGCTAGTTTTTCAGAAATTGTAGGTGATATATTTGGTGCATTGATACCTTCGGTGGGAATAATTCTGAACTCAAGGAAAATATGTAAATTGTCAACAGTGGTTGATCGTTTATCAACGGATACTGCTGGAGGATTTCTAATGATTAATGCGGAGATGGTTGCGATTAGGTCTATGGTTATGCAAAATCGACTTGCTCTTGATATTATATTGGCAAAAGAGGGCGGAGTCTGTAAATTATTGAAGACGAAACACTGTTGCACTTACATACCTGATAAAAGTGCAGAAATTGGAACGCAGATACAGAATATAACAAAACTTGAGAAGGAACTAAAACCACTGGAAGTTGATAGTGTATGGGAAAGATTGACAAATAGTATTGCGTCAATTGGTACCTGGTTTGCTAATGTAGGGAAATGACTTATAGGTCAAATATTAGTACCCTTAGCAGGGATAGCAATAATAGTACTGTCAATAATAATATGGTGCAAATGTTGTAGAAAGAATGAATCGTATAATGTGACAGGAAAAGGAAAGAAGAGAAAGTTTGACGAAATTGAACTTGAAGACTTGAGAAGTGAATTATACAAGAAACTGAAAGGGGATGTGAAAAATAGAAAATGTAAAAATGAAAATGAAACTATTTTATGCTAAAAGTTGGCATCTGGTTGTGGGTAGTATTTGATGGCTCAGAAACGCCATCAGAGAGGGGATTGATGGAGCAAGGACTCACAAATGAGACTTGCTTGGATGCAATCTTCTCATAGTATTAATTTATTAAACTTTGTATTGTTCACACTAACTTTTGCATACACAAACATAAGTAGCAAGGAAGCTTGCCTATGTGTCTAAACTAACAAATAACGCTTGTCTATTCTAAAATGGCCGCTAAAACGCGGGAACCTTACTGCGCATGTCTCAACCATATCACGTGTTGTGACGTCTCTCTTTGCTTAGTGGGAAACTCCTGCTTCTGCGCAGTGTGCATTAAAATGGCTGCTTTATGTTTTCACGTGCTACAGCTTGCTTTCGTGTTGTAATTAAATTATCGTTTTCTTAACGCTATTAATGCGGGACAGAATTTATAAGTAAATGGGAATAGAGTAGAAAGAGTGGGTATACAGTGAAACATTTTATTTGTGATTTTAATATTTTCTTCTTTGACTTTTATTAGTTCGTAAATTTGGGCCTGGGGTTTGGTGAACTGAAACTCGAGAGACAATGATTCCGCGCATGCGTCTTGCATGGCTGCCCAGAGAGAAAAGGATGAAGTCAACCTGGACGTCATCCAAGGCCATGACCTGATGGCCAAGACTGCTGTACCCATGATGTACCAACTGAATTAGCAACAATTTATATGAACAATGTATAAAATTTGTCGTGAGACGGGTGGGAAATAAAGCAAATGTAATAAAAGTGATGGGCGGTATTTTAAAACAATGAGCTTTAAGAAATTGAACTAAAATCAATATGGTGTGAGGATCAACCCCTGTCCCCGTCCAATCAGAAATAGTGGTCCCACATTTTGGCAACATTAATGGGAGGTACATGGGCGTAGAAGGGTATAATAGATATAGAATTAGTTAATTAGATAGGCGAGACTTAGAGACGAGAGAACAGGCGTCCACGCAGACAGGCAGAAGCTCCAGACCGACAAGCTGATCGATTGCAGACTGAATCGCTGTCCAGAGAGGTCCTGAGGAGGGGGCGGCGGACTCCATTAGAAGGAAGGCACGGGAGAATCGAGGAGAAGTCAAGTATCAGAGAGGGGAACGACGCAGGCATCGTTGTAGAGAGGTCACCGGTCCTGTCCTGAACCTGGAGGAGGTCTTTGCTCATCATGCTTCCTGGGTCTTATCTTTCCAACTCCTTGGCCAAGGGGTTTGGTTCTCGCACTTTAGGTAAATATAAATGCAACTCTTAGTTGCGCTGCTGTCTCTATCTTCTCCTTTCTGAGGGACCGTCATTGATCAATAATAATTATTCTTTGCTTCATCCTTGATATGCGATTAAGTATCATGTGGTTCTGTACTTTACTCTGCTAAATCTTTAGATAAACATTTTAAAACTTCTTGACTCAGTGATTATTTCAGGATTATGAATTGTAATGTCACTCATTTTAAACTTCCCAATTAGCAAAGGATTCATTGGTAAGTCATTACTCTTCAATCAGAAAAGTAATTGGTAGCAGGGATTTGATAAAGAGTACAACTGACTCACCAGCGTAAGTACTAGCGTAGTATGAATGAATGGGCCCAAGTGAGTATCTGGTGAATGAATGCTGTTTGCTACTATCGCGCTGGATCAACTGCTTCCATTTAACCTGTTGAATTGTGGGATTTGCAGTCCAAACTCTGTAGTTTTTCCCTCTCATTCCCTGTGACTATCAGTTTTTCCCTCCAAATGTCTCCTTTGCTCTGTGCTAAGACCTGTATGTTAAGCAGTGCACCCCCAGCGACCATCTTGTGTTAACAAGTCAGTGAAACCAGCCCCCCCTTCCTCCCTGAGACAGCAGTAATGTGCTGTAAGCTGTTTAAACTGTGTTTAATAGGGACTGTGCACTTCGTTTTTTGGCCAGGAGAGGGAGTAAAGTTTAATACAAATAGTGTTGTTAGAGGACAAGTTTGTTGGGGCCTTACCTGCAGAAGTCCAAATTGTGGGTTGAGCCGGTCTGTCTCCTAGGAGATTTCTGAATAGAGAAGCAGCTTCCAACTCCCTGGCCAGAAAACCTTGTCTGAGGTAGCTGGGACCTTATATAGTCTGATATTGTTTGGTACATGTGTACACTGATTGGTGGTTGTATCTGATGTTTCTATTGGATTAGGGTTAGTGTCCTCATTGGTTGGGTATTTGAGGGTTCTGATTGGTTTCTGTGTCTGTGATTCAATCAATGTAGGGTTGGGACTAGGGCTAGGGTTAGTATTTCTATTGGAAGTAGGGACTAGGGCTTCCTGTGTTATTGGTTGTTGGGACTAGGGTGGGACTAGGGCTAGGGTTAGGCCTTTAATTGGAAGTAGCGATTAGGGCTTCTGGTGTGATTGGTTGCTGGACTAGGTGTGGGACTAAGAGTAGGGTTAGGCTTTCTATTGGAAGTAGGGACTAGGGCTTCCTGTGCCATTGGTTGCTTGGACTAGGGTTGAGACTACTGGTAGGGCTAGGGCCTCTATTGGACGTAGAGATCAAGCGTTTTTTAAACTGATTGGGTGCTTGGACTAGGGCGAAGATTGGCTGTAAAGTCCTCGTCTCCTATTGGTTCTAGATTTTAGGGCTAGTGCTGTGATTGGATATTGTTAGGGCTATGGTTCCCATTGGCTGAAGGGGTCACCTGACTACTAGGGCTATAAACGGCCAAAGCTTAGGGCGTCTCAGCCCGGGCGTCTCAGCTAAGGGTGGAGATGACAAGGGTGAGTGCCTGTTTGAGCCTGTTAAGGGTGGAGAAGACAAGGGTGAGTGCCTGTTTGAGCCTGTTCGAAACTGGTCGGGACCAGGGCCAGGAATGCTGCCCATTTTCCCATTCATTAATACCCACCCTATGTATTTGTCCCTCTGTACATAAGCATTGATTTTCACTATAGATATGTGCCTATCTTCGTGTATTGCTTTGTATAAACATGTACAATAATTATGTTATAAAAACAAAAGAAAAAAAAATCTTCTTTGGTCTACATGTACTTGCTTCCATTGGGCATCTATGTACCTCCATGTACTTGGATCTGTGTGTCTGTTACTTTTCTCCTGAAAAAGCATATCCAATGCACTACCCTATTTCTCATCCGCTACCTCTATCAATATCTTTAATCTGCATATACTTACCTCCTTTATGCATCTATATACTTTCAATGTACTTATGGATCTATATATTTATCACTTTCTTCTAATTTAGCATTTCCAATGCACTACCCTATTTCTCAGCCTATACTTCCCTCAATATATCTTCTAGCCCAACTTTCTGACTCAACTCAAACTTCTTTCTACTACTCTTTCCAATTCACTACCCTATCTCACCCTATACATCTATCATTATATCCTCTACACCCACTCTCTCATTTATCCCAAACGCCATACCACTACTATGTTCCCCAAAATAAACCTTTCTTGACTCTCTCCTACTCTACCCCTCCTTACATCTTCTGACACCTCCTTTACTGTACCGATCCCCCAAAACAAACCTTTCTAAACTCTTCCCTCTGACTCTTCCCCTCCAAAAACCCTTTTTACTCATCCAAAAGCCTCCTCCTACTGCTATGACCTAAAAAAAGAAATCCTTCACTCTTCTATCCCTCCACTATCCTTTTCAATCAAAATAACAGACTAGCATGTTCACTTCTCTAATTCCATATTCCACTATACTAATTCACCACTTATCCTTTATGGGTTCCAGAGTAGCGTGCTACTCGCCAACAAAGCGTTTCAATACCTCATCAGGGTTACAAGCGCTATATAAATGCAATCCTTTTTTCCTTTTTTACCCCTCCCTAACCCTTCTCAATCCAAATAACTGACTAACATATCCACCACTCAAATTACTTCATATTTCACTATATTAATTTTCAACACTAATCCTTTATGGGTTCCGGAGTAGCCTACTACTCGCCAGAAAAGCGCTTCAACACCCCATCAGGGGTAACAGGCGCTATATGAATGCAAACCTTTCTTTCCCTTCTATCCCTCCGCTATCCTTCTCACTCCAAATAACTGACTAATATCCACCACTCAAATTACTTTCATATTTCACCATACTAATTCACCACTAATCCTTTATGGGTTTCCGGAGTAGCGTGCTACTGCCAAAAAAAGCGATTCAACACCCCATCAGGGGTTAGAAGCGCTATATAAATACAAACCTTCTTTCCTCTTCTATCCTTCTGCTATCCTTCCGAATCCAAATAACTGACTAACATATCCACCACTTAAAATTTACCTGCATGTTTCACTATACTAATTCAACACTAATCCTCTATGGGTCCCGGAGTAGTGTGCTACTTGCCGAAAAAGCGCTTCGACGCTTCGTCAGGGGTAGTAAGCGCTATACAAATACAAATACAATACAATACAATACAATACATTGACGCTTATCTTTCCCGGGTTTGGGTATTACTATCACTGAGGCCTCTAACATTGTTTGGGGGAGAGCGGATGATGTCCCTATGGCGTTGTATACTCTAGTAAGGATAGGAGCTAATATAGAGCAGAACGTTTTGTAAAACGAGGCAGAGAACCCATCCGGGCCAGGGGATTTGAGCGGTTTCTGCTTAGAAATGGCTGAAATTACCTCCTCAATTTTAATAGGGGATTCAATGTCTTCTGCCTGACTTAATGTAATTGTGGAGGTAGGCACTCCCTGTAGATACTGGGCTTGGGTCTGTAGAGAGAGGTCTTGTGCCTCATAGAGTTCTGCATAGTATTGGCGGAATGTTTCGGCTATTTGCCGGTCGGTAACCATCTCCTCTCCCATAGAGGTAACCACGGAGGTAATGCTGGATGCCTGTCTCTGTGCCCTTAATCTATGGGCCAGTAACCTCCCCGCCTGTCCCCGCCAGTGTAAAAGGTGTGTCGGAGTCTGAGCGCTGCATACTCTGCCCTGTCTATGTCCAATGCTGCTAGCTGAGAGCGTGTGGCTCCAAGTTGTCTCCACACCATGGGCGCCCCTGTTCTCTGGTGTATGTGTTCTAGCTCCCGTGTTTGTTGCATCAGGAGCTCTCTTTTCTCCCTGCGGGCCTTATTATCTGAAGCTGCGATTGCTATGAATTTCCCTCTAACCACTGCTTTTAGGGCATCCCGGAGGACAGCTAATGCAGTGCTTTTGAGATCTGCTGAACCACCTCTGGGCGTGTAGCAACGTATCTCGGAGGCGCCAGGTCCGTGATGAAGTCTGGACACATGGCAAGGAGAGGGCCAGGGTGACCGCTGAGTGGTCTGAAAGTGTGCGTGGTAGCATCTCTATTTGACTGATGCAGGGTCGTAAGCTCAGTGTGCCTAGGAAATAGTCAATCCTCGGGTATGTTTTGTGGGAATGTGAGTAAAAAGTGTATTCTCTGGTCGTGGGGTGTTTGTCTCTCCATGTATCGAATATACCTGTGTCAGTGAGCATCTGTTTTCCCTCTTCTGAGAGAGCCCCAATTTGTCCTTGTCTCTGGGCCGATCTATCTAGGGCGATATCGAAAGCTATAATTAGGTCTCCGCCCAGTAAGATTGTTCTGTCGGGGGAGGCGCTGACTTCTTGCACTACCTTCATTAAATATTCCTGTTGTCCTTCGTTAGGGGCGTAGACTGACCCTATTGTAAGTGTCTGTGAGCCGACGTAGAAAGAGTACATCATCAGCCTGCCCTTTAGTTCCACGTGTTTGGGCCCTAGCTTTCCAGGAAAAGTATTAGAAATGAGAATAGCTACTCCTGCTTTTTTCGAAGATAAAGAGGAAAAGAGCTGTTGCGGGAACCCCAGAGACCGGAGTCTATGTGTGTCCCTGGGTAGGAGGTGAGTCTCTTGGAGAAGGCATATGTGGGCTCCAGAGTGTTCAAGGTATGATAGAATAGTGCAACGTTTTATAGGGCTATTCAGGCCTTTAACATTCAAGGTTAGGATCTTAAGAGTCTGGGTCATTTCGATTGTTATGAGGTAAGGCTAATAAATCACGTTGTGAAGCACAGGGGTGGTTACCATTGGTCAGTATCAGTGTGTCGGTCCGACTGGGCCTACGTCGAGTTAGCGCAGGGAGCTGGTGGGGCGCGAGGGCGTTTCGGAGGGGGGACATGAGCTAAACAACAACCCCAAATTAACACAACAAACAAACAACATGTCACAAAATAATGTTATGAATGTCCTGTGTGTGTATACCCACGGGAAGAGGGTGGAAGAGTTCCAGGTCTTCAAGCCACCCCGTTCCCTCCAGGCCTCCGCCGAATTGTATAGGTCATAGAAGCACCGTTTGGGCGCTATGTTCATTGGGTGAGTGCAAGTTCAAGTACTTCTCTCAGGGCCGCTCACAATGGTCCAGTGGAGTCCTCTCCCAAGGACGCCAGGACCGATTGTCTCTCCTTAGCTATTATCTCCGGGTCTGGGCGCAGCCGAACAGAGTTGGAAGTGATCGTTTTCCAGCTCCCTGCTTCTCTCCCTCTGCCCGACCCGGCAGTCGAAGCTGGGCTTGCCGCACAGTCTTCCTGGATGTCCAACAATTGACGGGCTTCCCTAACTGAGAGATCTTGTTGGGTCTTTCCGTTAAGGCGAAAGATGAGGAGGAATGGGTGCCCCCATGAGTATGGGATTTTACTGTCCCGGAGGTGTGTAGTGATTGGCCGGTAGGCTCTCCTTTTCTGTAGCGTAGAGGCTGCCAGATCCTGAAAGAGGAGAGGCTGATGCCCTTGGAACTGGATTGAGTTACTGGCTCTGGCTCTTTGAAGGATGCGCTCTTTTAGTTGGAAACCATGCACGCAGGTGAGGATATCGGAAGGCGGCCGGAGAAGGCCTCATTTTGCCCACCCGGTGCGTGCGGTTTAGTTTGAGCTGCAGTTCATCTGGGGCATCTAGGATCGATCAAAAAAGGCCTTCTACAAACGAGGCAATGTTCTGGCCCTCTGCTCCGTGAGGAATGTTACGGATTCGTATGTTGTTGAGCGGGTCTCCAGGTCTTCCGCATGCGCTTGGAGGTCTAGGTGCTGATCCTTCAAGCAAATTACCTCTTGTTGGAGAAGTTCGATTTCTTCATCTCTGCTCGAGCTCTGGGTCTCTAGCGTATCCACTCTGTCCCCTAAGGAGTCGACATCTTTCCTCACCTCCCTAATCTCCTGCGCTAGTTCGGTCTTCATCTGTTTCAAGTCTTCCCGTGGAGAAGCGAATAGTCTCAATAAATGGTCGAGTGAGCGGAGCCTCGGTGTCCCTGAGATCCGTCGACTCCAGTGTAAGGCTTCCACACAAGCAGACTCCCTATGCCGGTCACCAGGTGTTCCCCCCTGCTGCGACACTCAATGAGGGCGATCGCTCCAGAAACAGCAAGGTTTACTCTTTGCCTTGAGTTCGGTTTGCTGGGGATGTGCTTTCTATATTCGGGTTGGCGGGACACTCAAGGGCTCTGCGGAGATTCAGGGGTCTCCTTGCATGGGGTCAATGGCAGGCCCCCGTGAGTTAGTGTGACCATCTGCTGCTGTCTCTATAATTTAAGCCTCCTCAGGCTCCACTAGGGCCCCTGGTCTCACTCAGACTCTGTCTTCTGCTCACAGATCGTGTTCCTGCTGTGTTGGAGGGCGCGCGCTGGGAACACCACCGCACGTTCTGAGGGAGCTGTACACCAGAGCCGCCTCATGCGGTGTAGGCCTCTACTGAACTCCACTACCCCCTTTTGGCCGCTCACTGTGTTGCAGTGCGGTAGCAGGATGAATGGGCCCCCGCAGCCCCTCCTCGGCCTGGACCCCCGCTGCGGCGTTCTGGCTTTCCCCGAGGGAGCGGTATCAGGGCCAAATGCTGCACTTTTGGTTCCACTTGGGCCTAGTGCCATTCAACTTCGCCCCCGTCTGGGTTGCCAGGGGGCCGTGCTGTCTCACTCAGCTTCTCCTCACCTGAGCTGTAACAGCGGGCTCCGAGGGTTAGGCCCCGTTTTCTGCTGCGTCCAAATTAGGTGCGTACTGTTCTCGGGCTGGGTCTCTTGCCTGCCTGGTTCGTGCACATTTCCCTCGCTGTGCGCAGGGGACTTCAGGGGTCCTCCGGGCCTCACAACCAGGGGGTGGTCTTATCGCCGAGACTTGACCTAGCCTCTCCACCCCAACGGCACCCCCGAGGGCCCTCACCTTGCTCAGGTCCCGGGGTTCTCCACCGCCGTATCCGCCGTATCAGGTTCGGCTGGGCAGCTTCACAGGCGGGTGCGGTGTTTCTGCTGAGCTCGCGCCAGCGTTGGCCGCCCGCCCGAGGTCAGCCGATCTCCCTCGGCCGACGCACCGGGGGTCGCTGTCGCTGCTTTGGCTCCGGTGGGGGGGACAAGCCCCGGGCACCTCCAGCTCCGCCGACTCCTCTGATCGCACCTCTCGGAGCGGCGCCTCCTCCTCTCCGGCACCCGGAGTCACAGGGCCACGCCTTCCCGCTGTTCCCCAGACAGTCTCGAGGCCTGACTCTGGCACTCTTCCACGGCCCGTTAAGCGATAGCGGGACCTCCAAACTCCGTCATTAATCTACCGGGCTAATCGTCCCATCAGCCGCTGTCATCCCAGCTCTTGGGAGCGTTTGTAACGGTCCAGCGACACAAAGCATGGGCTGGAGGCCTGGGCTGGGAGACGGAGCGACGAGCAGGCACGTCCTACTCAGTTGCCATCTTGGCCATGCCCCCGATCTTGACTGTTATGATGGTTGTTGAAGTAGAATGCATTTCCTCTGCTGCAGTTGTGCATGTGGTTGACACACATTGCCAGCCCGCCTGACAATTGACCATATTGAGACCACTTGGCTTCTGGCATGAAGAAACACATGAAACCCTGTAGATGAACTGGTTCGGCCAGCTAGGTTTCCTGCAGCAAAATTATGGCAAATGACTTTATGTAGAGCACGAACTCTGGATCTGATACTTTACTTGCAAGGCCGCAGACATTCCATGAGCAAAGACGGAGGCGGGGTTTGCTCTTCATTGAGGGTTCACCCTGGTGCGGGTTTTGTCATTGACTGCCAGCGAGACCTTTTATTGTTCTAGAGAGCCACCTGAGGTCCGAGGGCAGGTTTGGTTGCCTAGACGGGACCTGGAGCTGGCTATCTCAGTCATTAAGCATCCGCTTCTTTGTGGACATCAGCCCCAGAGCTTCCCTGAGCACCAAGCGGGTAGGTTTGGTCGTGTTAATGGTTTCATTGCCCTGATTGAGTGGGAGTAGGGGGGAGTGGTAGCCTGTGTTTTGATGAGGGGTAATATCCATACCCCAAGCCTTGCAGGTTTGATGTTCTGCTAGCACTTTTTGGGCTATTGCTGTTGATCTCCAGGTGGTCTTAGAGACTTCACACGTTGAAAGTGCTTCAGGGCTGATAATCTCTATTGAGAGTAAGTTGTTTGACCTTAAATCGGCTAAATTTGGAATGGACGATAGCAGCCGCAGTATATAACCTCGGTTCAAGATGTTGTGATTGCCTCTTGATGTATACTCGAGTTTGAGGGCTAGAACGCACAAGAATGCAGGTTAGGAGCAGATTGTATTGAGTGGCTCAGCCCCCTGTGTTGTTGGCTAGCTGGGCCCTGCCCCGCTAACAGCTATTGCTCCCCTTCACTTGGATAACTTAGCCCTGCTCGTGGTGTGGAGTGGCTGGTTAGTAGGAACCCAGCCCCTGCTGGCTCCTGGCAGGACGCTCCCTCTGGGCTTGGATCCCAGATAGTTTGCACCCTTTACCCCCAGTAGATACTTGCAGATCGGGGACCAGGTCGTAGATATCTGCTATGGAGGTGGGAGCACTGTGGGACGTTGTATATACAACCGTCGGCTCATCACCAGGCCTGCCCCCAGCGCCTGTACTTCTACAAGTCACAGCCGGGCTCTCAACTAAGGACTCCACCTGGGCAGCGTAAAGTGAGGTTGTAGGCATAGATTTATTGTGCCGTTTAAGCTGGTGATGCTTCCTGAGGGTTGCCTTAGGAGCCTCCTGACCTTGGGTGAGGTGACCCATTTGCCCTTAGGTGATGATGTGTCTGATGCTTCCAGCTTGGCTACCCCCCTGCTATTTTGGTGGAGGAGAAGAGATTCTTCTAGGGTAGGTTGACTGGTTGATACTAGGCCATCCGGTGATTCAGAGTCCGGATCAAAGGGTATGGCCTCCAGGCAGATTTGTTGTGCTCTAAAAAGGGGGTATAAGGCTGATTGATTTGTGGCTGTTCTTTTATTCCGCCCTTCCTCCTTTGAATCCGTCTTTGTCTGGCATTTGTTTTTTGGGCTGGGGCGCCCTTAGGTAGTAAAGGTGCTTCAGCAGGGATTCATTGTTGAGCTACCATGGTGAGAGGGACAACTCCCCCTAACAACCTGCTGGAATTTGGTGTCAGCTTGTCTTTAAGGCTGGTGCCTCAAGTTTTGGGTCCTTGTGAGCTGGCTCTCCCAAATCAAATGCGACCCCACTGGCGGTGGGCTCGTTCTTGCGTTCGTTGAATACGTTGCTGAGCAAAGAAGGGAAAATAGACAGTTTGTCCACGATTGAACCGCAGCTGCAGCAAAGTATTGCCTCAGACTGTGCCCATTTTATTAGTGAGTTGAGGTCCCTCAGTTTCTTGTTGATGCCAGCAACGTAGAGAGCCAAGGTGTTAAGAAGAATGAACTGAATGTTCAACTTATCAGATTGGTACTGAAGGGCCTCCACAGACAATTGCAGGGATGCTCACGTGCTGTCGCTGTCTGACTGTGGCTTGGCCCCCCTGCCAGGTTTAGCCCTGCTCCTGGCGTCCGAGTCAGACCCTGCTCTGTGACCATGTGTGACGTGTGTGCCGGTAGTGGAGGGAGAGCCCCGTGGAGAATCCAGCAAGTAGGAAGCTAGCATTTCTGGTATGAAAGGGCCCCTTGCTCTCCCACTTGGCGCTCTTGGCGCTCCAAGGTAAAGTTTGGTTTGCCATTATTAGGCAATAGGCCTTGAGGGGGTTTTAGAGCAGGTAATCTAGCGTCTGAGGCCTATGTTTCAGCATAGATCATCCTGTCATCCTGAGTTGGGATGAGGGGCTCTTTCGGTTGGAATGTCTGATGGTCTGCCTGGTTAGTCTGATTTACTGAGCGGGGTACCCCCCCCTGGTCTCCCGCAGTGTGTTCAACCTCTTGGCTCAGGGTCTTGACTGCATAGGCTGGGCCTGGGACTTACCTCGCGCTGGGATGCTGTCCTCCGTTGTGAAGAGCTCCAATGAATTGTGAGGGTTAGAGTGTGTAAAAGCCTCGCCTGCCGGACTGGTTGCCTCTAGGGGGTTTAGCGACTGTAGAGACTGTGGAGACTGTAGAGGCGGGCCAGCACCCGCCCCGCCAAACCACCGCCCAGGAAAGAACCCAACTACCTCAGATGCATCCTCCTCAACACCCGCTCCGCCCGCAAACACGCCATCGAACTCTGGGACCTTCTCGACTCAACCTCCCCAGACGTCGCATTCCTGACGGAGACCTGGCTGAATCCCGCTTCAGCCCCGACATCGCCATTGCCATCCCGGACGGATACAAGATCACCCGCAGGGACCGCACCAACGGAGTCGGAGGAGGCATCGCCATCGTCCACAGGAACACCCTCAGAGTCTCAACCAACACCGACGACACCCTCAGCACCGCCGAACACATGCACTTCCAGATCCACACCGATCCCAACACCACCCTCAGAGGAACCCTCATCTACAGACCCCCGGACCCCGACCACAGTTCAGCGATTCCATCGCTGACTTCGTCAGCACACACGCCATCGCCTCCACGGACTACATCCTCCTCGGGGACCTGAACTTCCACCTCGAGAACAACAAGGACACCAACTCCACCACCCTGATCGACAACCTCGCCACCCTCGGACTCAGACAGCTCGTGACTACACCCACCCACGCCGCCGGCCACACGCTCGACTCCATCTTTTCCGCAAGCCCACACGTCTCCTTCAACCACACCTCCGAACCCCACTGGACTGACCACCACTGCATCCACTTCACCTACAGGAAGCCCACCACGCACCACCGCACCGAACAAATGCCTCGCCGCTGCTGGAGCAGAGTCACGGAAGACCAGCTAACCACAACCCTCACCCTGAGCCCACCCGCCGAACCCTCCGACCCCGACACCGCCGCCCGCAACCTCAGACAGTGGATCGACGACTGCGCCAACACCCTCGCCCCGCTCAAGAATCCGCCCAACAGCCACACCAGCAAGAAAGCCACCTGGTTCACCGAAGACCTCCAGGCCTCCAAACGAACATGCCGAAAACTGGAGAAGATCTGGCTCCACGAACGGACAGCGGACAGCTACGCCGCCCACAAGAGCACCACCCGCAGTCACCATCACCTCATCAGATCCGCCAAATGGGCCTCACTCAAAGACCGCCTAGACAACAACGCACACAACAGCAAAGAGCTCTTCAACATCGTGAAGGAACTCTCCAACCCCAGCTCCAACACCAACGACATCCAGCCGTCGCGAGACCTGTGCGACTCACTGGCCACCTTCTTCCACCGCAAAATCGCCGACATCCACGACAGCTTCAACACCACGACCGCCCTGGCAACCACCGAGACCACTGCCCCCACAACCACCAAACGCCTGCTCTCCTGGACCAACATCAACGACGAGGACACCAGCGAGATCATGAACACCATCCACTCCGGTTCACCGCTAGACCCGTGCCCTCACCACATCTTCAACAAAGCCAGTACAGCCATCGCGCCCTATCTCCGGAAAATAATCAACATCTCCTTCGAGACAGCAACCTTCCCGGAAAGCTGGAAGCACGCCGAGATCACCGCCTTACTCAAGAAACCCAAGGCAGACCCCAAGGACCTCAAGAACTTCCGACCCATCTCTCTGCTCCCGTTCCCCGCGAAGGTCACCGAGAAAATCGTCAACAAACAACTGACCCGCTACCTCGAGGAGAACAACATCCTGGACCCTTCCCAGTCCGGCTTCCGCAGCAACCACAGCACCGAAACCGCCCTCATCGCCGCCACCGATGACATCAGGACCCTGCTAGACAACGGAGAAACAGCAGCCCTCATCCTCCTGGACCTATCAGCCGCCTTCGACACGGTCTGCCACCACACACTACGAACACGCCTTCACGACGCCGGGATCCAAGAGAAGGCCCTGGACTGGACCACATCCTTCCTTTCCGGCAGAACACAAAGCGTCCGCCTCGCCCCCTTCCGATCCAAGGCCACCAAGATCATCTGCGGCGTACCCCAAGGCTCCTCCCTCAGCCCAACGCTGTTCAACATCTACATGGCACCCCTCGCCCACGTCGCCCGACAGCACAACCTCAACATCATCTCCTACGCCGATGACACCCAGCTGATCCTCTCCCTCACACCGCCAAAGCCCACCTCCACGAAGGAATGAAGGCCGTCGCCGAATGGATGAGGACCAGCCGCCTGAAGCTGAACTCGGACAAGACGGAGGTCCTCATCCTTGGTTCCAACCCTTCAGCCTGGGACGACTTCTGGTGGCCAACATCACTGGGAACAGCCCCGCCACCCACCGACCACGTACGCAACCTAGGGGTCATCCTCGACCCCACCCTCTCCATGACTAAGCAGGTCAACGCCGTTTCCTCATCCTGCTTCAACATCCTCCGAATGCTCCGCAGGATCTTCAAGTGGATCCCCACCGAAACAAGAAAAACAGTCACCCAGGCCCTCGTCACCAGCAGGCTGGACTACGGAAACGCCCTCTACGCAGGAACGACGGCTAAGCTCCTGAGACGGCTGCAACGCATCCAGAACGCCTCTGCACGTCTTATCCTCGACATCCCCCGACTCAGCCACATCACACCCCACCTGAGAGGCTGCACTGGCTCCCTGTCAACAAGAGGATAACCTTCAAGCTCCTCACCCACGCACACAAAGCACTCCACAACTCCGGACCAGCCTACCTCAACAGACGACTCAGCTTCTACACCCCCACCGCCAGCTCCGCTCGACCAGCATCGCCCTCGCCACAGTCCCCCGCATCCGGAAAACGACCGCCGGCGGCAGATCCTTCTCCCACCTCGCCGCCAAGACCTGGAACACCCTCCCCACCAACCTCCGACAGACCCAAGACCTACTGGCCTTCAGAAGACTCCTCAAGACCTGGCTCTTCGATCAGTAGCAGCACCACCCCCCCTCTTCCCCCAGCGCCTTGAGACCCTCGCGGGTATGTAGTGCGCTTTATAAGTGACATGATTGATTGATTGATTGATTTATTGGGGCTGTAGGGGCTGAATAGGCGGCTGCAAGCCCTGGACGTCGCTGCTGCTTGAAAAGATAGTGGAGTCTGCTTCTTTCAAAAAAGAAAACTTTGAGTAGATTTTTGGTTGAAAGGAGTGAGCAAGGCTTTTATTTGTGTTAGTCTTATAGTCACCTGCACTCGTGCTTAATGTATCCTGCAGCTTCATCTCTATCGTAACTAATGGGACCGATGACTGTGCTTGCCCCCTGGGATTTGCTCGGTATGTCTTCTTGCATTTTGCCCCCAGACTGGTGGGGGGTGCCCCCTTGCCTTTCCTGATCTCATGACACGCTACACTGGTAGCGACCTGCGCTGATAGAACAGAGAATTGCTGCTATGTGTTGCACTTGCACTTGTGTCTCTGCTTGCTGTTTACTGTTCTAGAGTATATTGAGGCATGTAGGATAGATGCTAGGGTATCACTAGTGGTCAGTTGTGGTCAATTGTGGACCTCCTGGCTCCTTTGTTTCTTGCTGTGGTGATCCGCTTGCTTCTCGCTGAAGTGTGTCAGAGCGGCTGCCCAACCATAGTGCCAATATCAGCAACACTCCCCATCCCCCATACAGCAATCTCCTGAAGAAATAAACAGACAAGACACCTTTTTTCATGGAGAAAATTGCTGCAGGTTTATTTGCATACCAAATATGCCAACATGGTGGGTTAGCATACGGGCGATCCAAGGACAGGCAGCCCCTCCGCCGCCTGCCCACCTGATGAGCCAAATTACACCGTGGCCTTAGCCAATCGGTGCTTACCAAATTTGGGGGAGGGGTAACCCTCCCCACCGGTGGACCGCCAGTCCACCCCCATTACTCACGCCCCCGAGGGGGCGGAGCGTTTCCAGGCAACCCCCGGTTGCTCAGGTTACAACCGCCCGTAGGACTAACGGGGCGCCGTCGCTCCTCCAGGGTCCAGCGCGAGGACTTCCTGGGGATATTTGGCATTTGCACCCTTGTGCTCCTGAAGAGGGTACCCCTGAGTACCTTTCAGCCTCTGGATCGCCCTGTAACTCTGCCTGCAACACAAAATAACAAGTTAGAGAACCTCTCCCACCCCACACCTTGCAGGTACGCCGGGTAAGAGGTAGGGAGGGAAACAGCGTCAAGGGTAGTGGCAAAGAGGACGCCAAGTGGGCGGGAGAGGTACTTATACCTCCCCCCCGCCCACTCCTGCCCGGAAGTGACGCGGGCGCGCGGACCCCTAGGGGGTCCCCCGACACTGGGCTGGCTCGCGTGCCATCATGTGGCACTAAGGCGGCCGCCCTCTTAGGAGGGTCCCCTTCGTGGACCGCGGGCAGCCAACATAGTGCCAATATCAGCAACACTCCCCATCCCCCATACAGCAATCTCCTGAAGAAATAAACAGACATGACACCTTTTTTCGTGGAGAAAATTGCTGCAGGTTTATTTGCAAACCAAATATGCCAACATGGTGGGTTAGCTTACGGGCGATCCAAGGACAGGCAGCCCCTCCGCCGCCTGCCCACCTGACGAGCCAAATTACACCGTGGCCTTAGCCAATCGGTGCTTACCAAATTTGGGGGAGGGGTAACCCCTCCCACCGGTGGACCGCCAGTCCACCCCCATTACTCACGCCCCCCGAGGGGGCGGAGCATTTCCAGGCAACCCCCGGTTGCTCAGGTTACAACCGCCCGTAGGACTAACGGGGCGCCGTCGCTCCTCCAGGGTCCTGCGCGAGGAGTTCCTGGGGATATTTGGCATTTGCACCCTTGTGCTCCTGAAGAGGGTACCCCTGAGTACCTTTCAGCCTCTGGATCACCCTGTAACTCCGCCACAGCTCTGGGTGTGGCCACCGTCACAACCAGGGCCCCCCGCCAAGGCCGGCATCCTTACTTACATCCTGCTGCTTCCAGCGCTTCCCCCAGATACAGCAAGAACAAGTCCATTCCCACTCTAGACAGGTGCACCCCATCTTCTGCAAAACACCCTATGGATTTGGCGTGCAGCAACCCATGTCTGATAAAGCCAAACCCCCTCTGCTCAGTGAATTTTCGCATCGCGCTGTTAACCCTCCTGCGCGAGGCTTCCAAGGCCAACCCTGACCGTGCTCCCTGCCACACCAGTCGGGGGGTTATTTCCGACCACCATAGCTCGCATGTCCCCAACTGGCTGCTTAAGTTACACATTGTGGACTTCATTTCCTGCAGCAGTACCCTCCTCCCCAGCCGAGTCAGATAGTTCCCTCCCAGATGTATGACCAGGACGTCGGGAGGAGAGATACCCCCCCTCCCAGTCTCTGCTGCAGTTTCTTCAGCAGGCAGTTCCAGAGCATGCCTGGGTGTCCCAGCCAAGTTATCTCGGTGGCGGAAAAGCCATGCCTCCATTTCCTGCTTTCTGCCCACTGTGCCACTCTTAAGATGCCCGAATGGCCAATCACCCAGACCTTTGATCCTGGCAAATAAAGAAATGTAAGGTTGCAAAACATTTTATTGAAACACAGCACACCAAACACTACAAATACTAAATTGCACATCATTACACACCACCACTGCCCGCCGCCGGGCATCTGGTGCCGCACCGGGTTTCCCACGGCCAGTAACACAATTGCCTGAAATTCAAGACTTCACATGTCCTCAGGCCAATTCTCTGTGTAGCTTAAGAATGGATGTATCTTTTAAAGCATTGGGTCTCCCACCGTCCCACCTGCTTAATACGGTCTGCTGACATGCCTGCCCTAAAGGTTGTAGTTGCTGCCCCTATTCTAAATGAATGGCTGCAGAAACGCTTCCCCGGACCCTTGCCTCCTGACAACGTTAAGGATGCCTGCATAATGTGATCCACTGGAAACTTCGTGAGGGGCGTACTGTCTGCATGCATGAGTAGATAACCATCTGCAGCTGGGTGCAGGGCCAGGTAGGCGGCGACCAGGCCCACTGGGCAATACCTGGCGTCGCCAAGTCGGTGCAACTCGATCGCCCTCCCCTTCCCGGCTTGGTCCGTTTTGGATCTTCTTATCACTATTTTGAGGGAGGCCCCGCATAGTACTGCATCCTGCCTTATCAAAGCCACCCCAGATGTGTCGTGCTTGGACCTAGCCACTAACTCACTAATTCTGAGGGCCTGAAGAACGCCAGGCTAAAGGTGGCTGAAAAGAGGGCCGTTTCAAAAGCTGAATGGGTAGCCTTGTGAACCCAGTCCAGCATCCCTTGCAGAGTCTTAAAGTCGATGGGGATCTATTGTCTTGTGCCCGCGGCTCGCTCCTGACCCATCCCCTTAGTGCTGCCTTGATCAGGAAGGATTTAGTGGGATCGTCCTGGCCCCTAAGTCTCGCGTGGTGACTAATCGCCGACAGGTGGCCAGCGATCCAGGGGTGGCTTTTCCCATTATCCCTAGCCCATACTATGAAGGTCTGTACCCTGAGCTCTAATGATGACCTCCCTACTTCCCAGGGTCTCACCACTGCACAGAACCTGGCCACACAGGCCATATATCGCTTACTGGTCCTGGGTGCTAGGGACAGCTCGCCCAGCACCCTCAAACGCTGTTCCACTTCAGAAGGAACCAGAGGTGAGGTGGGAAAGGGGTCATCTCCTCTCTCGCTCTCGGCCACGCCTCCCGGAACCGGCGCCACTGAAAACGAGAGAGAGCGTCAGCTGCTGTGTTTTGCACCCCTTGAATGTGCTGTGCCCTGCATTCTACATTGTTAAGCAGGCAAGCCCGCACCAATTCCCTCAACAGGCACAAAACCAGGGGACAGCTCGCCGATTGGGAATTGATGGCCTGCACTAATGCCAGCTTGTCGGACCAAAAAAAGGACCCTCTTTGCTGCCAGCACTGCAGGCCACAGGTGGAAGGCTACCACTATTGGAAACAACTCCAATACCGTAATGTTGCTCGTGATCTTCTTTTTGTGCCAAGAGTTGGGCCATCTCTCCGCACACCATTCCCTGTCTAAGATTGCCCCAAAGCCCTCTCTGCCTGCCGCGTTTGTGAATAGGGCTAGTTCAGGACTGTCTGCCCAAGGGGCCCTCCAGATAACCGAGCCGTTGAAGTTTGCCAGGAAATCCGCCCACATGCTCAGGTCTTTCTTCTTCCCCTTGCTCAACTTCACCATGTGATGCTTCTTTCTTACCTTCGCAGTGGCCCTGGCTATCCTTCTCGCAAAAACCCTCCCAGCTGGTATTACTCTGGCCGCAAAATTCAGCTTCCCCAGGAGGATCTGGATGGAGCCTAGGGAGGCCTTGTCCTGACCTAAAGCTAACTGGATTTGCTGCTCCAAGTCCCGTACCTTGTCCAATGGCAGCCTGGACTCACCGGCGATGGTGTCCAGCTCAATCCCCAGGAACGTTAAGACCTGTGCCGGACCCTCAGTCTTCCCTGGTGCAAGTGGGACCCCCAGATGACTGGCCAGCTTCTCAAAGTCCGTGAGGGTATACTTGCAATCCTGCGTGCCCTCACCCCCAATGAAAAGGAAGTTGTCTAGGTAGTGGGTCACCGCTTCAACCTTGTAGGTCTCCTGAAGAACCCACTGCAGGAAGCAACTGAAAGCCTCAAAATAGGTACAGGAAACCGCGCATCCCAGGGGCATGCATCTGTCGTAGAAGTACCTGCCCTCCAGCTTGAAGCCCAGCAGGTGTTGGTTGCTCGGGTGGACTGGTAACAAGCGGAAAGCAGATTCGATGTCTGCTTTGGCCAACCAGGCCCCCTTGCCCGCCCTCCTGACTAAGTCCAATGCCACGTCCAGGGTACAATACATCACAGAGCAGGAGCCCTCCTCCAGCCCATGGTTAACCGATTTCCCCTCTGGGTAAGACAGGTGGTGAATTAGCCAGAATGACCCTGGTTGCTTCTTCAGCACCACCCCCAGGGGAGAGACCACAAAGTTGTCCAACGGGGGCCGCAGGAAGGGACCCGCCACCCTACCTAGAGCCCTATCCTTTTCGACCTTGGCTGAAACCACTGCCGGTTGTTCTCTTGCAGATTTAAGGTTGTCGGCCTCCCTGCTTCCCAGGGGACCCACATAGGGGATCTTGAAACCCTTGCAGAATCCAGCCAGCAACATGAGACTATCATGTTTGTTAGGGTATAGTCTGAGGAGGGGTGTGAGGTTGGACAGGATTATAGGAGACGGACCCTTGACTGCGCGTATGGGTGCTGGGGCACTGCACCTGGGAGGGGGACTGCTGACCCTGTCTGATGTGGACGCGGGGAAAAAGGTGGCACTGTGCAAGGCGGTCAGGGGGGGGGGTGGCGTGCGCTTCCGGTAAGGCCCAGGAACCCTCAGCTTTCTTGTCTGCCTTTCCCGCCGGGCTGTCGCTCCTGCTTCGAGAAACACGATGCCGCGGGGTGAGGCCCACCACATTTGCTGCAGGCATGCAAAAACTTGCACGTTTTACCCCAGGAGCATGAACCCATGTTAAACAGGCGACATTTCCCCGGGGGAGACCTTCTGAAGCCCCCTCTCTGGCTCCCCCTTCTGTGTGGTCCCCGAAAAGGCTGCTTGAAGCCGCGAGTGCCCGATTGAAAAGAGCCCTTGCTTGTCGACTGCCCGCCCTGAGCTTTAGACTGGGACCCTGTGCACAGTGGTGTCCAGGAGCCCATGTGGTCCATCCATAACTTTTTCTGGTCCCTCCCCATCTCAGGACACAAGGACATCTTCTTCCTGAAATCCCGGTCGTAATTCAACCAGCCCACTCACCCCCACTTGATTGCCTTGTTGTGAATCAACCTGGAGTATTGCACCAGCCCTGGGCCTAACTCTGGGTATTGCTCCATGATGACTGAGGACAGGATAGAGAAGGCCTCGAGCCAGTTATCAATGTTCTTTTCAGGCCAAGCCTGGTACTTGACCTTCTTATCATCCTCTTTCCCCCCCATTTTCATGGCGTCAAGGCCCTCCTGGCCTAGCATAAGCAGTGTGAAAATGTCAATAAAGTTGCGCCTCCAGATACCTTCCTTGACTGCCAGGGGCACCTGCCAAGAAAGGGCAGCAGCCAGACAACAGCGAGGCGGTGGTGACGGGCCGCGAGGGTGCTGGAGGCGCATTCAGCTGAAGGGGGGAAACACTTAAGGGCAGCGGGGTGACCGGAGGAGTAGGTGTACCTGTCGGGGGGCCCACAGGGACGGCTGGGGGAATGACACTCGCTGCGCTGGTGGTGAGAGGTGCCCCTCCCGTGGTGGCCTGCGTGCCCCCCGAGCCTGCCGATGTCGCCTGGCCGAGGGTCATGATGGGAGGGCTGGCGGGTGCTGGTGCGGCACTACCCCCCCTGAAGCTATTGATGTCATACTAGTCCCAGGTAGACTCGCTCCTACCCTGGATACCTCAGAGGCTGACCCGGCGGGGCCGCCCATTGCGCCTGCGGCTCGCTCCCCTGGTTAGTCCACACACTAGCAGCCGCTAGCGCCCCTCCCTCCCCAGTGTTTGTGCTGCTGCCCAGGTGTGAGGAGCTAGTCCCTGGCGGACCTGCCTTAAACTCAGCCATGAAAGTCCTCATAGTGTCCATGAGCTTACCCAACTCCTCCCTGGTGGCGTAGTTCCCTGGGGCTGCATTGTTGTCAACGGGGTTGACGGCCCCAGTGCCGGGGGCGGGGGAGAGGCCAGCGGGGGAACGGTTTCCCTGGGGGTCGGCAGCGCTCTACTTCTGGGCGGCAGTGGATCTACCGGAAAGTCCTTGATCGCGGGCTTGCGAACCCGCTTGGGCCTAGAAGGTCCTGCCTCTGAACTGGGCTCCTGCTCTGGGGTAAGGGCCTCGCTGACGATACCGGAGTCCTTGGGTTCGTTTGCCTTCAAAAGTCCCGTGGCCCATGCCAATCCCTTGGTCTTGGCCATCTGGATGAACGCCGCCCATTGCGCGTCGTGAGCGGTATCCGGCATTGAGTCCTCCACCTGGGACCTCTGCGAGAATAGGGGGGGGGGAGCCCTGGCTATCCATCCTGACTCTGGCACACGCGGGCCACCAAATCTGAGGAGAAACTTTTTGTATCAGAACATCTCAGGGCTTAACACAGTTGTCTTGACTGGACCCAACTCCGTCCTTTGTGCCGCCAGGCACTCTGCACCCGCACCCTACCCCTGTACTTACTTATTCGGTGGATAACGAAGTAGACCTGAGGCTGGCGTCCGCCCTATTGCCGGTGCAGATGGGTACACTGCGTGCGGAGATGAAGAAAAGGAGAGGTTAGCTGTGACCCAAATCGCATGCCCCTGTCCCGTCCCCGGGACGCCCTGCACCTCGAGCTCCTGTGTAACCCTCCTGTGGGTTCCGGCAACAGGCCCAATCTCCTCCCCACCCCCAGCGAGCCCACGCCCATACCTGTTCCCAGCTACACACTCTCCGTGCGGTGTAGCCTAACGACTGCTCCTTAAGACACCTGAAATTGGCCCAAAGTCACACTCCCCTCCAGGACGTTACCCTGCATCCTGGAGACCCTGAATACACTGTTGTTAGCGCCGCTAGGTGTGACCCCTTGACCAGTACCTGTGGAGGATTCGTGAGCAGCGTGTAGGCTTCAAGGTCGATGGAGAGCGAAAACGGTCGGTCTCAGTGCTGATAACTGTGAACACAAACAGGCATTAATGCAAAATCCCTCCTGACCGGTGCTTCCCCACGTGTCAGGCAGCCCAGTGCTGCTGCTTGGGCACTGGCCTTACATGCCAGACCTGCACCATGCGAGTGTAACCCACTCTCACCTCACACCTAGTGACCCTTACCCCTGTTTCCCTCTTTGCCCAGACCACCCATTACACACAGAAATCGGCACATGCCCCCAACGCGAAGAGACCGCAGCCGAAACCACTAGGCCGCGGTGGCTCAGAAAACGCCTGGCTATTATTCCCCACATTTATCAGAGAAAGTACCATTGCCTGAAATTTCACGTTAGAAACCACAACCTATGAAACACCAGGATGTGACACATACCTATGGAATGAGAGTCAGAGACCTTGCACGCAAGGCCACAGGGACTCGTTGCCAACCCGCCTGGCGTTAGCAGAGGAGGCCGTGACCCCTCAGTGACAAAGCTCGCACCTGGTTGGGCCCCCCATCGGTGCGCGTGCTTCCCTGTCCACATCCCGTGCTGGATGCTGAGCCCGGGCACGTCCTGGCTTCAGACAGCCTGTGCAGCAGAAGATAAAAACCCCGATGAGGTCTATGCGGACGTGCCCCGCCCGCGGCGCTCCCCCCGAGGTGGAGGGACGCTTCTGGGTGAGAAGAGGGGGGTGGGGTTGGCCTACGCTGCACTCTCGCCTAAAGCAAGCCGGGACCCACAAACTAATAACCCTGCATGTGAGACTGCAAGTGCTGGAAGCTGTTCCCAAAGCACAGCGCACTCTTCCTAAGCCCTTCCCCCAGCACGCTTCCCCTAAGGCCCCTGGATCCGGCTCGGCGGAGGGGGGAGCGTTGCTCGCATGACCCCCTCCTACCCCCCCCCCCGGAGCAACCACAGGCCTGAGAGGGGCGGTGAACGCGCAACAGGCCCGACCGGATAGTGAAGAGCGGGGGTGGCACAGACATCGGTCGCTGCCCCCCCACTCCGAGACCAGTGCGGACCTCGCTCTAACCCTTGAACAGGCCCCAGAACCACCGCCGGAGCTGGACGCGGCGGGGAAGGGCTCCTTGCTCACCGCCCATGGGGGCTGGGAACGGCTTCAGCAGAAGCCGAAGCCGCAGGGAAAGGGCGCCAACTCCGGGCTGGGGGGGTTGGGGGGGCAGGCGGAGCAAAGCTGCTCTCCGCCCCGCCGCATCGGATGGCAGCACAGGGGCTGAAGGAGGGTGGCGCATGACGGTCAGACCGATTCGTCGACCCGGCATATACGAGTGGCCTCTCGAGGCTCGCTGCCCCCCCTCCCCCGCAAAACCTGACTCAGGCGAGCCGCGGCCCTAGCTAGCAGAGTATCGGCTCAGTCTCGAACCTGGGACCTTCGGCGAACTGGAGGGGGGGGCCTACCACTGGCCAGACTCGAACGCTAGTGACGTTCGTCAATAACGGTTGTGACGAGTTTCTGGTTCCAGCGCGCGCCGTTATTATGCGGCGTGCAGGGAAGCGCGAGAGGAGCGACGGCTACGCTTCCCTCGGTTATGCAACGGGTGATCATGTAAAGCACTGTGGTGCGTTGCGAACAAATTCCAATATGTGATACTGCTAATAAATATGCAAGGCCTCATGAGCATGTTTAGAGAGGCTGTGGGTCCACGGCTAGGGCTGCCGACTTTCAGTCTGCGGAACCAGAGACTCGTCACAAGCGTTATTCCCACAAAACTGCATTTGAGAGAGTCATTCTAGCCGCGGACAACTGCTCGCCCCGAAGAGCAACATATTTATTTTTAGGCACATGGAGATTGAGTGATCACAGCATTGTGCGCTGATTTCCCCCCACCCCCCCGCCACGACCATGCGGGTCATCTCTGGCCAGACCCGGTCCATGCACACGAGGTGGGGGGCTGCAACCCCAACCCCATCTAAGCGGCGATGAATTCCCCTCCACCTTGCCGCGACCACGCGGGTCATCCCTGGCCAGACCCGCTCCATGCCCACGAGGAGGGGGGCCGCACCAAAACACGCCGGGAGCTGTTCTCCCCCCCCCTGTGGCGAACCACAGCGACAGCAATGGCCGAGCCAGGCCGCCATGTCTAGGGAGGGGGGGCATTCACTCACCGGAGATCGATCGCGGAGCACGGAGGACCAAACGGCGTCAAGGGTAGTGGCAAAGAGGACGCCAAGTGGGCGGGAGAGGTACTTATACCTCCCCCCCGCCCACTCCTGCCCGGAAGTGACGCGGGCACGTGGACCCCTAGGGTGTCCCCCGAACTGGGCTGGCTCGCGTGCCATCATGTGGCACTAAGGTGGCCACCCTCTTAGGAGGGTCCCCTTCGTGGACCGCGGGCAGCCAACAGATCAGCGCCGCCGCTCCCCTCCTGTAAGGTGCAGGGGTACCTTAACACCTTGCTGCAGCGAAAGGAAGGTACGAGCACACACTTCTTGTTGCACGTCTTTGCCCCCTCCCCTGGGATAGCTAAAACAGCAGGGGGTGTGAGCAGTGAAATGATGAAGCAGTAGCAGAAGCAGTAGCTGAGGGTCATTGGGTGGGAGGGCAGCCCAGGAGTTCACAGGGCAGCAGTCTGCGCCAAGTCTTAGCTTGGCCGCCTCCACTACCACCGTGAAACTCCCTGGTGGGGCCTCCCCTACTGGGTGGCACTCGCCATGCAGGCCGGCTGTTCTCTGCGGGTTGAGGAGACTGGGCTGAGCTGTGCTGTACTGTGCTCCTCTGAGTAAGGCGGGCAGGCGTGATCCGCACAATTGACTGCAGGACGTTGGAGTTGGTGGTTTGGGAACTCGTCAGTAGCATGCTGCCATGGGGCTGCCACAGGGTATGAGAGCGTGTTGTGACCGAGCTGGACTGGGCCCCCCCCCCGTCCAGCCCGCTCAGTCTGCTCTGCGGCTCCCACTGGGTCTAGTTTGGGGCTCCTCGGCTCCCGGTTTTTTCGCCACCGGCCGCTTGCTCACATCTGTAGCTCCGCCCCCTCAACCACTTCACAACAACTCTGGCTCAGAACCTTGGGGAAGATGAGGACATAGCAAGTGATTCCCCTGAAGTGTTTAAGGAGGGCCTGGGTTTGCTGAGAGGCTTTGAACACAAGATTATTCTCAAAAATAATGCCAGGCCGGTAGTCCATAAAGTGCAGAAGGTCCCTAATCTTATGATGGGCCCTTTAAAAGATGAATTGGATAGGCTAAAAGTGTTGGATGTTGTCAAGGAGATTGAATCATCAGAGTGGTTGGCCCTGTGGTTCTCGAACTTAAGGACAATGGGTCCAAATTGAAGATGTGTGTGGACCTCCGAGACCTAAAGCAGTGCATCTGGGTGGACCGTGAGCCTCTTCCAAAGATAGCAGAAACGCTATCTATGCTTAACGGGGCCAATGTGTTCAGTGTCATGGACCTATCTGCAGCCTATCACCAGGTGAAGCTGTATGAAGAGTCGCAGCACCTCTCATCTTTTGTCACACTTTTAGCAGCGTACAGATTTAAAAGGATGCCTTTTGGTTTGGCTTCGCGGCAACTTGTTTCCAAAGATTAATGAAGCGGGTCCTGGAGGGAGTCAGTAATGTCTTGTTCTTTCAAAATGACATTCTGGTTTTTGGAAAGGATAGAACAAGTCATGATCCAGTTTAAAACAGGTCTTGGAGAAGCTGAAAGACAGTGGTCTTACACTGAAACGTGAGAAATGCAAGTTCAGAGTGGGCACTGTATCATATTTGGGGCATACCATCTCGGGGGAAGGCATAAAACCCAAGATGAGTTTGACAGAGTCCATCGTCAAAGCACCTGCTCCTAAAAACTGATCCAGCGATCCGGGATCAATAATTTTTCACTAACATAGGCCCATTTTACGCTACCCAACTAATCCCTTCACGCTGGGGTGCAGTGTGATGCAAGTTTATTCCTAACTCACCAAATATACTTTGGAACCTGCATTTCTCCTTACAAATAAATGTGTCGACGAACCTTTTGGTGTTGAGTAGTTGATGACAATAATTATATACTAATCTATACTAAATAAAATAATAATGTTTATCGTAAATAATGTAAGAAATAAATGCTCATCAAGTACAGTTACACTTACTGTAAATCATGGATTATCACAGAGAGAAAACATTGGTAATGTATAAATTCAAACTCATATCAAATAAACAATGCATTGAAGGAGTGGATACATGTAGCGAGAAAAGTTTCAGAGACAAAAATACATTTGCAAATGAATATGCAAATTAAGAAGATTATCTATACTAACCCAAGTAAGATTCAGGGAAACTACCCCACTGGCCAGTTAGGGCAGGAAAGCCACTCATGTAGAGTCGAGTGACAAAGATTAAATCAGGAGACAGGAATCAGGTAGGCCTCTATCTGGAAACAGCAAACCGACGACAGCGACGATCTCCCGCTATCTAGCATCAGCACCTACTCTAAACCACACCCACCGGGGACCTTCAATTATACCCTAAAACCTAAATGTCCAACCCACATTTGTTTCAATCTGAGCACAGTATTCATCTCCCATTGGCTAAAATTGGGGGTGTTCTGTCACACCACTCTCGTCATGTCCATTTTATTAGACACCCTTTTGTTCAAACATTAAGCATTACATCAGAATCATCCCAAGAAACAATTCTGAACACGATCATAGTAAACATTTCCTGCTGTTCCTTGAATGTTGCAAATCTCTACGCCTCTTTTGTTCGTCTCTGCCATCTCGTGAGGAAGTGGCATCGTTTCCATTTGTAATCTTATCCTCCTTCTTCCGTAACCTTGGCAGACAGTCAGCATAACACGAAGGACATTTCTATTGCCTCTGCATTCTCTCCTCATTCAAAGCTAATTTATTTCGTATTTTTCTTTTCAGGAAAAAGTTAACCAAAAACTGGCATGCAGAAGTGTAGGCCCAAGCTTATTTTTTCTACAAGAACAGAACACAAAACATTTATTATTTTCAAGAAATGTAATTTCACTTTGCGCACTATCCCAGCAATTGCACTAACCCATGCACAGCCCATGTTATGTTGTTCCTAGCGAAATGTTATTAACATGCACAAAAGCAGCAATCATTTTTATCAAGCAGTTTGCGGCCTAGTTTCATGCATTAATACACGCATTAGTTTTCACATGCGCAAAAGCATTTCCCATGTTTTAGCATTTATTAATAAAAAGATTTTCACCGCACACTGTTAATATGTGTTACTGAGGGTTTAATCCGAGCAGGTTTATTTACGCAAAACCCTGCTCCATCAATCCCTCCTTTGATGGCATTTGAGCCATCATCAAATTACCCATCACAAATTGCCACTTATTTAAAATACTGTACTTCTTTCTCGTTTTACTCTTCCATCTAAGGGCCCGATTCTGATGCGGGTTGGAAAAGCTTCCCGACCGAGGGCCTGATTCTGATGCGGTTAGGAAGGCCTCCTAACGGCATTTGCTCCTTCCAAATCGGATCGGGAACGTGTCTTCCCGACCGAGGGCCCAATTCTGATGCGGTTAGGAACAAATGTTCCCATTGAAGTCAATGGGAGTTCAACCAAATCGTATCTGGAAGCATCCGGATGCATCCTACTCCGCCGGTCGGACTTTCCCGATCCGAGTGGGTCGGAAACCATTTCCCAACCGATTCGGTCGGGAAGCTTTTCCAACCCGCATCAGAATCGACCCCTAAGTCTTTCATGATCTCATAGTAATTTCCTCTCATATCCTCTAATTCCATCTCTTCTCTTTTTCTTTTTCTAGCTCTACGTTTAAGATCTGATGTCTCTTTCTTTCTACACTTGCATTTACAACATTTATAAATCAAAATGATTATTATTATTACTACAACTACTGAAGTAACAGGTATTAATATTTTTCCTAACTGCTTCCTAAAGTAGAAAACCAATTTCCCACTGAGGAAAAACTCTTACCAAGTTTCTCCCAAGCACCGTCAACTTTCAGTTCAGTTAAATCTTCATGAAGTTCTGTAATATTTTTGATATACCCTCAAGATGTTTACTTTTGTCAGGAATATAAGTACAGCATTGTTGTATTTTCAACATGCTACAGACTCCACCCTCTTTGCCAATAATATGTCATGGGCAAGTCGATTTTGCAAAACCATTGATCTAATCGCAACCATTTCAGTATCAATCATCAAGAACCCACCAGCAGTATCCGTTGATAAACGATCAACCATTGTAGACAATTTTCTAATTTTATGTGAATTCAGAATAACTCCAACTGAAGGTATCAGTGCTCCAAAAATATCCCCAATTATTTCAGAATAACTCGCTCCTCTCTTATTACGTGTTAGACCTTGTTTCATTTAATTAATTCTATTATTCGTATCTACGTGATAAACTTTCGGGAATACTATACCTAAATAGCAACATCCATACCAACTTGTAGGTAATCTATAATAAGCATTCTTACCACACACATAATAAATTCCCGGGAAAACAGGATCAGTCCCTCCTTTCAATCCCCAATTTCCTTTTATCAAGAAAGTATGCTCACATTCACTAGAACCAATGAAATAACTATTATTTTCAGTCTTTTCTCTAAACACACAAAGCTTTCCTCTATGTTGAAAATCTAGAGTCATGGCAGCGTAAGTCTTACCCTTTTTGTAATCACCCTCTCTGAAAGCCCATGGAGGTACATGAGACTTTTGCTCAGCAGCTTTCTCTTTGAAATCTCGTCTTCTATCTTCTACCAAGTTCATAAACTCAATTTCTTCCTGCCGTAGTTTACAAGTTACGTTTTTTCTATGTGCATCTATTGTATCTATCAGTTTGTTACTAATGAAAAAATGTCCCATGTAAGCTGCATAAACAGGACCATAAGCAATTTTTAAATCTCTCCTAATAGGAATTTCTGAAAATATTAAATCAAAATTAGAATAATAATACTCTAGTCCTTCCCTCTCGTAGAACAGACTTGTTAGAACACTACAAGACACACCATATGTTAAAGGTAGGTGATGGTAAGTCACCCCCTCTGAGACAGACAACGGTAATTGCATGCACACGTAACAATCTCTCGCATTCATTATGTTAACATATTCATAAAGTAACTTAGTAAAAACATTTAACGAAAAATCATTAATTGATTTATCATGATAAATACTATCATCTTCTATCTTTTTTATATTAGTATTTATACTTTCCTTAGTAACAGTATCCATTCTCTCATTTCCCACATCATTAGTATTATTTTTGTGATTAGTCACCATCATAACAGGGACAATAACAATCAGTGTTAACCATACCAATGTTAGTAGTAAGACACTACATAAGCAAGCATTAATACATTTACGTTTAAAACTATGATTTTGATATCCAGTCTCTGTTACCTTTGCCATTTTAGACACTATATAAAAAAAATTTAAATCTAAGAAAAACCTAATAATTTTTTTTAAAACTTATCCAAAAACCATCTAGAGTAGTGTATCCTTACACTTTATGCCTCTCTTCTTTACCCCTCTTTTTCTTTTTTTTATATCTTCCTCTTCTTCAAATCTTTTTGAACTTTCAGAATATTCTTCATTGAAATTTGTTGCACCTTTATTTTCACAGTTCTCTTTTAAGGTGGTTTCAGTTTGCTTTGATCACTTTGATCAGTACCAGCTTCTTCTTCTCTCTGATTTGTGTTTTCAATTTCTTCCAACACAACATATGTCCATTCTGGAGCTGTATATTTCTTACTTGGTATTCTTTTTCTTTTTGTTTTTCATACTAATTCTTCTTCTGAATCGCTTTGTCCAGTTTGACTTGATATTCATTTATTTGATCTGGCATTTTCTTTTCTAGAGGGTATTTCAGTCTTTTTACTCCTTTTGGCCACTCATTACCTTTTCTTGCTCTCTTAATTTGAACTTCTTTTTCACCTTCGTTGTCAAGTTGTCAAGTTCTTTTATTCAGTTCTTTTCTCTGTTGTACTTGCTCTTGATTTTCATTAGTCGCTTTCTCTTTTTCTTTCTCAACAGCAGTCTCTTGAGACCCAGTAGCTGGTGCCCACTTTATTCGACTTGTACTCGGTTCTTCCTCTTGTTCAGCCTTTTCAGAATCTGTAACACTAGATTCTATAGCTTCATGCTCTTCAGCTTCTGGTTCTTTTCTCTGCTTTACCAGTTGCTGCTCTTCTTCTTATCTTTCAAGTGGACTTGGGACTCTTCTTGTATGACTTGCATGAATCCAGTTTGGCAAGCCACCACACTTCACTGCTGTTGTTGTCACCAAAATGTGATAAGGTCCGTTCCACCTGGGTTCTAAACACAACTTCCTCACGTGTTTCTTGACAAGAACCCACTCTCCTGGACTCAAATCATGTGCTTGATCCGGCAGTGTTGTGGTTGCAATTTCTCCAACCTGATGAGACACAGAACACACCAGATCAGCCAATCCTTTGCAATAATCAAGCACTAGATCATCAGTAATATTCATCAGTTTGTTTGCTGGTACAACTGCTTGTCTCATGGCTCTCCCCATCAGAATCTCATGAGGACTCAATCTAGTCCTTTTATCAGGAATGCTTCTAAGACTCATCAATACCAGGGGTAAAGCGTCTGGCCATTTCAGTGTTGTAGATGCACACACTTTTGACAGTCTGGATTTAATAGTGCCATTAATTTGTTCGACCACTCCAGATGCTTCTGGTCGGTAGGCACAATGCAGCTTTTGCTTAATTTGTAATGCTGCACAAATCATTCGAATTATCTCATTATTAAAATGAGTTCCTCTATCTGTTTCTAAAGAGACTGGAAATCCGGATCTTGGTATAATCTCTCTCAAAAGTAGTTTAGCAACTGTTAGGCTGTCATTCCTTCTTGTTGGATAAGCTTCTACCCAGCGAGAAAACAAACAAACAACAACCAACACATATTTCAGTCCATTATAAATGGGAAGTTCAATAAAGTCAAGTTGTAGTCGGGTAAATGGTCCTGCTGCTTCTCCAATTCGACCCCAACTAACAACTGTTTTTCTGCATGGCACACTACGCATCTCTGGCATAGACTCTCTGCAATGACCCTAAACTTTGGGTTGTACCATGACTGCTTGAAGAGCCTGATCATAGCATCTCTTCCAACATGTGCAATTCCATGGTACATCCTTGCCATCTGAGACAGCAAACTATCTGGTATCACTGGTCTTCCATCAACATACACCCACACTTCATCTTCTGCCCTCTTTTCACAACCTGATTTTATCCAAATTTGTTTTTCTTCCTCACTTGCTTCCTCCTGAAGCTGTCTAATTTCCTCCCATGTTTCCAAAGAGGAAAACATCAAGTGACAATTTGTATGTTTTTTCTCCACCCCTCTGTTTATTGCAATTGAATTTTGTGCACAGAAACGCGCCACTTGGTCTGCGTATCTGTTTCCTTTTGTCACATAGTCATCTCCTGACTTGTGTGCTGAACATTTTACCACAGCAATCTTTTTGGGCAATTGCAATGCATTCAATAGATCCTGCACATTTTTACTGTTCCGGATCGGGGATCCTGAAGAAGTCAGAAATCCTCTTTGCATCCACAATTGACCAACATCATGCACCCCCCCAAAACCATATTGACTATCAGTGAATATGGTTACTCTCAGATTTTTGCCAATTATACATGCTCTAGTCAGAGCTATTAGGTCAGAAATTTGAGCAGAATGTATCCCCTTTAGACAGGATGCTTCAAGAACCATAGACACTGTACATACTGCATAAGCAGCACTCAATGCACCTTTTTCATCTCTCAGACAAGATCCATCCACAAACATCACACTATCTGACTCTTCTAGTGGAGTATCCTTAATGTCAGGCCTTGGTTTCGTGCACAATTCTGTCACATCCAAACAATCATGATCTGCTTCATCTATCACCTCTTCACAATTTAGACTTGGCAACAAGGTTGCAGGGTTCAATATTGTACATCTTGTCACTGTCACATTTTCAGCACCCAAAATCACTCTTTCATACCTAGTCAGCCGACTATAGGTCATATGCTGAGTCCGAGACCTTGTTAATAGGATCTCAACAGAGTATGGCACATATACCTTCACTGGATGTCCCATAACAATTGTTTCACTCTGTTCAAGACTCACACAAGTAGCAGCTACTGCTTTTAAACAACCTGGTAATGCGGCAGCCACTGAATCCAAAGTAGCAGAAAAATATGCCACTGGACGACGTGCCATTCCATGTTTCTGTATTAAGACTGAAAGTGCACACCCATCTCTCTCACAACAGAATAATGCAAAATCTTTTGTGTAATCTGGCATTCCCAAAGCAGGTGCTCGAGAAAGACTATCTCGCAATTCAATAAAAGCTTTCATACACTCTTCATCCAATTCAATCGGATTAACCACATCTTTGTGAGTCAACCTCTGTAGAGGTTTTGCAATCAGTGAAAACCCACTGATCCATTGTCTGCAATATCCAACCATTCCCAAAAACATTCGAACTTCTTTTTGAGTTTTAGGAGGACCCATTTTTAAAATCACATTGATTCTTTCTGGTGTTACTTTTCTAACTCCCTTCTCAATCTTGTGTCCCAAATACTGAACTTCTTTTTGACAAAACTGTAATTTCGCTGGTGACACTTTATGCCCACCTATTGCCAAATGATTCAGTAAGGCAATTGTATCTGTCACACAGGCTTCTCGTGTTTTTGATGCCACAAGTAGGTCATCATTGTATTGAACTAACACTGAATTTTCTGGCATGATCAATGACTCCAAACATTTTTTCAAAATCTGATTGAAAATTGAAGGACTCTCCGTGTACCCTTGAGGAACTCAGCACCATGCCAAGACACGGTTTCCGAACCGGAATGCAAAAAGTTATTGGCTATCCGGATGCAAAGGTATCGAGAAAAATGCTTGACACAGATTAATTAATGTGTACCATTCCGCATCACAAGGGATTTGGTAAAGAATCACTGCTGGATTTGGCAAGATTGGACAACAAGGTACTACGATCTTATTAATTTTGCGTAAATCTTGCACTGTTCTATATTTTCCGCTTGGTTTCTTGATCCCCATAATAGGTGAGTTACAAGGACTACTTAGTATTTCTTTTAGAATACCTTGCTCAATCATTTGATCAATTACAGGAGTTACTCCTGCTGTTATTTCAGGACTCATCTTGTACTGAGGAGTGTTTGGATATATTGCACCTGGTTTAACTGTAAACTGAATAGGATCCACACCTTTCATCAATCCAATGTCTTTTCCTGTAAAATCCCACACATCAGGTCTTACTGCATTTCTCAACTCTGCAGGTAAATCTTCTTCTGTTAGCAATGAATATAAATCATTTACTTCTGTCCCTTGCTTCGCTAACATCATTTTAAAAGCAACATCCTCATCTGGTGTTTGAAAAGCAATACCATCTGGCGTACAATAGATGGTGCAGTTCATCTTACAGAGCAAGTCTCTTCCTAAAAGGTTCACCGGACTCGTATCACATACCACAAACCGATGCATGTCTCTGAATCTTCCAATATGAACTTTTATTGGTCTTGTTATTGGAGTCTTAATATATTTATTTGAAACTCCTACAACTTGGATAGTTTCTCCCGAGAAAGGTAGGTTTGGGATTTCTGCTGCTCTCACAGTAGAACGGGTAGCACCAGTGTCCACAAGGAATGTAATATCATTACCTTCCACTTTTCCATCAACAAAATGACCTGATTGATCTACCTCTAGAGATGCGCCAAGCACGCACTCTTCCTCCCCCCTCAGGCACCGTCATTGAGATGAGTCTGTGTCACTCTCTGAACATTGCAATAAATACTATGAAACCATTTGTACATTTTGATTCTTACCAACTTGTTCACCTGCGTGAAATCCAGTACTCGCACTGTATCTCTGTACTTGAGCATTCACATTATTTGGCATAAGAGCTTGAGGCACCTGTACTTGTGTCTGTGGTGTAACTACCTGCTGCTGTTGTTGATTCACAACCACCTCATTCTGCATCTGCGGATTGAAATTTTGATTCATTCCATTATTCTTCAGTAAAGATCTACACTCATTCCTCCAATGTCCAAACTTTCCGCACGCATGACAAGGAAATTTCTTTTTCAGTTCTTCCCTACTCATTTTACCTCTACCTCCATTTGGTATCTGACCATTTTGATGTTGTCCTTTCATCTGGAAATCTGCTTGAGAACCATTGTTTCCATCTTTCTGTTCTGCCACTTTCACCTGTGCCCACATCATTTTCTCTTTCAGCTTCTTATGCCTTGACTCAATATCATCACTATAATATTTAGCATATCTCAGAATCTCATCAACTGTTTTACTCTGCCAACAAATCAAATGTTGCTGAATCATGTTACTAATTTCAGGTTTCAATCCAAAAACAAACCTATATACAAAGTGTCCCATATCTTTGTCACCTATGCTTTCAAAACCACTATACTGTTTGAACACCTGTAATAACCTTTCATAATAGGCATGTACCGATTCTTTGGGTTCCTGGGTTGTCCTGTCAATTTTAACCCAATCTGTTTCTTTTGGAGAAATTTTACTTTTCAAGAAAGTAATTAATTGATTATATTTTTTCATCACCTCATCTGAAGGTGCTCCTGTCTTCACATCTCTAGGATATTCTTCTTTTGGCCAGTCAACAGTAATTTTACACTCAGTCCATAAGTCAGCTGGAACTACAATCACAAACAAACCATCTGAATCCTTTAACAAAACTTTTGAAACTTTTACAAACCTCTCTACCTGCTTGTACCACTCAACAGGTTTTTCTCTCAACCTAGGGAAATCATTTGCGAAGGATAATATATCCTGTCTTGACCAGGGAACATGAACATATCCACCTCCTGGAACTTCTCTCACTCGGCATACCATTTTAGCCTGTCCTGTTTCTCTTAATGGGCATTCTTACTTGCAAGCATTTCTTCCTTCTTTTTCGCCCATCTACCTTTCCACCTGTCTAAATCACCCCATTTCTTCAAGGTATTCATCAATTCTTTTATTTACAATCGTTTACCAGACCTATTCAAACTCTCCAAATCTTTATCAGTAAAATCCAATCTATACGTTTTCTGCAAAACTTTAGACTTTTCTATGTCTACTCCATATTCTTGTGCAGCTTCTGCTAACCTCTCATATAAATTCCTTGCTTTCCATGTAATATTTGTACACAAAAATAACAACTCTTTATCTCGGTACTTACTCAATCTTTCTGGACTTATGGTACCAATAATAATTTTTTCCAGATCCACTCTCAATCTAGCTACATCTATACTTGATTGTGACTTATTCCTTTCCATTCCTCTTATCCAGTCATCTAACTCCTCTGGCGAAAGACCCATCGAACTCCCTGATACTGGAGTTGTTCCACTTTCATTCTGCACTATTTTCCTAGGATTCATCTGTACACTTCTCTTTGATGTTTCAAATACATTTTCACTTACTGGAAGATCAATCAATGAAGTACTCATCTCAACTTGTTCTGATCCACTAGCATTTCTAGCATTATTCACGGGAATTGTCAATGCATGTACTTTTGATATATTCTGATTTTCACCATACAATGGAACTATTGGACCAATCGTTACTGGTACCGATAATGCTTCTGCATTCAGACTCATCTGACTAATTCTCTGAGTTAACTCCGCTCTCGCCTTATTCAACATGTCAATTTCATTTTCCTGTAACACTACTCGAGTATGTGAAGCTACCGGAACTTGTGGAGATTGTAGAGCTTGTGGAACCTGAGGAACTTGTATTTCAATTAGTGGAGCATTTGGAACTGTTTCCCCTGTGCTTTCCTGATATGGTGGAGGTCTCTTTAATAATATTTCATCCATCAACTCATCATCAATCTCATCTGAGTCATTATCTTGTTCTGAAGTCTCTAAATTATTCTTTTTCTCTTTACTTTTGCCTTCAGTCTGATCTTTAGCAACTATTCCTGGATATAATCCATCTGCACTTACATTTCTCCTCCATCTTTTCTTTTGATCATCCCATCTAACCTCAGAATATCTTGTTATTATATTCCTATATTTAATTCCATTCCTGTCTCTCTCTTGTTTATATGCCTCATAATCCCATTCCTCAAGCGCTTCATACTGTGTAGGTCTAGGACTTGGTTTTAATGAATTCATTCTTTCTCTCAAGTTCTCCAAAATCCTTACATTAAATGTACCATTCTCTGGAAAAGCTAAAACTCCATCATCCGCCGTGTAATTCATCCAATTCTCTAAACATGTACACGTATGATACCCACATTCCAACATCATGAAAGAAGCAGGCGTTCTCGGAGGTGGTATAGGAAGTCCCTCTCTAATAACTATCGGATTGTCTTTTTTAAATAAATCTTTTATTCTTTTTACCATTTTCATTTTTAAACACTGTTTTTCTTGCTAAATAAACCAAAACAAAACAAGAGAAAACTTCCGTAAATCCTCTCACTCTATTCGCTAAATCACAACCAATACCAGCGTGGCTCACAGCAACTAACCAATCACAGCTCACTACGTATCCACTGTCTCAACCAATGCTAGCGCGGCTCACAGCAGCCAACCAATCACGGCTCACTACACGCCCGCTGCCTGACCAATGCCAGCGCAGCTTTTTGTGACGTCAGTATTACTCCTGCTACTGACCCTCCCTTTACAAAATAATACGGCAATGTATTTTCTACGTTTTTCTCAACTATTTCTTGTTAAAAAAACAACACGAAACAATGCTACTTTGTCTGTTCCACTAATAAAGAGATAGTTCGATTCACTCAAAGAGTTTTTCTTTTACTTCTAGTAAAATAACGACCAGCGCTACTCTACTCTCAATCAAGTTAAAGTAGGTCTTGGTACTCCTCTGGGGATACTAGCCAAAGTTTCGGAAGAGGACTTTCCTTTCAGAAAGAGGTCTTGGTACTCCCTTGGGGATGTAAGGCCAGAGTTTCGGAAGCGGACCTTTCACTATTTCATGCAATCTTCTTTCACTCGAATAAGTCCCTAAAATAGCATCGTCAGCCTTTCACTGTTCGATATTACAACAACAGACAAAGTACTTCTGCAGTGTGATACTCTTCTCACACTATTCTTCTGCCACTTAGGCTAAAATAACATCATCCTAGGATCTTAGGTAACTCCGTACCCGTACTTCCAAACAACATAAAACAAAGAAATTAACTTTTCATGTTAGTAATCAATAAATCAATTATCAATAATTATTGCCAAACTAATCAATAATTAACCATCCTCTACTACCAAAACTGATCCAGCAATCAGGGATCAATAATTTTTCACTAACATAGGCCCATTTTACGCTACCCAACTAATCCCTTCACGCTGGGGTTCAGTGTGATGCAAGTTTATTCCTAACTCACCAAATATACTTTAGAACCTGCATTTCTCCTTACAAATAAATGAGTTGATGAACCTTTTGGTGTTGAGTAGTTGATGACAATAATTATATACTAATCTATACATCTATACTAAATAAAATAATAACAGACTCAGTGTATAGTTTATGTTGTTTATCGTAAATAATGTAAGAAATAAATGCTCATCAAGTACAGTTACACTTAATGCAAATCATGGATTATCACAGAGAGAAAACATTGGCAATGTATAAATTCAAACTCATATCAAATAAACAATACATTGAAGGAGTGGATAGGCGTAGAGAGAAAAGTTTCAGAGACAAAAATACATTTGCAAATGAATATGCAAATTAAGAAGATTATCTATACTAACCCAAGTAAGATTCAGGGAAACTACCCCACTGGCCAGTTAGGGCAGGAAGGCCACTCATGTAGAGTCGAGTGACAAAGATTAAATCAGGAGACAGGAATCAGGTAGGCCTCTATATGTAAACAGCAAACCGACGACAGCGACGATCTCCCGCTATCTAGCATCAGCACCTACTCTAAACCACACCCACCGGGGACCTTCAATTATACCCTAAAACCTAAATGTCCAACCCACATTTGTTTCAATCTGAGCACAGTATTCATCTCCCATTGGCTAAAATTGGGGGTGTTCTGTCACACCACTCTCGTCATGTCCATTTTATTAGACACCCTTTTGTTCAAACATTAAGCATTACATCAGAATCATCCCAAGAAACAATTCTGAACACGATCATAGTAAACATTTCCTGCAGTTCCTTGAATGTTGCAAATCTCTACGCCTCTTTTGTTCATCTCTGCCATCGCGTGAGGAAGTGGCATTGTTTCCATTTGTAATCTGATCCTCCTTCTTCCGTAACCTTGGCAGACAGTCAGCATAACACGAAGGACATTTCTATTGCCTCTGCATTCTCCCCTCATTCAAAGCTCATTTATTTCATATTTTTCTTTTCAGGAAAAAGTTAACCCAAAACTGGCATGTAGAAGTGTAGGCCCAAGCTTACTTTTTCTACAAGAACAGAACACAAAACATTTATTATTTTCAAGAAATGTAATTTCACTTTGCGCACCATACCAGCAATTGCACTAACCCATGCACAGCCCATGTTATGTTGTTCCTAGCGAAAAGTTATTAACGTGCACAAAAGCAGCATTAATTTTTATCAAGCAGTTTGTTAGGTTGTATCCATGCCAACCATCTTCTTTGTGTTCCTCGTGCCTTCTCAGAATTTCTACCTTCGGGAGTTCTGGAAGGACAAGGGGGGAGATGACTGTTGGGATTTACACTGGATGGTTCTGCCCATCGCTGCTCCTGTCTTGTGGGCAATAAAGAAGATACAATCCTTACCTCTTGTCTTCTTTTCACTGGCGACGATCCGCCCTCAAGACCACCACGCGTGCCTGTCTTCTTCGTCTCCTGCGTCCAGCTGACGATCCGGAGCGGTGTGCCTGTCTTCTTCGTCTCCTGCATCCAGCTGACGATCCGGAGCAGCGATCCTGGTCCAGCCTTTCTTTCCTGGACTTCCTCTGGCGGACGTAACATTGCTTGTCCCTGCCCTGAGAACACAAGGTACTGTCTATTTTTTTCATTTTGCCGCCTGCACTATTCCCGACGTGCTCGCGCTCCCTTCTACCGTTGCCGTCTTTCGTTGCCTAGCAACCTCCACGCGCCTCCAGTGTTCTCCTTTTGCCAACCAACGCGTTGCCAACCAACGCCTACGTATTGCACGGCCTTTGTTATTGCTACTTAGCAACCACCTTCTAACCCTCAACCTGCCAACCACGTCCTTTTGCCAACCATTCCACGCGGCGTACTGCCATCTTCAGCACTACTTCCACATTAATCTCGGTTCACGTGCAGCACACTCCTACGGTGATTTGCACACCAGGTTAATTATACCAACAAGTTTCACGGTGATCTGCACACCACTATTAAAAATCGCTCTGCAGATTTTTCAAGCATAGCTCTACACGCACTTTGAGCACACTATTCAAAAACGAATAGTCTCCACGCTCCCAATCAAAGTTGTACTCAACCAACCACAGCGTGTTGCGTGCTGTTCATTCCTCACTCGACGACACGCACGTCAAGTTAAACTCCATTCTCCCCAGTTTTCCCAATCAACTCTGCGGTGACACACACACCTTTCCCAAGTGTGTCAATATATTATAAGCATTTTTCGTGCCAACTCTGCGGTGATACACTCACTCTTCTTAGTGTATCACTCAATTTATTTCAGTCGACGGCGGTGATACTCTGCATTGTTTGTTTTCTTCACTATGCAACAATCTCTATCAGCTCCTCCAGCATTTTCACCTAATCCTGCTTCTCCTGAGATGGATTGGGAGAAATGGAAAGAAAGTTTCGAAGCATACCTGGATGCTCTTGAAGGCGACTCATTTACACATAAAAAGAAATTCGCAATTCTAAGACACTGTCTTGGTTCAGAGGGTCGTACCATTCTTAAGCACACTCCCAAAGTGTTAGTTTTATTTATTGAAGGCGAAGGCGACGGCGTTGAAGATGAATATGCTACAGCAATTAAGTCTCTTGACACTAGGTTCAAAGCTTGTAAAAATACCACGTTAGAAAGGCATAAATTCCGCAAAAGAGCGCAGCTGCCCGGGGAGTCCGCCTCCTCTTTTGTTGGCGCTTTACGTATCCTAGCAGTTTCCTGCGATTATAAAACATTTGAGGAAGAAATGATTAGGGACCAGCTTGTAGAAAAGACTAATAACAAAAAAGTCCAGGAGGCTCTTTTATCCAAGCCTGACTTATCTCTACAAAAAGCACTTGAAACTGCTACTAAGATCAAAAGCACTACATCCTACTTGGAGCAAATGTCAATTTCCAGTTCCGCTCCTCCAGCACAAAGTGTTTCAGCTGTTAAGGGTAAATCCAAAACTTCGAAGGACAATCCACGCCAAGGTAGAACAGAGGGATATTTCAAATCTAACACCAATTCCAGACCCTCTAATAGACGTTGGGAGTGTTACCGTTGTGGTAGCAGTTCTCACCTCGGTAATGCCAGATTCTGTCCTGCTCTTAACAAAACTTGTAGCAAATGCTTTAAGAGAGGCCATTTTTCCAATGTTTGTCGATCCAGTGGCAAGTCATCCGTCAATCCTGGCGTTTCCTCCACCAAGAAAATCCTCAACCTTGAACAACCTTCGGATGTATCATCTTCAAGTGAAGAAGATCAAATTTGCATATTGTCAGAACCTCACTGTGCAGACGTTGTTTCCACGGTTCTTCAAGAATCAAAACGACCCTTATGTACTTTGACTGTCAATGGAAGAGACATCAAGATGTTGGCCGACTCAGGGTCCCCATTTACTCTCATAAGTGACAAAATATGGGAAGACTTGTTTCAATCCCAAGGTCTCCTTTTAAATCATTCACTGGTTCGTCCTATTGCTTAGGGTGGTAAAAATATCGATGTCCTAGGTGAATTTAGTGCAAATTTATGTTTTAAACGCAATAATGCTCAGGGTATTGTTTATGTTGCCAAAGATGATTCCTGTCTTTTGGGTTGGCACGACCAAGGTAACTTAGGAATCATTTTAGATCCTAATGATCCCCATCAAGTCATACTAAAAAAAGATTTAGTCTATGTGCAAACCCTTAAAGACGAAACGTGGGAATCTGCCTATCCTGAGATCTTTAATAACAAATTAGGTTTATTTAAAGGTTTCAAGCACAAAATTAAATTACTTGATGGTGCCCAACCTGTGGTACACAAGGTCCGCAGAGTACCTTTGGCTTTACGTGATGGACTTAAAAAAGAATTAGAAAAACTTTGTGCCAGTGATGTCATAGAACCCATCGAATCATCCGATTGGGTTTCTCCCATCGTTCTAGCTCGAAAAGCCAACGGAAACCTGCGCATGTGTGTTGATCTTCGCGATCTAAATCGCCACATCTGGATTGATCAACACCCATTACCCAACATCACTGAGATGACCACCACCCTTAAGAATGGTAAAAAGTTTAGTTTACTTGATATGACATCGGCTTACCATCAAATCGATTTGTACCCCGATTCGCGACATTACACTGCATTCATCACTCCAGAAGGTTTATTCCAATACAAGCGCATGCCGTTTGGTCTTGCTTCCGCCTCTGCAGTTTTTCAGAGGATCGTGGAAAGCATGTTCAAGAACATTCCTGGGGTGATGGCATTTCAAGATGATGTCCTAGTTTATGGCTCAGACCAAATTCAACATGATGTAACATTACGTACTGTTTTCTCTATCTTAAAAGAAAAAGGTGTTACTTTGAGTCCTGAAAAGTGTAAGATAAACGTAACTTCCGTAGATTACTTGGGGTACAAAATATCTGCTGAGGGTGTTGAACCTAAAGCCAGCCTAATTAAAGCCATAGAAAATGTTTGTGTTCCTAATGACAAGGAACAGTTGAGATCTTTCATGGGACTCATTGAGTTCTATGCCAGGTTTGTACCCAATTGCTCATCCAAAACATTTCACATGAGAAATCTCCTTAAGAAAAATGTCATTTTTAACTGGTGTAAGGAATGCACCAAGGAATTCCAACTTATCAAGAATGAAATTGCTCATGCCATTCCCCTTAAACCTTTTGACATCAACGATCACACTATAATCATGACTGACGCCAGTCAGAAAGGTCTTGGTGCTGTACTAATGCAGCATAGGAATGGCAGAGATGAGGTAGTAGCGTTTGCGTCCAGGGGTCTCAAGGGTGCCGAAGCCACATATTCCGTAATAGAACGCGAAGCCTTAGCTTGTTGGTGGGGCATCGTTCATTTTAAACATTACCTATGGGGCTCAAAATTCACTGTAAGAGTAGATCATAAACCTTTAGTCCAGCTTTTCACCACAAAAGGGGGGACAAGGCTACTCCCCGTATTGCCAAATGGCAATATAGGTTGTTGGAACATAATTTTGTTGTTGAGTATGTTCCTGGCATACGGAACGTTTTGGCAGATTGTTTATCCAGATTACCAAGCGTCTATAACACGGATGATTGTGAGGATATAAAATGTGATGATGTGTTTTGTTACGCCATATCTGAATCCAGTGGAGCCATCTTAGAGAGTGAGTGGAGAGATGCTTATTCCACAGATCTGGATATCATGAAACTCATGAGTATGATTCACACAGGGTGGACTAGAGAGTGTTCCCTTGATGAATCCATTGGAAAGTTCAAGCATGTTTTTGATGAGCTTTCTATAATCAATGATCTTTTGTATCGTTCTGCTTCACTTGTGGTTCCTGCAAGCTTGAGAGATAAAGTACTTACTCTAGCTCATGAAGGCCACATAGTCATGCGTGCAATGAAGAGAAGAGTTAGGGAGCAGTTCTGGTGGCCTGGTCTTGATAAACAAGTAGAACATTTTGTTAGAGATTGTTTCCACTGTGCTGTAAGCGACAAGTCTCAAGTAACAGTTCCCAGCCCAGTTCAAGCCGTTAGTGTTCCCTCCAAACCCTGGTCTAAATTAGCCATCGACATCATTGGCCCCCTGACATTATCTGACGGTGGTGTTTCAGAATATGGTATTGTCCTTATAGATTACTACAGCCGCTGGCCGGAGTTGAAATTTGTTAAAGTTCCCACAACTTCTTGTATCATAGAATTCCTGGAGTTTCTTTTTGCTAGGGATGGCATCCCTGAGGAAATTATCTCAGACAACGGCTGTCAATTTACTTCCTCAGAGTTCGAGAATTTTTTAATTTTTATGGACATTAAGCACACTAAAACCTCTCTTTATCACCCTAGAAGTAATGGTCTCGTTGAAAGATTCAATAGGGTGATCAAGGACAATATACAACTATCCAAGGCTAGTAACTTAAACTGCAAAAATGAACTTAAAAACCTGTTGTGGGCTGTACGCACTACCCCCAACTCTGACACAGAGGTTTCCCCATTTATCTTACTTAGGGGCCGTATTCCATCTTCAAAATTGTTAAGGGGATGGATGGGTGCGTTTGATTTACCAACAGCCAAAATACAAGATGTAAACAAGAAAAGAGCTGAAGCTCAAAGGAAGTACATTCAACCTAGTACTAGAGAACTTAAGGTAAATGTAGGTGATTTTGTCAGAGTCAAATGTTCCCGAATTTTGTCCAAGGGCGCATCCAAATTCTCTGATCCCAAGCTTGTGGTAAGGGTCAACAAAAGTGCGGTACAATTGGAAGACGGGAGATGGTGGAATAAAAGTAAGATCTCTGTTTCTAAACATCCCCATCTAATCCGTTCTAACCAAAGTAGCACCTGTCATGGTCCTTACATTCGTGTACCTTCTACCAGATCTACTAAGCCACCCAGTAAGTTTCATGACTATATTATGTATTAGTGTTTTTCCCACTCAATCAATCAATCAATCAATCACAGAATTTGTAAAGCGCGCTACTTACCCGCGAGGGTCTCAAGGCGCTGGGGAGAAAAAAAAAAAGGGGGGGGTGCTGCTACTGGTCGAACAACCAGGTCTTGAGTAGCCTCCTGAAGGTCAGCAGGTCTTGGGTCTGTCGTAGGCTTAGTGGAAGGGTGTTCCAGGTCTTGGCGGCGAGGTGGGAGAAGGATCTGCCGCCGGTGGTGGTTCTTCGAATGCGAGGGACGGTGGCGAGGGAGAGGTCGGCGGAGCGGAGTTGGCGGTTGGGGACGTAGAAGAGGAGTCGTCTGTTGAGGTAGGCTGGGCCAGTCTTGTGGAGTGCCTTGTGTGCGTGGATGAGGAGTTTGAAGGAGATTCTCCTGTCGACTAGCTCGTTGCATTCATTTCCGTGCATTTTAATTGTTCCATGATGTTGTTCTTTTGTTATGAACCTTTGTAATTATTTATTTCTCCAGTATATCTCTTGTTATGAACCTTTGTAATTATTTTGTTCCTCCAGTATTTTCATTTGTATAGGGGGAAGATGTGTTAGGTTGTATCCATGCCAACCATCTTCTTTGTGTTCCTCGTGCCTTCTCAGAATTTCTACCTTCGGGAGTTCTGGAAGGACAAGGGGGAGATGACTGTTGGGATTTACACTGGATGGTTCTGCCCATCGCTGCTCCTGTCTTGTGGGCAATAAAGAAGATACAATCCTTACCTCTTGTCTTCTTTTCACAGTTTGCGGCCTAGTTTCATGCATTAATACACGCATTAGTTTTCACATGCGCAAAAGCATTTTCCCATGTTTTAGCATTTATTAATAAAAAGATTTTCACAGCACACTGTTAATATGTGTTACTGAGTGTTTAATCCGAGCAGGTTTATTTACGCAAAACCCTGCTCCATCAAGACAAAGAAGGTATTCAGTCATTCCTAGGATTGGCCGCATACTATTCTAAATTTGTTCAGGGGTTTGCAAGCAATGTGATGCCCTTGAAGGTGCAACTCAAGAAAGAGGGCAAATTTGACTGGTCGACTGAATGACCAGTCAAACCAGACTTTCTAAGATAAAGATGAAGATTGGAAGTATGCCAAGTTTAGGACATTTTGATGTAACAAAGAAGACCATTTTGACAACAGATGCCAGCCTCAAGGGGCTGGGAGCAGTGTTAGCTCAGATTGTTAATGGAGAAGAGAAAGTCATAGCATTTGCTTCACGCTCCCTCAAAGGGGCAGAAGAGAGATACTTTGTCATCGAGCGTGAGGCACTTGTGTGTCTGGGCCATCCATCATTTCAATTTTTTTCAGTGGGGTTTGCCTTTTACATTAATATCTGACCACAAGCCCTTGGTTCAAGTGTTTACGTGCAAGGGTACTGAGAGAGCAAGTCCTAGGATCAAGAGATGGGTGGAGGGTGTACTGGAATATAATTTTAAAATAGAATACCTTCCAGGAATTCGCAATGCTGTGGCTGACTGCCTTTCAGAGACTCCCTTTGGAATAACAAGTATTGTCAGAGACAGAAATTCCAATCATGTGGGTGAAGAAATCAGCCATGAATGAAGTAGAGTGCGATTAAGAGTGTAACAAAGACACAGCTTTGGGGTAGGTGAAGAAGTATGTGGTGGAAGAATGGCCTGAGCGTTTGTTGATGTCCGAAGAGGTGAAGAAATTTTAGGAAGTGAAGGATGAGTTAATCATCATGGGTCACTGATTGTTCAAGGTGGACTGGGTGGTTCCACCTAGTGGGTTGAGGAACAAGATCATGAATTTGGCCCACGAAGGACACCTTGGCAGAAATTTAACCAAGGCGAGAGTGAGTGAGTGTTACTGGTGGCCTGGTCTGGACAGACAAACTGAAGTACTGATGAGAGACTGCTGGACCTGTGCGAATAGTGATAAAGCTAAGGTGGTGAGGGCGGCACCATTATATCCTGTGGAGGTGCCAGAGGAACCTTGGTGCAAGATTGGATTAGATATTGTTGACACTTTTAATTTGTTGGCCCCGAACGAAAGATATGTATTTGTATTAGTGGACTATACATCCAGTTCCTAAAACTATCATTCCAGGCAATGGTGTTCAGTTAGTCTCTGAGAAAATGAAGAATTTCTTGAATGACTTGTCCATTGAACATTGTTGCACTGCATTGTATGCACCACAGGTCAATGGGCTTGTGGAGAAAATTAATGGTCTGGTCAGGGATTGTGCACAGACAGCTGTGAAGACAAGGGGATATCTCAGGAAGATGTTGAGAGAGAAAGTGTGATCACATCGCACCACTCCAAACAATGTTACGAAGATTTCTCCTTTCCATTGTTTAAAGGGTCGGTGGCTGGATCCAAACTCAATCCCTTGTGGTTGGAATGGAAGAAGGAGAGGATGAGGTCGGATGTAGGAGATCGGGTGGCATACCAAAATAAATACAAAGAGCGTTATGATGCCAAGCATGGTGCCATTCACAAAGTTTGAAAAGTTGGTGATTGTGTGTTTGTGAAAAAACATAGGTGGTTGTCCAAAGGTGAATCCAAGTTTGTGGGATCTTTCCCGATAACAGAATTCATAAAGAATGTGGTGGTTCCGGAGAATGGAGAGTTGTGGAGTATGTCACGTTTGGCAAAAGGTCCATCACAGGAGGATCAGAAGCCCAGTGAAAGAGTGGTATCAAGGTCCTATGCAAATCCTGAGCATAGGTCATTGACGAGCTCAGCTCGCATGGGTGCAGGGTCAAGAGGAGCCCTACCTTTCTGAAGGAGTATGTTGTGAATTGATTGTTCTTTGGATAAAAATGATGCCTCTTTCTTCTGCCTGGTAAAGTGATTATTGGATTTTTACATTTTCCATTTCATCCTTGTAATTCTTATAACGTATTATAGTAGTAATTGGCAGAATGTTTAGTCTCGCAATTTATCTTTGAGTTTATTTTGTTTGCTTTATTTTCCATATTAGTATTATGTACAGTTCTTGTTTATTATTGGTGGGGGATGTGTTTTGGCCTATGTATGTATTTCATTATATGTCTCTTTAAGGTGATGTAGCCCTTGGAGTGTTAAGGGCATCACAATGAATGTCTTGCCTGATGACCTGGTATTCAGTTGGAGAAAAGGCTGTCAACTGTTCGCTGTGCTGCACATGGTGGATGTAATAAAGAGAGACTGACTTAATATCACGATGTGATGGAATCTCTTAACAAAATCAATAAAATCTTGTACCAAATAGCACACTCTGTATATTACTAATTTGCACTCACAGCCTCGCAGTGTTTCGGTGTGCAAGAGCTGCAAGTTCGAGAGCTGTACCCTTTCAGACCGTGTCCTAAATGACATTGTCTGGGTTTGGTATTAGGTATAGTAATATCTCTAAACTATTGTTTCAGCGACAAACGAGACCTCACTGCCCATGTCAGTCTTGGCTAATTGTGGCACAACAGTCAGTTCCAAATATCTCTCTGCGTCCATCGTAGAGCGATAGATTCTGAATCTGGGTTTGAACTTAAAAAGTTGAAGGAAAATCAGATGTAGATGAATATTTATTTTTACGACGCGTTTTAAATTAAATTTGTACAAAACAAGTGCTCAATAAGGTTCCCTTTTTGCTTTGTGTTGTACTCAGAAAATGTGATAACCAAATAGTTATTTTTAGGTCAAGCCTGGCAATTGTTCACGTTCGTGCCTTTTATAAATGCATGCTTCTGTTTGGTCAGCAAGTTTAATTACTCCCGCCTTTTGTTGTTTTAGATCCTCCCTGCAGTCCGCCCCTACTACATGTGGTTTTCCACCTTCTTTAATTAATGTGTATTTGTGCGCACCCTTTTTTTCTTTGGACAATGGCTTATGTAGAAGCATGCTGCATGCACGGCACCCACCTTACGGACTGCACCGATGGCTTGTGTATTAGCACGCTGCACGTGCGGCGGCCACCTTATGGAATGTGGCTTGTATTTTCCTCCAATGATCTTTTAATGAATGCTGCACGCACAGCGCCTTCCTTACGGACTGAGGCTTTTTTTTTACCCCGAGCATCTTTTAATGAATGCTACATGCACGACGCCTACCTTACGGACTGCAGCTTTTTTTTTAACCCGAGGATCTTTCAATTATAACAAGCACAACTGCTTTGTACAGCAACAGCTGCACAGTTGGGAGCATTTTTGTGTTTCAGCTTTTTAACGGAAGCATTGATTTCCGGTTCCGTAAGCCGCGCTTACATTTTCTACCCAGGATGTTTTCATAATAATCAGTAGGATTACTTTGTACAGTAACAGCATGCCCAGTTGGGTGCGCTTTTGAGTTTATGCTTATTTGTGTACAATAACTGCTGCACAGTTGGAAGCAGTTTTGTGTTTCTGCTTTTTAACTGAGGCATTATTTTCCGGTTTCCGAAGCCGCAGTTACATTTTCTCACAAGGATCTTTTCATAATAATCAGTAGAATAGTTTTGTACAGTATTGTGTGCTTGGTTCCCTCCCATGGCGTATTCACTCATTGTTTCTCCTGGTCGTCCCCCCATTACTTCATGGCGTATTCACTCATTGTTTCTCCTGGTCGTCCCCCCATTACTTCTGTGCGAGTCACCTCACATCACAGAACATACTAGCTCTCCCATTGGGCATCCTCCGCGTCACCTGACATTGTCAAAACAGGCGCTGGTGTTTGTCGATGTGCATTCCCCCCCCAAAAGGCACTGTTGTTTATGTTGCATCGAGTTCTGTTGCTGTATGTTGTTTCTTCCCCGTCAACTGTTTCTTTCCATTAAAATGAAGTCTGCTTGTGTAATTGGCTTAGGATTTTAAAGGTTAACAAGGATGTTACCATTCTATAATGGCGGCCAAGTTTGACATGTCACAGCAGCAGCCATTAGGCAAACTGGTCCATCTTTTGTTTCAGTTGTCTTCCTCATGTAGACTTCCTCCAAGTACTACAATTCCATCTCCGTTTCATTTTCCTCCTTTCTCTAGCATCCTTTCTGTTTCTATTTTCTTTCCTCTTTCACTCCTTTGGTAGGTAAAAGATATTGTCATTTACAACGCCAATACCTCTAACTCTCACAAATGCGAGACTAATTTGCTTTGCAAAAGCTTGTTTTACGTTTCTTCCGACATGCAACTTTTGCAACAGACTGTAAGGGTGAAAGTACGAATATTTCAAGATGGCCGCTACTTTACGTACTTGAGTATATAATTCCGAAATTGACTCGTCTCTCAGGTCCTGGAAGTACGCCTGACGACCATCTTGGAGAGAAATCTGTTTTATCTTTAACAGAACTAGAACAATATCGCTAAGAAAACACATGTTTATGTTATTTTAATACAATGATCACACTGATAATTTTTCAAAATAATCGTATCAAAAATGAATAATGCGTTGTGTTTAACTTCCTGTATTTGTTTACAACTATTTATCTTTATTTCTTAAGTAAATGTTTCTTTAAAACGTTTCAATCTTTTGATTTTCTTGTTGATTTTATGAAAAGAAATTGCACAGGCCGAAGGACAGCAGCGGCATCGTATTGGCAGGCCCGCAGTTGAAGATGGCCACTACGTCATAGTAGCTCTGACACCTAGTAGAGAAACCACGTCCGCGGCCATATTCCGCGCTCTGATTGGCGGGTTAAGTGACAGCTCAGTTTCAACGGCGAACCTAAATGGTTACAAGCCCTGCCCATTAGTCTGAGTTCGGGGCGAACTGCGGCGGCACAGGGAGGATGGAGGCTTCGGCTGCTTGGTTCGTGGCATTGTAGCGGGTGTTCGGCTCAACGTGGACGAGAGGAAAGAAGAGCCTGTCATGAAGGTGAGGGCCGCGGGTCGCGAACGCCGGCTGCGCCCTTCCCTCCATGTGGGCGGTGGCAGGGCGGGGTACCTGACCTCTTCTAAGAATGGGGGCGGGGACTGAGGGACATGCAGAGGACTCATCCATTAAAACACATCTGGTATCCGTGCTGCAAGCCAAGCTGCAGAGGGAGCGTTGCTGGCTGTACCTGCTGACTCGTATGTGTGTGGTAGACGGATGTAAACAGGACTCCTTTTATTTACTCTTATTAGACTTGGCTTCGAGAGTGTCTGAGCCTTAACAGTCCCGTTGATGAGGGCTGTCTCGTTAGGTTTCTCACATTATTACCCTTTTGAATTGTATTTGCATTTATGTAGTGCCTACTACCCGTGGCGAGGCGTCGAAGCGCTTTTTCGCGAGTAGCACTCTACTCCGGAACTCAAAAGGATTAGTGGTAAATCAGTATAGTGAAAATATGAAATTAATTTGAGCGGTGGTGTACAAATGGTTATGGTGGAGTCAGAGACAATCCCATTTCGTCTCACGCTGTACAGTTGCACCAAGGTTTAACCCCATGAACCACATAGTGCAGAATGCTTGTACCATAACAAGAACTGACTGAAAAAGACATTTAAAAAAAAAAAAAATGTTATTTATCCATCTGTTTCCTTTAAGAGTAATTTAGCGAGATCTAAATTACACTAGAAGTGACCTTGTATTTTCTGCATTTCAATAAATTGTATTGTAATTGCATTTATATAGTGCTTACTACCCCTGACGAGGCGTTGAAGCGTTTTTTTCGGCAAGTAGCACGCTTAGTGGTTAATTTAGTGAAAATATGAAAGTAATTTGAGTGGTGGATATATTAGTTATTTGGATTGAGAAGGATAGTGGAGAGATAGAAGAGGGAAAGAGGTTTGTATTTGTATAGCGCTTGCTACCCTTGATGGGGTGTTGAAGCGCTTTTTTTTAGCAAGTAGCACGCTACTTCGGAACCCATAAAGGATTAGTGGTGAATTAGTGTAGTGAAATATTAAAGTAATTTGAGTGGTGGATATGTTAGTCAGTTATTTGGATTGAGGAGGATAGCGAAGGGGTAGAAGAGGTAAAAAGGTTTGCATTTATATAGTGATTATTACCCCTGATGAGGTGTTGAAGTGCTTTTTCAGCGAGTAGCATGCTACTCCTAGTTCATTAATGGTAGGGAAGCATCGTCTTTAGCTGTTTTTTACTCATTTTCTTTGTCTTGGCATAAACGGACCGGTCATGTTGATAAAATACTGGGCATGCAGCAAAACCACAATTGGCAAATGTTTGTGACATGTTTACTTTCGCATACTTAATTCACTGTTGCTGGATATATGCCTCCCTATATTGTTTGTGCCAGCACTGTTTGTCTGTCATTACTGCATAGATGAGAGACCGCATTGGGCCGCATTGTGGCTTATTTTCAATCCTGTGAAAGTGCCCGACTGCGATGAGTGAACAACATTCTTGATGTATAAATGAATAAATGAAAATATTTATTGCGCGATCTCTTAAAATCATTACTATTTCTTTCAACCAATGCAATCACAGTGTTAAAAAGAAATGAGTAAACAGGAACATAAAGCGGCGCTCTCATACAATTCGTTCATTTAAAATATGGAGTTGGTGACAAGAAACATGCATATCGAATAGTACCATGACACCTTCCAAGTGGTACTTTTGTTTAAATAAAGGTCATCAGCCAGCGTCTAGTTGACAGTGTGCAAGTACATAGGGTGAGGTACGGGTTCTCCCTCATGGGGCTGTGCACAGTGTCGCATGATGTCAGAAGCTAAGACTCTGATAAAAATAATATTCTAAAACGTCTTAAGGACTTTCCTAAAACCTTTCATATCAAATAAACATTATAAAAACACCAGAATCAACAATTTTAAGCGAAGGGCAGGAAAAGCTGAATTTTGATTAGGGATGTGCAAGTGCTCTGGATAAGATGCAGCTTATATTCGGTGCTTTAAATGGGAAAAAATAAGTGCAGGTACTCATTAAATGAACTAGGAGTGTGGCAAGTGGGCGGGGCTAGGGGTGGGGCTAAGGACAAGACACTTAAGACACTTCTACTATGGAGTATTCATATTGCCCTTGATAGTAGTCTTTAATTCCCCGTATGTGCAGATTCCCTCTGCACATGTGGCACAAGACATATATAGTAATTAACTGCTAGTATGATGTCATGACCTTCAGAAATATGTATTCAGTCCATTGGAAGGGATAGGTTAGACTGGATAATCATCTTGATGCCTCAGGAGATTCAGTGCCAATTTGCCAGGTTTAGAGCTGCACATAATAATCAGCAGAATCTTGATGATTTCTGTCCACTAGTATGTGAACTTGGCTTCGCTCTGTGTTATGTGGTCCAGTAGTATATGATCTGGGGCCAGTGAGTGGTTGAATTTGGCCCAACAGTGTGTGAAATTGGCTCAGTACTGTGTGATTTTGACCCATGCTGTGCTGTCCTAGGTTAGTAACCAGTGGACATTGCTCAAAACAGCTTGTTTTTAAGCCATCCTTATCTGATCCTGAGCCATTGCTGTGATTTAGGCCAGCAATAATACTGAACCCCCAATCTTGTGCCAGTGACGTGGGGTCTTAGCTCAGCCCTGTCTGATCTTGGTCCAGTCATTTTTGATCTTTGCTCAGTGCTTTGTTTTGCAAAGAGGACATAATGAAGACCACCATTTATTTCCTAATTGCATGCTTGCAAAACCTCATGCGGGGAAGTTAAAATTATATTTCAACTTTTCCATGCTGTCCTCATTCTGATGAAAGCTAAAAAGAAAATACAGTTTTTGCAATGTATGTCGCTAAAACTATTAGGTATTCCTAATATGTTGTCAGGTATAGAGTAGGATGTGTAATGTGAGTGGTCCTGGTCCTTCCACCTATCTTCCCCTACCATAGAAAGAGATTGAGGGTGCAGCTGCAGGAGAGCAGTTTCAGTGCACACACTCACCCATCACTTTCTCAACTTTTTCTGTTTAACCAGGCAACATCAATTCATACCTGTGAAGTCCTGGGCACCCACTCCCTTCAGCGCCACAGTTTTCAAGTTGTTCTCATTTTAAGGGCTTATTCTAATTTCCCCTAGCACGAAAGGGGCATATTCATGAGGCCTGTTGTATTTATATGGACTGGCCACACCAGCCCTGCCAAAGGATCCTTAGAACAAATTTGATAGATTTTGCAAGGTACACACTGCCATCACTGTGTGTGATATTAGACCTGGACAGTGTTGTAGGCCAGTGTTATGTGATCCGACCACTGTGGTATATTGATTATTGATAGCACAGTATGTGAATTTATGCCATTGCTATATACTGGACAAGAGCTGTGTAATTTGTATGCACTTTGTGATACCTGGCCTAATTTTTGTGATACTGTCACAATGTTGAGTGATCTTGCCTACCACTTTCAATATAGGTGGACTGGGCCAACACTGTATATTGAGATAAGTGCTGCTAATGCACCAACATTATGTACAGGGAATTGACTATACATCTTATGAAATGTTTACCTGCTTTGCGGAGAAGTAGATTGGATTGCACCTGATGTAGAGGCATGTGTATCTTCAACACAAGACAGAAATTCTTTCCACAGTTTGCCAGATGTAGTGATTGTATTAATGATTGTTATGAAGACGTAGTGCAACTGGCATAATACTGAGTTGGTTCTTCAAATTAACTGAAAGTGCCCCTAGTTCTCTTTTCTGGTTGCTGCATTTGAAAACTCCTGAAGAGGCCCATACTGGATGTAGCTGCACACTGTAAATAAGGTGTGATAGGGATGCTTTCTAGGGGCCAGCCTTTCTTTACAAGGTGAAATGGGAAGACTTTTAACTTCCTATGTTAACAAACAGTGGTGTGAACATCTGCTGGGAATAGGCCCTAAATCACTATTAATGGAGCTAAGTCCTCGGCCCCACGGGGTTAATAATCAGTGTGCCCCTGGAAATGGACTGGAATGACAGCATTAATGACTTCAAAATTAGTTGCATGTACCAAAACACATGAGAAATGTACTATTAATAAAATAGGTTACCTCGTTATACAACATGAAGGCCAATCACAAGTTAATATTTCCTGCTTTTGTAATATCTGCAGCTTCTTAATGCCATACTCTTATATGCTTGGATGTGGCTGAATTCTTATATATTCTTGAGTGCGCACTCACAGAAACAACCAGCAATGCACACAAAGCATTCCAAGAATGTCCTTTAAAATACCTCCGGAGTGTCTAGATTCTCTCCCTCTTTCACTCGCTATTCTCACACACACAAACATGCACACACGAACAGGCAAGCACCCAGACACAAGCAGACACTCACACAAAAGACTAAGGTGGGATAAAGGCCATTTTACACTCCTAATCTCCAACGGCTTTCTTAATTGCTGCTGTCAGCGGGATGCCTAGATTCCAGTGTGTGCACAAATGCACACAATAGTGTGAATGTGATTGACAGCACAGGTCCTGAATGGACCCTGCTCTGTCAAACACAGCGTGATGGTTCAAACATAACATTGGTTAGTATGAATGTACAATAAAAAAATTGCTAGCATTCGCACTAAGAATTTTCAATTCTATTAAGGACACGGAGGCAAGGATTATTGCTTCTCTTTCTTTTACTATAAATTTTCAGCAGCCAATGAAAAACGTTCAAACATAAAATAAACTACATTTTCCATGATGCTATGCACTTCAACCACCAGTCACAGTCTCTCCTTCGGTATAAGAGCACTCCTTAACATATCACAAGCCTCTTTCTTTGCCTCTAGACGATCGACAACAATAACTCCTCAGTGTCTACAGCCTTTCAGTGGTCCTCCATGATGCCAGTAACAGCTGAAAGTTGAACTAGAACCTGAATTGTCAAACTTGACCAGCAATCTGGAACAGGATCTTCCTTTTGTTCCAAACCTGAAAAGAAAAGGAACCAGTAATATCCGTGGAAAAACACCCTATATATAAGGGCGGGTAACACATAACAGTCATGAATAATGACATAATGGGCGGGATAATTCTCGCCTCCGTGTCCTTAATAGAATTGAAAATTCCTGGCGCGAATGCTAGCAAATCTTTTATTCTATTACTGGACCGGAGGCTCGGATTATTGCTAGTTTAACGGTTATCAAAAACCACAGAAGTAATATCGCCCACATGTTTATAATAAAATGCTTAAAAGTAGATTCAGAAGACCAATCAGCTGATTTCATGATATCCTGAATATTGCAACCCAACATATATGACTTAGACGCCATTGCGCCTCTAACAGAATGAGCACCAAACACCTTCGTATCAATATCAGATTGCGCCATGACATATCTCAGCCATCTAGCCATTGTGGCTGATGTGACCGGTTTGAAAGGCTTTTGTAAAGCAATCAATACTCTTAAACCACCCTCCGGCTGCACCGGACGGGTGCATTCTTCATATGCCTTTAGACATTGAACTACGCATAATTTCTCTTTAGAAGGAAACCCGTTATATTCAATACAACGTGAAAAGGTCTTAGTTCTTACAGAAATAGTAAACAAAACTCCTTCCGGAGTAAATACTCTACCTGTCAAATCGAGGACTCTCACATCGGAGGTCCGACGACAGGCAGACAAACGCAAAAGCATAGCCAATTTGGCTGACAACTGTTTCCTAGACAACAGGGAATTACTTGGCCATTGTTCGAACAAGGCCAGTACCTTAGATAAGTCCCACAAAAAAGAATACTTAGCCTTCGAAGGATTCGCCTCTCGGATACCCTTGAGCAGTTTGCAGACCAATGGATGCATACCAACCGGTCTACCGTCAACTTGGGCATGCCCTGCAGAAATAGCCGATCTAAAGTTATTTACCTACCTGTAAGTGAGACCCTCCGAGGCCTTGTGCGAAAGAAAATTTATCACTTGAGATAACTCTGCCTCCACAGGATCCATGTGCTGTTCCAGGCACCAACCCATCCAGCATCACCGTGCTGATGAGTATCATTTCCTGGTGGATGCTGCCCAGGCTTGCTGAATGAAACCTCAACCCGCTTCCGAAATTCCTGGCAACGTCCTTTGTTGCCAGAAAGCCTCCAGCCCATCAGGGAAAGCTGACCAGATATTATCAGCGGATGCAACTCCCCCTGAGGGCCCCAAATCGAGTAAATCATCTGGAACAGTGATGGCTGGAGCTGCCAATCGCTGTAATCTTTCAGGTAACTGGAGTTCCAGTCCGCTACAGTGTTGAACTGACCCGGAATGTACTCCGCTATCACTGAAATCTGGTGAGTGAGACACTAGTTCTAGAAATCCTTGGCAGTCTCTAACAACATCGGGGACTTCGTGCTCCCCAGCTTGTTGATGTATTGCACTGCCGATATGTTGTCCATTCGAAGAAGGATGCAACAAGATACCGTCTGGGGAGAGAGGGTCCGAATCGCAAATGACCCCGCCAAAAGCTCCAGGCAATTGATGTGAAGGGACAATTCCTGGAGAGAACACCTGCCTTCTGTGGATACCTCCCCACAACAAGCCCCCAACCCCAATGACTGGCATCTGATTCTATCACCATTTCCGGGCAAGAACCGAAGATGGCTCTGCCGTTCCTGGCATCCACGTGGCCTAGCCACCAGCAGAGTTCCTCCCAGACGTCCTTTGTCAGGAGAACCTGATCTGTGTATGACAAACCCTTCTTAAGATGGCGTATTTTCACACGTTGTAAGGCCTGGTAATGAAGGGGATTGGGTAAAATGCCTATATCGAGGATGCCAGAAGACCGACCAGGCGATCAATAGTCCTTATTAAGGATACCACCTGTTTGGATAGGGTCAACCTCAGTTCTTTCTTCAAGTCTCACAACTTGGATTTAGAAAGTTTCAACCACGCTGACTGAGAGTCAATCACAAATCCCAGAAACTTTAACGACTCAAGTCAAAACATTTTTATTGTTTCAGTTAATTAAAACCATAACAATACAATTTACTAAAACCGAAGACTGCAATAAAATTTTGTTTCTTAAAAGTCATAAAAGTCTTTTGTTCAACTAGAATTACATATATAGAAAAATCATTGTTAAGAAAAATGCAGACGTTTTCAACGTGCGTAGTTTACAGTTAGTGAGTCTGGAGCGTTGATTAACCCCTAGACCGCTATGTAAGATTGAAGAATGTTCCTCCCAGTTTTCTAGTATTATTCTGCATTGTGTTCAGGAGTACGATCTGCTTCTGAGCTGACCGTCTTATTTGATGTTCGCGGGCAGGGCACAGGGTTCCTTTTTAATGCTTGCGCGTGAACCGAGAGGCACTTTATTAGTTGGCAGTTCAATAAAGTGTCTGTTGGTTCCAAGGCCGCTATAATTGCCGATCTACATGTCCTTATGCCTCTAATGTTCATGGCTTGTTTTAATAAAGTGACTCGTGCTTGAGATAATTTAGGACAAATGCAGACAAGGTGAACAAGGTCCTCTTTACTGCTCCCACATAGTCTACATTCTTTCGGCCCATCATGGACCCAAGTTGGCTGGTCCATAATGGACGTAAATTTACCTAGACGCAAGGCCATTAATTGTAGCTTTCTGTAGGCTGAGAACGTGATGTTTAGATATGGTGCTGGGGTGAGTGACTTGTAGTTGGACATTACCATCCAGGCATGTTTTCTCGTGCTGAAGGTGTTTTTGTCGACTAGCAGCGAGTGAAGCTTTGCTGATTTGTTTATAGCTTGCTAAAAGACGGAGTAGGGCAAGTTGGTTTCCCACAGTTCTCCTGTACAGGTTTCTAGTAATGCCTTTTTTAGGTATTGGTTGTATGGGGACTTTGCGTCTTTCTCGAATTCGTCCCACAGAGAATTGTTTAACGACTCAGAGGGGTGGAGAACTGATTTGGATTAGTTGATGGTGAACCCCAATTCCAGCAAAAAGGACATCGTCATCTGTAGATGAAGGGAGGCCAGGGATAGAGAGGGGGCCATGATAAGAATGTCGTCTAGATAAATTATCAAGTGTATTTCCTATTCCCTGAGATGGGCCACTACCGGCTTCATCATCTTGGTGAAGCACCATGGAGCTGAAGAAAGCCCGAAAGGAAGGACCAAATATCCAGCCACCTGTCCTTTCACCGGAATTGTAGGAAACGCTGGTGTAGAGGAAAGATTGGTATAGTTAAATATGCATCCTTGAGGTCCAACCTGACCATCCAGTCTCCTCCCCGCAGTGAGTCTGCCAACAGATGGATACCCTCCATCTTGAAGGGTTTGTATGTGATGAAATGGTTGAAGTCCTGCAAGTTCAAGACCAGTCTGTGTCCACCTCCCCTCTTCTGTACCAGGAAGACGTTGCTGCAGAAGCCCCCAGAGCTGGTATCGCAATATGCCACTGTGTTCTTCTGCAGCAAGTCTCCTATTTCCGCATCTATAAAAACGCTGTCTTGTTGGGAAAAATGAATGTGAGGAAGAAGGAATTCCTGATGTGGAGTCTGATTGAAATGTATGTGAAAACCCTGGACTGTTTGTAGGACCCACGCATCCTGCGTAATGGACATCCACTTGTGTAGAAAATAAAGGACCCAACCCCCCAGAGGAATGAAAGAGGTATTGAGAATCCTCACCTGAGGTAAATTGTGGCTGGAAGCCCGCTCTACCACCGCCTTAATTGAAGTGGCAGCGGGAGAACTGCTGCCTGGTGGGGTAGAAGGTGCCGCCTCTGGTGGTGTCCTGCCAGTCACCTCTGCCGCAACCATAGCCGCCTCTTGGGGGACCCTGATAGTAATGTCAGCCTGGCGAGCAGCCCCTGCCTTGCCCGGCCCTTTCTAAAAGGCCATCTTGTAAGACTCTTTTTATGTTGTTTTGGGCCTTATCAAGGGACGTAAAGGTGCCAACATATTTGGTTATATCCTTAACGAACCTGTCCCCGAAGAGGAGACCCTCAGTTAACGGGCCCTCTTCAGCAGAGGCGAGTTCCGTGAGGTTGAAGCCCATTCTCATCAGCAAGGACTTGCGCCTCTTGGTTGATACGGCGCAGTTGGCGTTCCCCAGGAAGCAAATGGCACGTTCAGTCCAGCCCGCCAAAATCTCAAGATCCACGGGCGAACCTGTGTCCTTAGCAATGAGAGCCATCTCCAGAATCTTAGCGAGATGCCCAGCCAGATCCAAAAGTTTATCCTGGCACCCGAGCCATGCGCTGTTGATACCCTTCTTCGGGTCTTTGCCAAATTTCTTTAGAAAAGCCAGCATATTAGGGTCAATCTTCGGGCTTTCACTTACCTTGTCGGGAATGTCAGGATGGGGACATTCAGCCCGCAAACGACTGCAAAATGCCTTCTCAAACCTTCTGTGCAGATTCTCGCAGAGATATTCTGCGACCTCAGTGGCAGGAGCCGGGTCCGAGGATGGACGATGTCCTGGGGATTGAAATCAAATGGGGAAGTTATTTGCAAAATTTTGCTAGAGGATCTGGCTGCGGGCAACTTTTTGGGCTTCTTCTTATGAGGAGAATTATAATCCGAGGAGTCGGTATTAGTGTCAGTGTCTCTGAGCACTTTGCGCTTTGATGGCGCACTAGAAGAAGCTGAAGGGACTGAATATTCGTGGTCTCCTGCAGGAGCTTGAGGGAGATTAGCTAGGGCCTATGCGTGAGGCCATGTAGACGACTTGGCCTTCACCTTTGCTGCCCCGTCTGAGGAGCTGGTAAAGACCCTGCACCTTCTGGAGGTGGGAAACCATGGCGCTTGGCGAAGCTCGCCAGCTGTGCAGTAATTAGTTTGAGAGGGGCCACCAATGATTGGTTCACAGTGTTGGGGACGGCCGTCTCATTGTCCCTGTTAACAGATTGTTGGACTGAGGCGTTGAGAGCATATACTAACTTGGCCTCTAAGAAAGATCCCTGTTGCTCCTCATAGTAGTCAGACTCATCCTACTCAATGGTAGCCCATTCCTCCATTTTGAGGTAATTTATAATAATAATACACACTAGTAAGCCAAGTCTATTCCAGAGGAATCGGTCTGGGGGGAGCCAACCCACAGTGCACTAAGATCAGGTAGAGAATAAGCTCCTCGGCAAACCTGTAGCAGTATTATTACAGCCCCATTGTTTAGGACTTCAAGAGCCAATAGTATTTATGAGCCTGCACTTAGCTCAGGGCCAACTCCTATTTTTTTCAGCCAGAGTACGGTGTAGCACCACGTTGCGAGGCTAAATGCAGAGTGGAGTCTGGCGTTGAAAGAATGCCGAACAAGGACAGAAAGAGGACGTCGCAAAGCCCAAAAGGATCCCAAATATAGCCCAATTGGGCTACACACGTCCGGCTCTATTGGAATTGAATAATGCTTGTGGGCCCGATGCGGGAAGGCTCTGCGGTGGTATCAGATAAGCAGTGCAGTCGCTGGACTAAGCGCGTGTGTCAGGAATCTGCAGGTAAAACAATTCATGTGGTACACACAACCGCTGGCCCGCGAGGCGCACGGCGTGGTCAGCGATCGTTGAGCAGCGCAGTGGAGCGTAAAGACAATAAGAAAACAGGTGGTACATGCTGCGCGATGAAAATACAACAGCATGGAAAATGATCGCTGGACCGGAATGCAATTGGCGCAGTCAACCATCGGTATGCAGCATTATACACTTTAACATATAAAATGATGAAGCAATTAAGAAAAGGTGGAAGAGCACTTAACTCGGCTGCGGGCAGCAAAGAAAGAGGCTTGTGATATGTTAAGTAGTGCTCTTATACCGAAGGAGGGACTGTGGTTGAAGTGCATAGCATCATGGGAAGTGTAGTTTATGTTATGGTTGAACGTTTTTCATTGGCTGCTGAAAATTTGCAGCAAAAGAGAGAGAAGCAATAATCGAGCCTCCGGTCCTGTAATGGAATTCTCTACCCAAATTTACATGTGTTTATTTCAGGATCAGTTTCATGTGCTCCAGATAGTTAATGAAGTGGACCTTGTACCAGCTTCTTCAAGGAAATCCATTTCAGTTTGTCCACATGGTCAAGGCAGAGTTGGCAATTGTTCCACAGAAACTTCTTATCAGTTTCAACTAGCAATGTATCTCCCCTTCTACATATGCTGGCAGCTGCAGGACTTTTGCCAGTTGGGAAGGGCAACTTTACATGTTGTTCGGCGGTGCCAATTGTGTGTCCCTACTGTCATTCAGCCCTGAGCGAGAGCAGAGTATACAGTTTCCCACAGCTGTGTATGCAATGGGATGCTACATGAGGCAAGTTTATAATTTGCACCCCGTAGTTATATAATGCCAGTGAGGGGTTCCTTTGACATGTTAAGCACAAGACAGTTTGTTAATGTTAGGCAAACTCTATAATATGCTATCTGACGTGCATTTTTAATGTTATAATTTTTAAAATGTCCTTTTAAAACACTACTATAGCTTATTGCTCAATATGCTGTAGTATTCATTAATGCCTTTTGGCATTATTGTTAATTGAAATTTGTAATTCCCATGGCTAGTGTAATTTCCACGAATTATGAAAAGTTAATAACTCATAGGCTTGGAATAATTTCTGTGAAACATATGTTTTGAAACCATTGTCGAAAGGACATTATAATTATGATTTAAAACTTTGAAAAAAACATTGATTTTCATCATTTGTTTAGCGTGGTGCCATGGCGCCCCATGTCTAATAGGCAATACACTGCAGTATTAATGGGGCGGGTCTATGCCAACTAGGCGCTGCTGCAGATAATGGCTTGAGCACAGGCCTTCTGCTCAGTACCCGGCATTCAGTGCCCATTGGCCTGTGGCCTGCAGTAGCCTGCCTAGTTTCCACAAGGCACTGTCTACACTCGTGTCTTGTGGCAAATGCTCTTCCATGCAGTACAAATTAGGCACTGAGAACACAACATACTTAATGGTCCTATACATGAGACTCTACATTACAAAGATAAGTACATTGCTAGACTAGTCAAAATTAGATAGATGTCCGAGCCTAAAACAGTATATGTTAAGAAACATTCTCTTTTCATTATGCATGTTCCTCCATGGATCTTCTTTGCCCATCCGTGCTCCTTCTCGGCCCTCCCAGATCCAGAATTCTGGAGCTGGGCCTGAATAGTGACAGTGGAGGAGAGCTGGTGCTCTGGTTTGGTTGATTTCCCACCGTGCTCTTAGTCATAACATGGCCCCACACTTCGACAGCACTCATTAACCTGTATTTTGATAACGGGTTTGTAATAGCGATATATATATATATATATACACCCCCCCCCCCCCCCCAACAAGTGCTCATCCCATCCTCCAAAATAATAAACCTTCCTTCAAGATCGAACAACCTCCAAATTCCTCGTCCTGGCATCTTTATCCACTCCAGGATTTGACTGAAGAGTGAGACACCACAGACGTACACCACAAACACCCTCCATGTTTCCTTATGTTCAAAGGTATTAGCAGATCAAGTCAGTGGACTGAGTTGGCAAAAAGGAGCTCGGGACCCAAAGCCAAAGATCACCAGGATGAGAGTTTATGATGTGCCAGCCAAAAACATGAGAAACGCCAGAAGATGACCACTTTTGACTCCAGGCTGTAACTAGTCTTCAATGAGTTGGTTAGTTCAAATTCTTGTGGACACATTTGTATTACCAATGTCCATTAACTTTTTTCATAGTGTCAGTAATAGAATACTGTGAATATTTTAAATCATATCCAAGCTTAGAGGTAGGATACCTGTGAGACTCTCAAGGCTAGGAAAATCCGAGCCATCTTTTAGAAAACTAAAAAATGTTTTGAACTCTCTGTAGTATTTCTGTTCAATAGTTTTATCTTTTCCTTTTTGAATTCTCTTGGTGAAATCATATTTTTTTTTCATGACCAGCCCTGTCTGTGCCTAAGCCCTGAGCCAATGCAAGTACTCTTCTGTTACCTCTTACATCTAAACACCCTTGGCATTGTTAGCTACCCATCTGTGGCTCGATTTCGAAAGGACTTTTAAGGTTGGTTCAAGAACATATACATAAGGATACAATTAAGACAAAGAAGCCATCTGAAATACCCCAGGAACCTGGAAGACACAAACATTAGTTCCTTTTCATGTCAAACTGATCTGCATTGTGTTCTATTTTGTCTCTTCACAGAAGATTAAAAACGCATTTGTTTCCTGCCATCTGTCTTCTTACATACGTGATATTGTATTGCCTCGATAGCTGTGAATTTAAGCACTCTGTAATTGCACTGGGTTTGAATTAATTATCAACTTTTATTTTATACTCCTGACCTATTGTTTCTGCTCCTCCCTGCTGTACGACATTACTATTACAAAGTATTATTTCCCGTTCTGTCTAGATCAGGGGGTCTCCAATCTTTTTTAGGTCTCGCCTGAGCCAGCGTATGCGCTGCTCTGGCGAGACATTTAGTGAGTGGGCTTTAAAAAGCCGACCACAGCTTTTTGGGTGGCATAGAGCGTGCGGTTACGCGCACAATTACGAGCAGAGGCGCCATCTGGCTTTCCTCTCTTGTCATGGCTCATTAAGCGCATCGCTCTTTCACGGCCGCGCTTGCTTTCCGCATGACCCTGCTTGTTTAGGTCGAGCCTTAGGCAGCCGAAATGACTTAACGCGGGCTGATTTTAAATGCTCCTATACCATCGGCTGAACATTTCCCATCAAAAATTGCCAATTTTAAGAACAATGCTAATTTAAAAAGAGCTGTTCGAAAAGCGTTTCCCTGCCCTAAATATTAAGATTTTACAAACACTTCCTCCCTAAGACCGGACCCTGTGTAAGAGCATTCCGAATCTAAAAAAAAGCCAGAGCATTCCCTTCTTTAAAAATGATCCGCGTTGAACATTACTTCTCTTAAAAAGGCCTGCCTTTGAAATTCCAACTATGTTGCAAATGTTCTCCCATCATGCACGCACTGCCGAGCCACAGATAGTTCCGCCGGCCATTATACCGCACACGCCATTCCTTTCACCTGAAGGGTGTGCGCGATCCAAGAGTGGACATTCCGGACAGCCCTTATAGCTCCAGGCGGAAATGCGCTTCACAAACCGCAGTAACTACCATGATAATCTATTACATTGTTCGTTCTAGCATTACTTATTGCCTGTGTATTGCCAGTTGTATTCTTGTTATGTTTTGCGTATAAACTGCACATCCTCAATAGCAATTGGGAATCTCCCACACCTAAAAATGCCCCCGTTCTGAGAACTTCCTTGAGATAAACTCCCCTCGCATGAAGTCTGCCTCCTAAGTAGCATGCTGTCAGCAGACCTGTTTATACCTAAAATGATTGATTGAAAGCGCTCACCAGTGACAGCTGAAGCGGCGGTGCACGCCCGCCTCATTCGGGTGCCAGTAGTTCAAACACGCCTCGTGACCACCTCTCCCGCTCTCTCTTTCTCTCTCTCGCTCTCTCTCTTCCCCCCTCTCTCTCTCTTTCTCACTCTTACCCTTTCTCTCTCTCTTTCCCTCCCTCTCTCTCTTTAGCTCTCCTTACTCTCTTTCTCTCTCCTGCTCTCTTTCTTTCTCTCACTCTCTCTCTCTCCCCCTCTCTCGCTCTCTCTCCCCCTCTCTCTCTTTCTCTTTCCCTTTCTCTCTCTCTCCCTCCCTCTCTCTTTATCTCTCCTCCCTCTCTTTCTCTCTCTCCTCTCTTTCCCTCTCTTTCCCTCCCTCTCTCTTTACCTCTCCTCTCTCTCTTCCCCTTTTTCTCCCTCCCTCTCTCCCCCTTTCTCTCTCCCTCTCCATCTCTCCTCCCACTCTCACTCTCTCCTTTCTCTCTCCCTCTGTTTATCGTCCTCCCCCTCTTTCTTGCCCACCCCCGCCTCTGGATGTCTTTAGGTCTCTTTTAATCTTTCCATCGCTTTTCTCGATTCTGTTCAATGCTGCTTTATTGATTTGTTTTTTAGCTAAATCCACTTGAATTATGCGGCAAAGGACAAAATTATATGGTGGGGTTGACTTGCTACATCAGAAGGAGGGAGGACAGCAATCTGGTCACCCAACATTGAGACTACAAAGACCTTTAAGAATCGCGTTCCCATACAAAGATGGCCGCTATCTTTTGATAGAGCATTTATCCAGACAACATGCTACGTATAATGTTGTTGTTTGTCTTTTGATTTCCGTGGCACTGTCATTAATTGTTGCTCTACAAATGTAGCTTTGCTTGTAAACCTGCGGTAAATGTAACAATCGGCACGTTTAACGTTGACAAGGCAGTATCCTCACTGTGCGATGGGCGATGAAAAGATAAGAAGGGTCTTTGTTTCCCTTTTGATTTGAAGCATGACTTCTTCTTCCCGCAGGCAGACCAATCGGATGGGCAGCCTGTCTCCACCAATGAGAGCGAGGATTGCAGCTGACACAGCGTGCCCCCGCCCCCCATTGCATATCAGGATGCAATGACAGATACAGCAAAATACAAGTCCGGTGGCACACTATGCCAAGCACACATTTTTTGCTTACGTGTCTTTAAGCCATGCCCTTAATTACATTGGCCACACCCCTTTGAGAGACCCCCCTCCCCCCCCCAGTTTTTTCATCCCACTTAATAGGTCTTGCTTTTGGGACCTTATTAGTATTTAGTTATGCAGCACAATATCCCAACATCAACTGTTGCATGGCTAGACACTTATAAGGTCCCAAAGGCGAGACCTATTGGCTATGCCAATGCTTGTTGTAATAAGAGCTGCGTATGATTATGAAAATCCATCCTGAGCTACTAATATCATTAGAGGTATAATAATGAGCACATCCAACAAGATTACATTAGTGGCCACCCTAAGCATGATTACCAGCTCTGATCAATTCAGTGTATCAGGCAGGGTTGCCAGCAGTAATGTAAAACAAGCATTTGCTATGCAATAGGTCTCGCATTACTAAACGTTTGAGCTATTGGCGTTGCATTATTATTTGCACCGTCAATAGGGCAACTTTCAGTAATGCGAAACCTATTGCACTACAAATGCTTGTTTAATCTTGATCTTACCTCCGGGATCCCATGACGTTCTTCAGCAGGCCAGTGGTCTGTAGAAAAGGGCCTAAATGTTCCCCCCTCAAGATAACAACATAGATGGACCCTGCATTTGCGTGATGGGAGGGAGTGCGAGCGAGGAGTCAAGAGATGGCCAGAGTTGGCCAACCAAAAGAATCAATTGGTGATGTCTGGTGAAAGGGAACAAAGCACCGAAAGGCAGGACAGATGCACAATATCAACCAACCAGAGAAAAGGAATTTTAACAAGTAGATGCTACGAAGCACAGGAGGTAAATGTATGTAAGTATTATTCTCACTGAATTTCCAACCAGCTGATTACATACACTATAGAAACAGAAAAGTAACACAGGATTGCATAAACACTATAATGTAACAATACATGCAAGCATTTCTCCCTACGTTAGTCACGGGAGGCTATCTAAAAGGGCGAATTAAGACTGATCGTGAAAAGAAAATAGAAATCCCCTGTGTACAATCTACAAACCCGCACATAAAAGAATAGAAAGGCCAGCGCGGTGCGCAATATAAAATAAGCATCACACTAGAGCCCTACATTCGAGTCCTTCACCCAGAAGAATCTCTGGCTTTTCTTACCCAGTTTAGTGTCAACTGTAAAATGGGTGTTACATTTCCAGAGCAAGACAAAAGGGAGTGTCCCGCCAATTGGATATGTGAAACTGCTGAGCCACGGAGTAGCTGGAAGCGAAATGGGGAAAGCAAATGGATGGGGAGGGGCCAAGCAGCTCCAGGAGGAAGGTGATGGGCAGGACGGGGGCTGGTGCACTCCGATAGTGTTCTAGGAACAAAGTAATAAGCCTCACGGGACTGGAGAGGATGTGGCGCAGTGGGCAGAGCTGCTGACTTGATAGCTGGTGATCCTGGTTCGAGTCTCTGCCGCGCAACATTGTGATTCTGCGCAGAGGTTGTCTTCATCTTTGGTCAACAGAGCATAATCTACGATGTATAAAGTATTTGTGCTGCAGCGTGATATGAAGCCAGGCTGGCAGGTGTGCAGGAAATGATTAGCATTCATGTGCTGTTGGAGTTGAACAGGGACTTTGTAGTAGGGCAGGGTGGATGTCTCAAAGCTAGTGTAATCATCAGCAGGTGTCATGTGACTGCCTGAAGTAAGTGTCCTTGAGTTTAGTTTGGAACTTTTTGCATAGGTAGTTTGAGGGGTGGGGTATGGCAGTAAAAGGCTTTATGCAGAGCAGCAGAGTATACAGATTTCATTCCAAGGAAGCCGATTGTGTGCTTGGTTTGCCTGTGGATTGTCCTAGTTGTTGTCCTGTCTGGAGTGGTATTGCACAGCTTAGGAGAGGGCTGTCTGGGGCTGAGGTACGCTTTTGCTTTATGGGATACAGGGGATGTATTGCCACAGTATTGTGAACTGGTGGTTAGAGGTGCCAATCATTGCATTTATTTACAGTTCCAGTGACTGGTCTCTGGTTCGTAGATGCCCAAATCTTAACCTTTATTTTGACACAATGTCTCAATAATATTCTTTAAGTTAGGGTGGCTGTGAAGCCTGGTGGGATGACTAGCCACGGTGTTTTATTGGCCATTTAATTTTACATCATCAACAATAAGGGCTCTGAAATGTCTTTGTTTAACGCTTTAATGTGTTCTAAACCTACTGTGACATCATTCTTCAGATGTCACCTTAAACTTTTGAGGCTCCTTGTCAGCGATCATGGTATGTCGCCAACACAAAAAGTTGGATCTGACCTAAAATTAAATATGGAAGGTGGATCGGAGGCCGTCTGTGCCCCAGATCATTTCTAAAGTTTTTCCCTGCTAGGTCAATCAAGTCCCCATGTTGAGGTTGAAGATTGTACAGTGGTCTCTGGATTTTCTTTTTAATTTGGAGGTACGCAGCCGACTGTGGTATGTCGGTCTGAGGCTGCAGTTTGTCCACTGAATGAAACTGGAGGACTGATATGTTGTTCATGAAATGTGCCCATCCTTTGTTATGCATGGTCTGTGGGGGTCTTCCGGGCTAATTTGGGTATCCTTGGTAGAGGACTGGAATCCCAATAGCGAGGTGCTTACCTTTCCCAGCACCGTATGCCTCCTTCACTTCGCCCTTTGATCCAGACCTGTCCTATCAACAAGGAAAGCTAGAAACAGAGGGACCGGCTGTGCTTTGCTGTTTGCCTAGCTGCAATTTCCCAAACTACTTGTTATAGTTTGAGCAAATGTCTTATATACTGAGGACATAGTCTTTTTGTTGGCTTTATGAAAAGTAAGTAGGTCTCACTCTTTTGAACTAATGGCTTTGCCAATACTATTTGTCAGTGCTGCACAGCATCAGCAAAAAAAGTGTGTGACGTGAATGTACACATACTGGAGTAAGTCATGACACTGATGGTGGCAGCTTCATTCCATCTCCGTGTGCATGTGTGATGACCTATGCAAATGAATGAGTCACCATTCGCGTATCTAAGGAATGAAGTGCGCTTTATTTTTATTTATTATTTTATGTACAATTCCAAGATGGCAAACTGCAGGGAGGCAGTTTACTGTGCAAAACTGCTTCATGAAAAAAAGAGCGGCCCAGCAGTAAATGGTAACTGCTGGGCCCCAGAAATGGTGGAAGAAAAATGTCTACAGGATGGGAGGGGAGCAATGAAAGAGCCAGTGGGAAGTGATTGGGTGCAACGGGAAGTGGGCTGGGGTAGCATGGGAGGAACTTGATGTGAAGGCAGGGGGTCGAAAAGAAAAAGAAAAAAAAGCCTGGATGGAGACCAAAATGGGCAAGCTGGTCTACGCTGAGGAGGGAGCAACATAAATGCGCTGGAGGGAGCAGTACTTGAGGGGAGGAAGCTATATACAAAAAAGAGCAAGAAGACAAATGCACTGTTACGGAGTGCTTAAAGGAAAAAGTAGTCCCATGAAAGAGAAGTGAAAGGATACTAGTCCTCCAATGAAAAAAATAGGCAGTTGGGAGGTTTGAGTGGCTGGCGGTTGAGATGATTGAAAAGTGCACAAGCGAAGAAGGGACTGTTAAAGGGGAGATACAAGAGAGTGGTGTGTGAGGGAAGCAAAGAGTGGATGCTGGAAGGAGAGAGGGAAAGGAGGAAAGGAACATAGCAAGGCAGACGGGGGGAAGCCATCAGTAATGGACCAAATGGGCACTAGTTCTACGGTACGCCGTCATACAGTTCAGTGCAAGCACTTGGATAGAGGTGGAAGGATGCATCCAAACAGGCAGTGGGTGGCGGATGAATATTCCATTAGATTGAGCCTGAAAAGTCTCAAACCATTGGCTGAAAGATTTTGTTCGGAGAAATCCTATGGTTGAAAGTGGCCCAAATCCAACTCTGTATTGTAAGCAGTGGGTCTGTTTGACAGCTGCACTGTCAAAACTCCGGCATTGGTACGGGCTGAAAAATACCCTTGTACGCATTCTTGCATTTCTGCCTTGATCTAAATGGCCCCTGCTATCGGCAAACTAAAGAGCGCATAATGTGCTAGTGGCATTAAAATCCTTTTGTGGCATCAAGTCCATCTGCATGCAGACTTCCAAACTCCTCTTTAGGTACCTAGGGCAACATGCGGGTCTTGTTTTTTGGTTACTTGCTCTAGTTCCTGCTAAATGGTCAGTTTGGCTGCTGCAAGATACCTGAATATTTGATCACTTGTAGTCATTCTGGCCGTGCAAACTGCGGCCAGTTAATGGCTTTTGCGGACTGCACATAAAATAAACGTAGAGCCATTTCCCTTGCTTGTAGTACACATGGCACCCTTTCTGCAATACTTGGTTATGGATGTGAGGAGTAAATTTGAAGAATCAGGAAATGCAAATACATGGTAATTTGGGAATGGCCAAGAGATTCTAATTTAATTTATTTTGGGTAGTCTGTCGATGATGGGGAGAGCAAGGGACAAAAATCTGTGCTTTGCTTGTCACCTTCCTGCATTCTACTAAAAGCACCAATCTGCATTAATGATATGCTTGTTCTCAGAATATACGTTTTTGCCTTTTTACCACAGCTTTTGGGATTTGGCCTTTTTTTGTATGCATTATCCTAAAATCATGGTGTGTTCATAGAAGGTAGGCCTCCTCCTGATGAAGACGGGGTGTCTACCATATGCAGTTCGACGTTTCATCAGGGTTTGGTGCGAGAGCACCCACAGAAAATACAAAAAATGCTTATAATAGCTGCCTTCCTGGCCTGTACCAATTACAAACTTGTTGGGGTGATAGAAGGTGGAAGGAATCACACACCTAAACTGGGCTACAATACATTTCAGATTTGCTGTTGTCCACAGAATTAATTCTAAAATTAAGCATTCACATTCTAGAAGTACATAGAAAAATGCAAAAATTGGATGTGGAATGTCATGACCATTGGCTACCTACCTACCATCATTTGGGTAGCATGGCGCAAAACCTGGCTTTCCCAATGCCCTCACGTGAACAGGGCTTGCTGCTTCGTGTTCTAAATAAACACTTGCCTTCGCTGCGCAAGGAGCTTAAATAGGGCAAGATTCCTGATAAAACGCATCCAGATATTGCTCTTGAAGTCCTATACAAACCCCGTTAGTCACAGAAAGCAGTAACCAAGCAATAAAAAGGCAACAGCAAACTCTCACATGACAGCAGTATTAGTCTCAAATCTGAGATGCGCATCCTTGCGTGCTGGAACTTACTGCAGTGCACTTCAGTTACATCTCGCGGTAAAGAGTACATAAAGCACGAATAGTAAATCAAAAAAAAATCCCACTTTTCTCTCAAAATAAACAAGACTAGGGCACTTTCTAACTTGCTTTTGATATTGTTTTTGGGATGTGCCATTGCTGCATCGTGATCTCGGCTGAGATGTCACAATACAGGAATGCAGAGCAAATGGTGTGCCACTGGCTGTCTGTAAACAGTAAGAGACATGCAGCTGACCCATGAAGTAACCCGGGCTGCAGTCTCTAACCAGTGCAAATGTGCTCCTTGGCAAATTAGATAGTAAAGTGTTTCTCTTTCGCAGGGCAATGTAGGTGCCCTAGGACTGATTCTGTGAAGTGCTTCGTTTGTGTAAACTAGCTTTGGGGGCATAGAAAGGTGGGCGATGCAAGTAGGAGAGGGTGAAAATATTGCGGCGAAAACGCCAAGGTTAGGAAATTATGCCCCAGTAAACAAATGAAGTATTTGCGCAAACAGGGCTCAGGATTATGTCAGATGAAACAAAGTTAATTACAGCGGCGGGCGACAGGGGCGCAACTAGACCCGAACTTTGGGGGGGGGAGGGGCTAAGACTCCCAGCCAGGGCTGGCCCTAGCACTGGTAGCCCACGGTGCAACAGCCTTTTTTGGCACCCCTCTCCCATTTGCTCCTTCTCCATGAATTTCCTCACTACTACTCGCCAACAATGCACCTCATCTCTCTATAGCCCCTTTCTGACAAAAATTTCATTTTTTTATAGGGCTACTCGTAGTTTACTCAGTTCTGTGATTTGCATGGTACACATTCTTTGTAGCAGGCACATTAACCCTCTGTGCTGTGTGGGTGACATCAGTTCCCATGTGAGTGCACGGTGAGCGATGTAGCAGTGTGAAAGTAGTGACTGCAGGGTGAGTGAGGTGACCATATGAATTTGGGTGCCGATGTAAGTGCAGAGTGGGACAAATGAATGTATGGTTAGTGATGGGCTTGTTTGACTTAGATTGCAGAGTGAGCAGTGAGGGGGACAGGTGAGTGAAGTGTCCCATAAGTGCAGGGTGAGAAGTGTGCTCGTGTGACTGCAGGGTGAGGTACAGGGTGAACAGCGCAAGTGCATTGTGAGTGCAGAGTGATCACTGTGAGTGCAGAGTGAGCGGTGTGCTCATGTGACCGCAGGAAATGTCGAAGGAGAACGGTGTGAGTTCATGGCGAGTGGCATAAGTGCTGTGTGGTCATTGTGAGTGCAGGGTGAATGGTGTGAGTGCATTGTGATCTCTGTGAGTGCAGGGTGAATTTGAAAGTGAGGGGCGAGAATGAAGAGTGAATTGTCTGAATGCAGGGTGCATTCCCAGACACTTGAAGTAACTCAGCATGTTATTGAGGGCTGGCGTAGGGTTTCAGATACAAGTCAAACTATTGCTCTTAAGGCATTATTCAGGGACAGGGCTGGACTGGCCGGAGTGGGCATCTGACGTTTTCTCGGTGGGGCCGGAAGGGTGGGGGCTGGTTTTGGACCGGTGGGGCAGTTTTTGGTACAGGAGGACAGTTTTGCAGCAGTGCTGCAATATCGGCCCCCTGTACCAAAAGCAGCTGCAGTGTTTTCCACGCGCAGCCTCACCCCCCCTCCCCCCCCGGCCAGTCAGACTCAATTGCCAAGACCGGTTTGCGTTCCAAGTCCTGCCCTGTTGAGGGTGGAGGAAATAAATATTGTGCTCATCCTGCAACATACTTCCAGTCGTGTGATTAGGGTTTCCAGCTCATTATATTGATGTCCCAGACGGTACAAAAATAAGCAGTCACCTAAAGCTTATTTTCAGCACTTATCTGTGCATACTTGGAACAGCACATATAAATAGAGAGCATTTTTAATTGTGTTCTAGGGCTGCCTGAATGATCGATGACCGATAATTAAACTGAACAAAGACAGAAAAGACACATTACAAATGAATACATACTTTTTCATTTATAACCCTATTTAGTGTCAAGACGAGGTCTTTGCAGGCTCTTTAAACAACAAATGGCTGGCATTTTTCTTTTGACAACCCTACTTTATGTTCCTTTTCATGAAATGCATTCTCACAATAAGGCAGAGTGGGGGCCCAGGGGGTACAAGAACCAGAAAAAAAACTAAACCTCGGTAACCAGTTAACAAAGGTATGTAAATATGCAAATTGTCTTTATAGGACTGTGAAAGCACGGGCACTGCGCTTTTAAAAAGAGCTCCTAGTAAGAGCCCATGCCTGCAGTTCTCCCTGAGACCAGAACCAGTCCACGATGGGGACAGCTGCATGGAGCAGGCACAGACAGTAGTTTGTGCCCCCCCCCGCCCCCCCCCCCCCTTCCAAAGGCAGGTTGCATCACAACCCTCCCTCTTGTTGGCCTGGCTCTGCACTGCTCTGCTGTGAGGCTGCCAGGCCAGACTGGAACCCATGACTAATAGGAAGGGAGGCAGGGAGAGAGGCAGAGCGAGGGGAATGGATGAGCAGGGAAAAGACAGGAGAATGAAAGTGAAACCAGCGCAGCGCTCGTGAAACGGGCACACCGCTGATAAAGTATGTACATAATTATTCAAAAACAAGCATGGGGGCGAGAGGTAAGTGCACAGAACATAATCGTCACCCTCCAAAACGCCTCTGATGAGTAGCAGGAAACAAATGCTGTGTGTGTTAGCTGGGAAGAGTAAAGTGTGCCTGCAACAGCAGATAGGAGAAACTCATTTAAGAAAATAGTGCTGACAGACCATAAATGAAATATGCTGAGTAACAATACAAGTAAAAGGGCCAGTCCTCCTGGGAGGTTACAAATGCAGACAAGGTGGTACTAAGGAGGGACTACTAAGCCTATTCACAAATCAAAAGCAACCATTTAGAAAGGACACTAACAGGAGCCAATTGAAAAGATGGGCAGAGCTTCTATTCAATACCTCAATACAGCATGGCTCAAAGAGACCGCGCAAGCGCTGCCTAGGCTAGACCTAAAAAGCTTTGCCAATTTGGAATGTCTCTTTGTGGGTAATACAGAACAGCCATACCTACAATTAGCCCAGCACAAAGGTAATATTAGCAATAAGTCTACCCAAAGCCTAAAGTCCTCATACTATCTCCAATCACAAGTAGCCGGCACCTTAGGTAACGTACTGTGGCTGCCGCTCATCAATCAAATTGGACCTTCTTCTTCTAGCAGATACGTTCTTGGGCTGTTTCGTATTCTTTTACCTCCCATGCCCACTGCTATAAGAAGATGTAATCATTGGACAGATCGGTACCGAAAAAACAAAGACAAGAGGGTTTGACCTTCTGAGAGCAAAAACCTGTATATCTTATCAGTCAATCCCCCCTTGTTTCTTGTCCTCCCGCCTGTCCATCCTCTCAAAATAAGCCACTGAGTTCTTCCAAGCGTTCCATACGGGGGAAATACTTTGGGTCCACAATTTACATATCTCCCTTCTTGCAATCAATATATAATAGAACATCAAATTTCTCTGTTTTTTGTTCAGACTTGAGCCCCACACGTCTTGTTGCCTGACCCCAAACATAATCAGGATAGTGCTTACCTCCACCTCAATGCCCAGCTCATCCGATATGGTCTTACCCACAGCTGACCAAAAGCCTTCCAACATCGGGCAAGCGGCGAATATGTGCACGTCGTCCGCATCGTTACTCCCACACCTTTTGCACTTAGAATTACCATCTCCCCTTTTTTTCGCCAATATTTTTGGGGTCCAGTAGACTCTGTACAGGGTGTAAAAATGGTTCTTCTTTAGTTCAGCAGATTTAACTACAGAATATAATGTAGATAGAGATACTTGCCACAGCTCTTCCATTTCGTCGTCCGGCAAGTATCCATCCCATACGGTGAAGGGTGCTCTCAGCTTCTCATTGGCCGCTGTGAGGAGATGTTGATACCATATCGCCACCTCCTTTTTCCTGGGTTGTGGATCTTGGAGGTCAATCTCCATTTGCTTAGATTCGATTTTTACCCAGGCCTGAGTTCTCAACCACGAATTTACTTGGATTATTTTAAATCTGGAGATTTCCCCTCCAGTCCTCTGATTCCAGTACTCCCATGTCAAGCATTGCCCACCATCCAGCAACTGCCCCCATCTACTTACGCCCGTCTGCCTTAGTGGGAGGGTAAGGGAATCAAGCATACATTCTGGAGTACCAGGTGCATCCCATACAGGAGATGGCAATCTGTGATATTCAATCCCCAAGAGTGATCTAACCTCAATCCACGTTCTAGCCGCGGCCTGTAAACATTTTAACCTGACCTTAAAATATTTGGGGGCCCCAAATTTATACAAAAAACCCTCCTTGGAAACCCCCACCAACATTGCTCTATACATGCTTCCCACTATGGACTCATCGGGGTTTAAAATTAACATTCTACAGTTCTTTAGTTGAAAAGCCCAACAATACAGCTGCAAGTCGGGAAGACCCAGACTCCCTGCTCCCAGTTTCCTCCTCAGTTTCTTCCATGTTAGGCGCACACCTTTATTAGCCCAAATAAAAGCTGTGATTTTTCCTTGCAGCGCTAGAATGCTTTTTTTATCAAAACTCAAAGGTATGTTGTCGAACAAGAAAGTAACTTTTGGCAGGATGAACATTCTCACCAGATGCACCCGCCCATAGATAGTCAATGGCAGATTCTGCCATCTCTACACCAGTTTACCCACTTCACCACTAATTTTCTCCAGATTCAGGGCAGCTACTATTCCTAGATCCTTAGTTATTTTTATCCCTAGGTATTTCATTTCTGTTACGCTTTTTATTTCCCCCTCATCCTGATTCCAAATCATTATTTCGTTTTTTTCCTCATTAATCTTGTATCCTGACAAAAGCCCAAACGTTCTCGCCTCTGCTACAAGCTGAGGAAGAGCGGAATGGACATCATAGGTAAAAAGCATTAGGTCGTCTGCATACAACGCGACTTTCCTAGTGAATGTTCCTGCCTTAAAATCTTTTATCCTCTCGTTCAACCTGATACTTTGGACGAATGGCTCAATATACTGGTCAAATAAAATGGGTGATAGTGGGCAGCCTTGCCTCGTCCCCCTACTAATCAAAACTGGTGTTGATAAACTCTCATTCACCAAGATACGTGCCCTGGGCTTTCTGTAGATCTTCTCCAATATATCGATTAGGGGCCTACCCATACCAAAATTATCTAAGACTGCCATAAGGTATCTCCAGTTGACACGGTCAAAGGCCTTGGCCGCGTCCACCGTTATTACTGCTAGGGGGACCCCATTAGATGTAGCTAGATCAATAGTACCAATCAGGGCATGATTTAACTCTCTTAACTGCCTACCGGGAATGAAACCTCTTTGATCTTCATGAATTAAACTCCTGCAACCTTATTAATACGTGCCGCCAGGATACCAGTAAAGATCTTATAGTCGCTGTTGAGTAGGGAGATGGGACGGAAAGATTGACATTGGGAGGGATTTTTACCAGCCTTTGGAATTAATGATATCACCGCCTCATTCCATGATTCTGGAATTGGATTGCCATCCAACAAGATTGAGTTAAAGAGCTTAATCCAGACTGGGATTATCTCCTCCTCCGATGTTGTAATAAAGCTCGCTGGGAATCGTATCTGGGCCGGCCGCTTTACCCTTCTTTGTTCTCTTTATTACTGTCAATATCTCCCCCCCCCCCCCAACCCCGTTATTTCCTCGCCGAGGAAATCCTGTTGTGCCTGAGACAGCTTGGGAAGATGCTTTTCAATGAGCCATGCTTCTATACTAGCTCTATTTACTACGCTTTCCTCCGTATACAGTTCCTGAAAAAAATCTTTAAAAGCCTCTCTTATCTTGCAGCAATCTTCCGTGATCTGGCCGGCGTTCCCCACTTCGATCTTCCTTATATAATTCTGGCTCCTTTCCAGCCTTGCTTTCCATGCAAGAAGTTTTCCACAACATTCGCCCTGCACTACATCTCTTGCTTTACTAATTTCCCATGATTGCTGTACTTTTTCTTCGATTTTAGCTTTAAATTCTATTTGTAGATCTTCCAAGGTTGCAGCTATTCTTTGCCTCTCTTCTGTGTCCAAGGATGTGCTTTTCAGCTCTATCTCAACCTTCCCTATCCCTTCCTCTAGCCTGGTAAGTTCCAATTTCTCTCTCCTTGCCCAACTAATCGTTATACTTTTTAGTGTCCCCCTTAACCATGCCTTATAAGTATCCCATACCACATGTATGGGCGTTGATGTTAGATTCCAGGTAAAGAAATCCTTTGAGTCGTTCGCTAATTTGGCAACTATCTCCTCCGAGAGTAAAACCCTTCTATTTACAGTCCATCTACCAGGCTCCCGTGAGATCCTCGGATCAATTTTTAGAGACAGCGCTGCATGATCTGAGAGGTGCATAGGGAGATGTTCCATACCCACTACTCTCTCCACCTCTTTTCTATCCATGAAAAAATAGTCCAACCTTGAAAAGTGGCTATTCTTTTTACTATGGAAGGTATAGTCCCTGTTGATTCCATGTAATTTACGGAAAACATCGCACAAATTGCAGTTTTCCAGCATATCCACCAGGTATGTTCTCGTTTTAGGGGAATTAATCTGTGTTCTTACAGAGGATCTATCTAGATTGTTATCTAGAAGAATATTAAAATCACCTCCTAAGATGACAGGGGCCTTGAAATCTGTTAAGGCAGAGAACAGATCCCCTAGATGTGAAACATCATCGATGTTTGGGCCGTAGTAGCTCACCAATGTATAGAAATTCCGATAAATATTAACTTCGGCTATAATCCATCGCCCCCCAACATCAGCCTTATATCGAACCAATTCAACACTGGCCCTTACTTTAAATATCATGGCTATCCCCTTGGTGCAGTGTAATTGGTCTGTAGCCACTACTCCCTCTACCCATCTTTGTTTTAGGAACAAATCTCTGCATTCCTGTCTCCTCAAGTGAGTTTCCTGTAACATGAATATTTGCGCACTATGTTGCTTTAAATATTGCAGGATAGATTGCCTTCTCTTTTTGACCCTAAGCCCATTTACATTCCAGCATAATACCTCTAATAGCCGTAGCCCGTCAGCCCCCATGCCCTTTTTTTCTGCTTTTTCCATTTTTTCTACTTTTTTTCCCTTTTTTACTTTCCTTTTGTCCAAAACAACATTTCATCAATGGTGCTCCTTCTATACCCTTTAGAGGACTTAACTTTTTTGGTTTTTTTTCCCGCTGCTCCCCACCCTTAGTGCACCCCCCCCTGGGAACCCTCCCTCCCCTTTCGCTAGGCCTTTCCATAGCCTATTTGAGCTATCCCCTCGAGGGAGAAACTAACTCCATATTTCCTTACTCTACTTCCAGGTTGCTGACCCCCTCTGTTCATTTCCCCCATAAAATTGTCCACTTCCTCCGGGTCTTGAAAGTTATACATTTTATTCTGCCACATCACTTTTAAAGTGGCCGGGAATCTGAGTTGAACTGTTGCTCCGAGATCTTTCAAACCTCCCATTCTGTTTCCCAATTCCCACTGCCTATCTGCAGTATCCTTGGAGACATCAGACCTAATCTTGAAAGTGACACCTAAAGCTTGGGGCGATTTCTCTTTCAAAGCCAGGCTCAAAATCCTTTCTTTAATGGTATTTGACAGGAAGTTAACCAATATCTTACTGGGGTTCTTTCTTCCGGGACGAGGCTTGAAAGGGTCCCTGTGTACCCGTTGCATTTTTACTTCCAGATTAGCAAGGCTCTCTTCCTGTGGGAAGACACTCTTCAGTAGTTTGATAACAAAAGCTTTGACGTCTGTTCCTTCCGCTCCTTCCGCTCCTTCCTCAACCCCCAAAATGTTTACGTTATTTCGCCTGGCATTGTTTTCCAGCCTCTGCAGCTTATCTGACAGAGCCTTCTCTTTTTGCTTCAAACGTACCACTTCTTGACTGTTCTCTTGGACTGCAGCTTGTAGTTCTTTAAATCCGGATTCCAAAACCTGTCCGTTGGGCCAAGTTTTCTAGTTTTGATTCTAAGCTGGTAAATGTAGTTTGGATCTCCTTTTGATTGGCCTCGGAAATTGCAAAGCGCTCCTTCACTTCTTGGACCAATTTGCCCAACAGCCCCTGCACCGAGTCCACTTCCCCTGACACCCCTTTTCCGGGCCCTGGTACCTCCGTATTGGAGCAGGGAGTGTCCCCTGCTGCCACCAGGTCGCACTCCCTTACCCCAGTTGACTCTCCTACCTCCAAACAGTCATGTGCGTTTGCCGTGGGGACATCTGGATGTACTGATACAGGACTTGCGCCCCCGTCAGCTTCCATGGCTCGTGTTTTCGGTTTCCCTTATGTAGCTCTTAAAAGCCTCGCTATTTCTCCCCCCTCTCTCCTTGCACAAGTCTGCCCTGACTTTAAAATAAGATTTTAATGAGGGGGTGACTTTAGGGGGTTAGGCCCTGTCTGGTCCTGTTGTTCCTTATGTTTCACAACTATATCTGCTCTGACAGAGTCCTTAATCAATCGCTTACTGGCCCCAGGTTTTATATGCCTTACAGTCCCCTTTGCAGATGTGTGCGTGCCCTTCTTTCCTAACCCTGCTTTTTCCCACTTGTCCATCCACTCAGAGTTCCTCGACCTCAGAGCATACCTATTCACCGCTTCTTTCTGACTCCCCACCTGTGCCCCACCAACTCCCTTCTCACTTTTTCTGACCACTTTCTCCTGCCACAAAATGGGGGCTGGTAGGGGGTTACCTTCAAGCCTCGGTACAATGTCCATTAAAGCATTCTCCCCCATACAGTCTCTTTTGCTCCACGCCCTACTCCTTCCTGAATCTGTGCCCCAGATACAGCAAATGTTCAGGTCGCCCCCACCGACGCAGTCAGTGCTGACTCTGCCTTTCGTGCCCCCTACGCAGCGGCCGCCTCCTGGAAGTCCGCCCCAAGCAGCACGAACACGCCTGAGCAGCCCAGCAGCAGTACAGCAGCGTGGGCTCCCGCTTCCCACCATCCAGCCCTCAACCATACGGGTGTTCAAAGAAGCGCAGAAAAAGACCGGTGAGTGTCAGGGGGGGTGGGGGGGGCCGCCTAATACCTGAAAATAGCAGGCTTCAACAATACATTGCAGCCCTCCCTCGGGGTTAGCTCCCGACCAGCCGTTCAGCCGGCCGCCATGTTCCCAGACTCCTGTTTGTGTTCTCCATACTCTCAATTTTGCTACACATATATTAATTCAACCAAGCAACGCTTTTTATTTATTAGACAGGGCTGCACAAAGGAGAGCTGCTTATAGGTAGCTCAAGAGCTACTAGTGGGTCACAAGCTGCTCGTTGGAAAAGCCTGTTCTGGATCTTTTTACTCTTCAATAGTTAGTTGAACCTTTGTGCATAAAGCAGGTTTACATCAAACATTTGACTTTGCGCTGTCTGTGTTCATTCACCCTGAGCCTTATTTACTATGTTGATATCCACACTCTGTTTTATTGATTTGTTCTAGTTGTGATGCCCAACGTTTGTGGGCTGTAGTTTTTTTACATTTCTTCTACTCTTCAATATAGCAAATTAACCCACATCAACGCTGCAAAGGCCTAGTCGACCAAAACAGTATACATATATATATATATATATATTTAGGTCTCGCCTAGCGTTGCAGCGCGCATGTGCTGCTCGCTCTGCGAGACATATTGGGGTAGAGGAGATTTTACAAAGGGACTTGAAGCCCCGCCCCTCATGTTCATTGGGTCGCGTCAGCGTTTATGGTAAACGCTGGCTTCCCATTGAAAAGGAGGCTACTTGGTTACCGCCCTTTCTCCTTTTCGTCCGGCCCATCCAGACTGGCTCGTCTGCTTCACGGCTGTCGTGAAGCAATTTCTTAGCTCAAGGGGGCGTGTACACATCTGTTTCACTCAGCCGCGTGTTTATTTTTGCATCGCGCTTTCACTTAAGGTGAAAGCGCGATGCAAATATAAGCAAGCGGCTGCCTTCCCGCAATGGCGAGCGCTTGCTGCCTTTCAGACCTCTTAGTGAACCGTCTTCTTCGTGCGGCCCTTACTAGCGGCTTCACCTCCTGCTTCTCAGCGCCGTGGGCCCGCATGTGTGACATCCGTCAGCGGCCACATCCTCAGTGGCCAGACCCGGTGTCAGGGGCTCGCTCACACCTCAAGAAGGGGCGAGGAAACCATTTCCGCCCCCTCTCGCTCTGTCTGCAGTTTGGCACAGACTTGAGAAGGCAGCCTGAGGCGCAGACGGCTGAATCCCCCGGAGGTAAAACGAATCAATATTGTATTAGTGAATGAGGGCTACAGAACCGCTTTAAGGCGCTTTGTACTAGAGGGGTGCGTTAGGTGCTTGTGAAAGGAGCAGGGGGGAAAGCGCTGGGGCATAAAGATCACCACAGCAGTGCGCATTTCTAAACGGCTCACTGGAAGTTCTCTGGAAATTTGGTGCGGTAATACAGTAGCCGGGAAATTCAGATCCGTGTGTTGCTGTATTTACCATGTGCAACGACTGTCGCATCATTTCGGACTTAGGAATGGGCATCACACCGAGAGGGCATGTTTCGCCTTGTTCTGGGCTGCACGAACTCAGAATAGGTGTTTTGTCTGCAAACATTTCGTCTGTTTTACCTCCTGAAAATGGTGTGGGCAAAACATGGGTGTGCAGTAATTATCCCTAAAACACGGGTTCCTGGTTCGGGTACACTCGTAATGACGGCTGGAGTCAGCCCACTAACGTGCCTTGTATCCTACCAGGCTGATGAAATGAAAGATGCGACTCCGGTGTCAATCCAGGGACTCACCCCAGAGGCTGCCAAGAATGTGACACAATGTGTGGAATGTAAATGCACTGGGACGCTTCACGATGCATGACACATGCACACACTGAGGCCGGGAATTTGCATTAATGTTATGTTTATCGTGCGGCCACCGCACGGTCGGCTTATAGTTGTGTTATGTCAACCTCCCTTGGAACCCAAGGAAAAAGGAAATGTGAACAGATACAAAAGAGTTGTAACATATTCAGGATGGTTGTGTGGTGCTCATTGATAATCGAAGACTGAAACAGGGACAGGTCACACTCGCATCTGATCAAACTGTAATGCGACAAAGACCCTAATCTGGCTAAGGATAGAAGGTAACAACTATGGCCTATAATGTAGAAATGGCGACCCTTAGCATGACTGCGGACGGCTCTAGTGTCAGTGAGAATTGTGTCTGCAAAAGGTTATTGTCACCACATAAACAAAGACAAAGAATTAAACATAACAGGCGCAGGCTTGGCAACTAGCTGGCTGTACTAGGACACATCAAATACAATGGGAGTGTCACTGCTGCCTCATGACTTAGGTGTCTAAAATAGCATAAGATAAACCGCACCCTGTACCCCATATAAGGTGCCTGTTACCATTGTGTACCTACCATGACCATTTATCCAGGTTTTGGTGGGCTGAAAGGGAATATTACGCTGGATCAAAATACACGTACCCCTTGATCCCCTTGTGAATCTGGAGTGAAATGTTTTCCTGTAGCCTTATCTGGCTAGGCAAGGGACCTTGGTGCCCAGAAGGTCTGTCTCTTGTAAGAGTAATATGTCTGCCCCCATCCTCTTGGCTTGTTTCAAGACTGCTCCCCATTTAATCTTATCGAGAACCCCCTGCACATTCCACAAAACTAAACGGAGGTGTCCCATGGGACCGGTGGTACCGGTATCATGCATCTGCGACTATGATGGATGAGTTTGGGCCTCCTCATATGGACTCGGGGAGGAATGTGTATTGGGTCTGTGCATTACAACTGGAAAACTTGAACATCTCTCACCCTGCCCCAAACTTTAATAAACAAGAAGTACCTGTCGTGGAAGAAACCAACCCAGAACCCCAATGGGGGTGTCAAGTGAGTACTTCCAATGGATCCCCATTTCCCCACTAAGAGATTCCACTAGATATAATTAGACCTGTATCTCCATGGGTGGCAGTTATAAGTGTATTGCCCACACTACAAGCATGCAGGAATTACCAATCACACAAATGTAACCAGCGATATAGGTCCAAATTGCAGGGGAGTTTTAGGGCCCGCAGGGTGACCAGGTTCAAGCTAGGATGCATCATCTTGGCGCGTGCTCCACCAGGAGGATCAGGATTAGTTACGTTATTTCACTGTGGACGTTGTGGAATGATTCCATTGATCACTTTGGGACGAGTCCGGACTATACGAGGCTGGGTATGCGGCCTCCGTGTCACAGGCTAAATCCTCAATCTCAGGGCGGGCCCCCAATGTCGTTCAGCGCACCAGACCTAACAGTCTCTCTTCAAATCGCGGCTACCCGCAGGTCTGGCACTTGCTTACGTGCAGGCAGGGGGGGTCGGGGGGGCAGCTCCATCGAACTTCACATGGCCCCCACAGCGCCGTCCACCCAGGGCACCACACCCTGGGCACCGCTCATGGCGGGTCCAACGATGGCCAGGCCCAAGGAATGTACACTGCAGGTCCGGCTGGCACCAGAACACAAGGCTTCTTGCCACTACTGTTCCACACTCTCCGGGCTCAAATGTGCAGGAGGAGGCGCCGGCTGCTGCTCGGAGCGCCGCAGCCTCACCAGGCCCTAGCCCCAGGCCAGATCCTCAGTTTCAGGCCCCGGCAGCCTGCCGATTCACTCACCAGCCAGCCAGGATGAACAGGCTGGCCACTCATCTGGGCCACTAGACCCAACAGGAGCATAGTGTTGCATCCACACTGTACCACAGGTGGGATGACAGCAAATAGGCCCACTGCCCACGCTGCGCCGCTCCCTGGCAGGGCGCACCTAAGCTGGCGAGACCTGCGCTCCATGGTGCCGAGCCCACGACCCACATACTTGTCACAAGAAGCGCCGGAACCAGATTGCTAGCTGCAGGCTCTACGGCATATCCCGTCTTGCGCTGTGGGCCTCTTCATCTCCTTCGCGTTATCACCATACATGGCACCACGCGGCCTGTGCGCTCCTCACCGACGGTTGATGGCTCATCACCCTTCTTTCTCTCAAGTATTTCCTTTCTTCTTTCACCCCAAATGTAAACCTTTTGTGATAAAGCACCTGTGCCATTAATGCTTTATGCTCTCCTTGTTTGTTATTTGACCTCTGTGTACATTTATTGTATTCCTATATTAGGAAGTAGCTTACAATGGTTTTCAATGATCAGCAGTAGCTCTCACTATAGGAAAGGTGGAGAACCCTGGGTTAGTATTTTTATTACATGTATGTTGATCTTTCTCCTGAAACAATTGCTGTGGTTAAAATATGCTCTAACAGTGCTTGACTGCACAAGTAAATGGTACATCCATATCAGCTTGGCCAGGTCCGTTCCCTTGTAGCATTTATTGTTTTAGTCATTATCAAAATAGTTAATTGCCAATATTTCACATGCTCATCTTAGAATACCAGCCTAATGAGAAACAATTAATAAGAATCGGAATTCTGTGTGAACAACTGTACAGGTTGGTCCGAAAGAAACGGTACTAGAATATCATCACCAGAATAGTCTTGCTTTACTATCATGTCCTCCATGTAATTTACAAAGATATTGTCCAATTGGAATTCTTAATGGGACCCAATGGGGTGATTATTTTTTGTAAATGATAAATTTCTGTTACAGCAACTGGGCAAGTGTCTTCTAGTCACTCGAACCCAGTACCTGTAGGCTATATATTAAGGGGCAGCGCTGTATTCCTAGGAACCTGGGCAATTTATAATATGGAGGAACTATTAAGCCTAAACTCCTTGGACTTAACTACTTAAAAAGTTCTCACAATTTCCAAAATACAGTTATATTTATTTACAGTATAGTCCTCCAGAATATAAGAACATGACAAACAAGTTATCTTTCTATGTGCTCCAACAATCAGCACAGTGAGAGTGAACCGTAGTTGTTTCAGATTATAAAGAGCCCAGTACCCAGCAGCTGCTTTACTTGATTGAGGGCATTTATTGCTAGTATTGCATTCGTGCATTTTTGCATCTAGTTGCCTCACATGAATCATTGTTACTAGTTGCCTCCCTGTGAGTAGCTAGCGCCAATATTGTATTAAGGTCTCATTACGAGTGGTCACCATCACATGTATCATTGTCACTGTAAGTACTCCGAAGTTGCTTCATTACGATATCTTCATGCACTTTGCAGGTGTCATTGCAACTGGTTACCACCAGTTTTGCCTAGGCTCTGTATTTTTTATTTTTTTTCACAACATGTTATTATTATTGACATCCAGAACAGTACAAGTGCCCCATATGGCACCCGACGCAAATATATATGATAGCAAATATGTGTATCAACGTTTCCAGTAATAATACAGGATGCAGTCCACAGAAAATACATTGCAAGAGAACCAGAAAATAAGAGAAATAAAGAAAAAGCAATCAACTGTGCCAACGGTGCCACTTCGTCTCCCCTTGACAAATATATTAACACTAAATGAAGAGAGAGATTCTGCCAGTGATAAGCAAAGCTATTATATGTTCTGCAAATACGTTGACTAAACAATATCATTCTATGGGCTCGCCACCATCAGGTATTGGGGGGAGGAGGTTCCAGATACAGTCCCCTATAGTCAGCCCACCGCTTCCAAATTTTGTAGTGTTTGCGGGGCATCCCCTGGCTTCGAAAACCGGAAGTTCGAGGCCCATACACCAATTTAGACCCCTCTTCCACGCCCCAAGCGATGGCGCGAATTCATTCTTCCAGGCCCGGGCGATATCTCTCTTGGCCAGTGTTAGACCGAGAAAGAGAAGATGGCGCTTATACCTATTACCCCCTATGTCCTCTGTAATATGTAGCATAGCCAGGCGTGGTGAAGAAGTAAGGACCCATCCCAGAACCTCAGACAGGCATGTGAACACCCCCTTCCAGAATTTTGATAGTGCTGGGCACGCCCATACGGTGTGTAGGAAGGTGCCCTCCATAGATCTGTGCAAAAACAACAGTTGGTGGTGGAGTGAGCTAAAGAATGATGATGGATTAAACCCAGATCAGTTGACTGGGGGTGAGTGTTTGATTAGCTCAAGCGCTCCGTCCATCATCCCCTTTGGTATCGCTTTGTTCGCCCTAAGTTGGCAGGGTATGCCCAGACGTGGGTCCCTTGCTCACTTTGCCACTGGATTCAAGCTAGCCTGGCTGATGACGGCTGAATAGCCAGAAACCGGTCCCAGGATGCTTGTTTCCGGTCCAGGGAAGACATGGCTTGGCAGTTCGGGCTGGGCTGTTCCCATGAGGCACAGGGTCAGACTGATTTGCATATGGCCATGTCTGAACTGGGGTGGTGGAGTGAGCTAAAGAATGATGATGGATTAAACCCAGATCAGTTGACTGGGGGTGAGTGTTTGATTAGCTCAAGCGCTCCGTCCATCATCCCCTTTGGTATCGCTCCATAGATCTGCAGCGCAAACAGTGCGGGGATGCGATAAGTCCGGCACGCCAGAGCCTGTGTCTGGTGTAATAGGCTCTGTGCAGGTATTTAAACTGGATGAGGCGCAAGCGAGCCGCAATTGCTGCGCTGCGTGGGGACTCCAGCGCCTCCATCCAGTCATCTTCATCTAAGGGACCTAGATCTTGCTGCCATGTCTCCCTAGTTTTATGGAGTGTGGTGGGGTTATTATTGATAAGTGTGCAATATATTTTGGTGATTTTGTGATCCCCTAGGTCACCCATGAAAACCTTCGCCTCAATGGGGTTAAATTCAGGAATTTCTGTTAAGTGAGATATGTATGGCGTAAATGCATGTCTGAACTGAAGATAGCGATAAAATTGCGAGCGGGGCATATCGTAGTCTGCCTGGATGTCCAGAAAGGACTTGAGTGTACCTCCACGTACAACTGCCCCCACCGTATCTATCCCAATGGCCTCCCAGCCCCGGAAGCCGGACAAGTGTAATAACTGTGGCAGTTGTCCATTGTTCCACAGCGGAGTTTCTTTAGTGAGTCTTCCCCACCAACCCATCTGACGGAGCGCTGCCCTCCAGATCTGAAAGATCGTGGCTGTGCCAGGTGGTAGCTCACGACGCAGTGCCACTGAATAGAGAACCTTGTGGAGAGCATTGTCTCCCAGGAGCCAACGCTCCACCGCATATGCCGGGTCCCGACGATCTCCATACCACCAGTCGTTGAGAACCAATAAATAGGAGGCCATATAATATGCCTGAACATCTGGGGTGGCTACCCCACCGGAGTAGGTAGACTGGAAACAAGTCAGCAGAGCCACCTGCGACGCGCCGCCCTCCCCCCCCCCCCCCCTCCCCACCCCCTCACATAAACCGGGCGAGGATAGCATTCAATTGGCGAAACCATAGGCTCTGTATTTTGATCTGTATGTGTCGGCGCAATCCCCTCTTGAGGCTGGTTGCCTCCATTCCTCAACAGGCATCTTTTGCGGACTGGTTAGCACCACTTCTAAGCATCCACCTTGACATGGCCTTTTTGCATTACGTGCTGACCAGTCACCTTTTGACTAGGAGTTGCCACTGGTGCAGCAGAACTGGCGCATCACTGTGACTTTTTACTGGGTTACTGTTTTATTCTGTTAATTTGTTTCAGACCGATTACTGCATTTTCTCAGCAAGTGATGCCTGTTTGTTTTAAGCAGGTTTCTAATTGGGTTTTACAGTGGAGCAGAATTATTGACAAGGAGTAATGGTAACCTGCAAAATAAGGATTCATTCTGGTTACAATGAAACTGTAGGTAGGGGTCAAGTGGACTCAGTTGGACCCCTTCCGCATTGTTGTGGTTGTTGAGCTTGGGAGTAGATTTGCAGATCTCCAATGATGAATAGTACACCTCTTTGCCATTGTTACCCCAAATCGTTTAATGGACAGCAGTTGTAGCGACAGGGAGTATGGGCTCTTCTCCTCAACTATGTCTGCTGTTCCTGGGAAGCTTCCCACTGCCGTAAAGCCCCACCCACCCATTATATCATACTGCCATCTTTTAATGTTTTGGAATATTCATAAGCCAGTAGAACTGCTCTGTGGTGAGGCATGTACCATACCTGCACAAGTGCTGTGATGGGTCATTAGACTATGCTTTCATGCCCTGCAATCTCATATCTTCTGGATCATTGTATTTGGTTTTCGACAACATGGCTCAGTTCGCACAATCTATTAGGCACGTGCATTTTGTTTTCTCTAAAATGTATAGTCTTCCATGTGCTTTTCCAAAATAATTGCAAAAAAATCGTTTTCTTGTGTTTAAGCAACAGTGAGTGAAGTTGGACTCACCTACCGAATGTATATTTTGTTTAGAGGAGAGACTTGAAAATTTGGCATCAATCTACATTTTATCACCACCATGATTGTACTTTTACTGCTCTCTGTTTTTCTGGCAGCTACAGGAGAACTCATCCACAGCAGTGAGCCCTGTTGAGTACCCATCTCGAAGGGCAGAATATTGGCGCATGCAAACAGCAACTCTTTTTAGGTCTTGCATTCCAGGCAGTTTTTAGCTGTCTGGTAAGCAAAAAGCCTATTGTGGACTATACCAAAAACCTACAGTGGGCTTTACCCAACCCATTGCTTACCTTTGGTTGCCGTTGTCATGCTTTTTATTTAATGTTCTTCCTTGTCCAAATTGCATGTTACCTCACCCGGGGAATATTCTTGTTACCATCAATTTGATAGGCTGACTTGTATCCTACCACTGCTCACATTTAGGAAGCTACTTTTTTGCAGCACTCCATGAGATTGCATGTGTTTTATAGCCCTCTCCGTTATGTGCTACTTCCCTCCCCCACCTACCAATCTCATCCATTACTCGCCCCACCTCCTTCTGGCATTTAATTTTTCTTTTTTGGGAATCACTTTGCCCAGCTTTGTGGTTCTCCATTGCTCAATTCTCCAATGCCCCCTGCTTACTTCCTGTTGCTTTTCCTCCCCACACATTCTCAACTCCTGCGTGAGAGGTTGTTTTAATTGTTTTGGATGGCCCAGGTGCAGATTGTTTGCTAGCCCGCTCTGCCATGCAAAAAGTGCTTTTGCAATAGTCTATTATTTTTTAAACATTTTTTTAAATTATTATTTATTGATGCATGTGAAAGGATGAGGCTGCCAGCAGTGGCTGAGTCATCACACCCTTTTTTTATTTTTTTTTTATATATTTCACTGAAAAAAACAAAGGTTAAAGTAGAATTATAAGTAAATCTAATAATTAAAAAAAAAAAAAAAAAAGGTTTTAAAAGCAAAAAACATTGAACTTCACCAGTTGTATGTAAATGACCTAGGTATAACTTGCGCTGCCATGATGCACTGTTTATGACCTCATATACTACATCACTAAATGACATCTGAAATCTATAGTAGTGCAAGTTATACCCGAGTCATTTACATATAACTGGCAAATGTAATTTTTTTTTGTTTGAAATTCTTTTTTTTTTTTTTTTTAATGATTAGAAGACCTACAGATGACACTACTTAAACTCTTTTTTTTTTTTTTTTCCCCCAGGTAACTTTTTTTGTTATTAACATAAAGTAGCATCTTACTATGATGAATCTGCAGCCAGTTCAGGCTGCACAAGGCCTTTGGCTGTGCGCAGTGGGGGTTGGGCGCAGTGCCTGGACTATGGGCAGGTCATGTGTTCAACCCACCGCCGTGGACGTCCTTCTGCTCTCGATCTGCGCCACTGACCAATCGGGATGCTCTGTTTTGTTATTTATTTCCAGAGAGACTTCTGCGATACTAGATATCGCTATTTTTTTTTTAAACATTAATTTCTCTAAAACGTTTTAACAGATTTACACCAAATCTCAAAAGCACACTTTCTGGATAAATATCAAGCTTTATGCCAAATTTGGTATAATTCTGTTAAGCCATTTTTCTGTATCACCCTGCACTGTGCAGGGTGATACAATCAGTGCCACTTGTATCAATTTTATAAACCAAGTCACTGTGACTTGGTTTATAAAATTGATACAAGTGGCGCAGTTGTGTGTAGTATTGAGAAAGTTGGAGAAGGTCAAGCACGTTGCTGACTTCAAGCACCATTGGGAGTCAATAGGGGGCAAGAAAAGGGCTGTAGAGGCATTAAGCTGAGATAGAGTTCCTGGGTGAAACTATCAGATCCTGTCTTGCAGCCATTTTCCAGTGGCTAACTCCCCATCAGCTTAAATGCAATGCTGATAAGACCAAATTGTTATTTTTCAGTCTTAAAGCCCCTGAGACATGGCAGTCCTTTTGAACAGTTGACGCCCCTGCCCCTGGGTGTCAGGGAACTACAGTGAAGAATTTGGGTGTCGACGACTGTCTTTCCTTCAATCTTCAGGTCAAAATGATGGTAGGGACCTGTTTTGGACTGCTGCGTATTTTAAGGACGTTTTTACATTTCCTCTCATTCGCAGCCAAGAAGCTGGTTGTACAGGCACTGATAACATCAAGGCTGGATTATGGTAATGCCCTGTATCTGGGACTCTCTGAATATCTTATTAATAGATTGCAGGTGTTCCAAAACGCAGCAACCCGCAACCCTTTCGCGCCTGCCCCTGAAAACACACATGTCCCCACATTTGCAAGCACTTCACTGGCTTCCGGTTAAGAAGATAATTTTATTTTAAACACTTGTGTTGGTCCACAGGGCTTTCCATCATACAGGTGCAGGCTATCTCAGGGCAAGGGTTAGCTTCTATACCCTATCAAGGAACCTTCGTTCAGCCAACTCCATCCTTGCCAAAACCCCTACATTTCGGTGTACCAGGGCTGTGAGAAGGTCCTTTTCTTTCTTAGGGCATTCAGCAAGGAACAAGCTTCCACTTGAGCTGCGAGCTACTACTGCAACCTCTTTGTTCAGGAAGAAATTGAAAACGTGGCTTTTTAAAGAGAATTACTCGGACGAAACACACTTGGCTATTAGGGTCTGTGTGCAGAGTGCCAGGACAAACCTTGGAATAACAGTGCGCTATACAAGCATTAATTCATTCATTCATTCGGGAGTACAGAAGACGTAGTAGCCTTTCTGGGAAATCGCTGTTGGATGAGAAGATGGAAAGGCTGGTTATACTGCAAAGGTGAGCCACAATTGTGAATCCTGGTTGTCCCAGCAGGGGTACCTGCATAGGCATTATAAGCCTTAAAAGGGGCTGCTTTGCAGACTTACTGGACTGGATGTCCCACTTTAGGAAGTGAATACACCGACGATGAGGGTTTGTAGGCTTACCCTTATTTTGAGATAGTGGATCTCTGCTCCCGAGTATAATGATTTGGTGTACACAATAGACTGGAGGGACAGAATTCTTCGAGAGGCCATCAGGCTCATGGATGTGGAAATGGGGGTGCAATAGCATTTGCTCTTTCCTGACCACGCTGGCATGGAAAAAGCCCTGCTGACTATCAAATGCATCTTGAGAGAAAGGGTCTTAGCGCTTTAGTAGGTTTCCCAATAAACCTGCAAGTCTACCACAAATGGAAGAAATATCTTTTTATTTTTTCCTCGGTGGACTCTGCGCTGGTGTTTCAGGAAAGTCTAAGGGGGTCATTACAATGTCGGGCGGAATCACTTCCGCCCGACATTGACATGGGACCGACCGACACCCGGTCGGCGGTCCCGATTGCCCCATTAGGATGTGACCGTGTTCAGTCGTATTCACTATAGGAGGTGCGGTTTATCCCTGCACCCCTTAGCAGGCACCGCAAGGTGCCTGAAACAAGGTGCAGGAATCAACGTGCCCCCTCGGCCTCCAACCTGCTCGGGACCCCAAAAGACGCTTTCCCACATGGTTTCCATGTCAGGCCGTCATGGAAACCATGTCGGAAACCGTCATCGTAATCTCAACGGCATAAAGGCCCGCACTTGAGATTACTACCCGACTTCCGACTGACAGACAGGCTCTCCAAGCCCGTCGGAAGCCAGCCAGAATGACCGGTCGGTTTCCTTTCCGACTGCCTCCATCGTAATGAGGCTGTCGGAAAGGAAACCGAGCGGCCCATAACGATGCGTCCGTAAAGGCTCCGACCTGTGGTCGGAGCCTTTACGAGCCGCATTGTAATCGGACGCTTAGTTGTGACTGTGGTTGAATTGTTAGTGGTGGAGTCGAAAGATGTTTTGAGAGTGGAGGGTGTTATTGGCCTCCTTGGGGCCGGGGGAGAGCTGGGTTGCATTTTTATGCTGTTTCTTACCCTGTTGGCTTCTGGTAGCCATGTTGTTGGTTGCAGTGTTAGGGACGGCAGCGGCATCTTATTCTAAAGTTGTGGTACTTCTTATTTTGCTTACAGTTGTCACCCTGCCAGCCCTGTGGAGATGTGGATGGTTGTATGTTAGCTGTTCTTAACGACTACAGTTAAACCTAAAGCACCAGTAGTAACTTGCTGGAAGGGGGACTTTGCAATAACCATAACTTTGCTGTAATTAAAATTTACCCTGTGATACAGATTTTGATTTAATCAGTTACGTTCTGAAGTATTAGATAATGCATGCATTTTTAATAAACACTTGGTATATATTTTACTCTCCCGTTCTACAGACTCGCAAAGTATTCTGTTTTAGAATCATGTGGTAAATGGATGGAGAAATGCTCCAGTGAATTACGTTTTGTAGGTCGAGCATTCAAGACCTCTTGCATATACTTTTATTATATGTTTCTTTGTGGCTTAAAGCCCATCTACTGCTTTTCATTTGTTTGTTTACGTGTCCTTTAAAAATCCTTGATTGCTAGTGATCAATACTTCCTCTTTGTCCCTCCCTTTTCTTTCTTTCCTCCCATGGAGCAGGGACCAAGTATTGTATCTTTACGTGTTGGTTGTTTATCTGTTGTATTTCTTTTTTGCTTTCCTGCTCGGATTACACTGTAGGTGCTATTCAGCTTCGGCGCCCGTATTTTATTGCTTCTTCCCTCCCCCCACCTCCTTCCCCTGTTGTTGCTGCCATCCTTCCTGCACCTTCCGCTCTATTGCTTGCTTAAACAAGGCGTGATTTTAGTAAAAGAAGCAATCAAGCAAGGGTAATGTGTTTTTTCTCCAGTGTGCACCATGGCTGCCGCTTGCCTAACTTTTATCTGCACGGGCGCCGCGCTTCATGTTTTAGCACGGCGCCCCCTTTCACATTTTGCAAACGCCTGTTTAGTTTATTCCATGCTTAAAAATTAAGTTGATTTTCTTGGTTCTATTCCGTGTCATTCTCGTTATGTGGCTCGGCTTGCTTCACCGTTTTTTCACAGGCCTTGTCCTTGTTCACCCTTTGTCTCCGTCGTCTCCCTTAGTCCCCTACCACTTTCCACTTACCTCTGTCCCCCATGTTGTGTTGTTTTCCAGCCGTGCTATTCCCTTCACCTACCCTCCCTGCTTTTTCCCACGCCGCTCTCCCGTTCTAGAACATTTTGTGAACTGTGCATCACATGGTAGGTGTTATGTTTGTAAATTGCAGGCAGTATTTAATTGTTGCAGTAAAGGTTTGCTAGCGCTCCATGTTTCCCAAGGAGAAATGTTTTGTTTAATATGAAATGTGATCACTTTTCTAGTACTATGACTAGAAATATAAATGTGTTCTAGGTTGGCTTTATACGAGTTATCATGCATTGTTTTGAGAGGCTTACGTTGGTTAGGGTTCCTATTTTTAAGGGTGTCTGATTTCTAGGGGTTACTTCACATGAATGTTTAAGGCGACAGGCACTCTGTGGAAGTTGAGCACAGTAAACTCTCTTCAAAGGTGTACTTCAGGTTACTTAATAACATAACCCATGTATTTGTAAAACACATGTTCACTCCTGGAGTCTCTTGGAACTGATAACGTATTTGCTGTTGCTTAAACCTATGGTACTGATTTGTCGACCTTGCAAGGATGAATGGTAGGTAGTGTGGGCCCACTGGGATTCGAACCGTGGCAATGCAGACGGACACAGATCCCCCGATGTATGGGCCTGGCGTTTGTTACACTGGAAGGTCCTGTCTTTAGCCAGCTATCTTTGCGTTGCTTGCTTCTGTTACTAACTCAAAACCTGCGAGGCAGACACTACAGTACTGTGAAAGAGAAAAGCAATTTAATTGATTTCGAAATTAACAACTAAAAATCAGCCTTCTTCTCTGTAAAAATATCCTGATTCCTAGCCCTGAGTTCCTGTGAATGTTCAGCACTCGGCCGTGTTAAAAAAATACATACATACATGCATACATACATACATACGGGAGGATACCAGAGAGCCACCTGGGAACACTCCAGCGCTCATCCAGATCTCACATTAGTGAATGCAGCACAGAAGGTTGTGTTACAATTAAGTTGGCTTTGAGTAACCAGCGTTGACCTTGACTTTATAATTTCATTATTGTAATCTTTCAAAATAAGAACAAAGGTATGTTGGTATAATCTGGTGCCAGTCTCTACTGTGTCTGAGCACAGTAGAAAACCGCAAATGTTTCAGACTATTGACTTATCACTCCGATTTAAATTATGAGTCAATACCATGATGTCCATACCAAGGCATACTCACCGCTCTCATGACTTTTTTTTTACATGCCTTTGACGTGCAGGTTTGGTGTTAAGATTTTTAACAGTTTTGACAATCCCATTTTACTGCCCTCCTCCTCTCCTCTTGCATTAGGGCCACATTTCATACATTTAGAGGTAATCCGGCAAGATGGTGGTTTATGTCCTATGCGGCTGACTGGTAACGCATTTCTCTAGACCCAGCGCTGATGCACGCAGAATAAAGTGTTCTTTGCACATGTTGGCAACTTGCACAGATGACAGTTTGGTGAACGCATATTTGAATTGCCCTCTTGCATATTTGAAGGTACCTTGATGCATACCAGGATGCACATTATCCCACACCACACAATTCAACACTATCCAACATAATTACACTTCACATAATACCACTCAACGCAACATGATTCAACTCGACATAATTACACTCTGCTCAATACCACATAAATACACCCCACATAAAACCACTCTATGCCCATTAGCAGCAATACACATAAATAAACTCCACACCATGCCACATATTTCCAATCAGCATAATTTAATTCAATGTCACACAGTTCCAATCCACACAGTTCAACTCCACACATTTCCATTCCACACCACATAATTCAACAACAAACCACATAATTCAATTCAACTACACAATTACACAACACACCACATACATCCAATCCACACCACAGAATTGCACATCATGCCACAAAATTCCACAACACCACACATAATTAAACTCCACTGCATAAAATACCAATCCACATAATTCCACTCCATGACACACGATCCCACTCCACATAATTCCAGTACACTCAATACCACATAATTACTATCCACATAATTCCACTGCACACCATGCATAATTCTACTACATAAATCCAATCCACACCACACTATTCCACGCCACACAATTCCACAACTAACAATTCCAATCCGACCCACATAATTCCTCTTCACACCACATACATTCACTTCATAACACATGGGTAAAATACGTTGTCATTTACAGCGCCGATAGCTCTAAGTCTTGCAAAAGCGAGACCTATTGGCTTTGCCAATGCTTGTTATCATTGATTGTATCCCACACATTTTCTTTGTACTGTGAATCCACATGCTCAGGAAGAAAAGAGGAATGGGAAACGATACGTTATGTGTTTTTTTAAAGATGGTTGTTGCATTGTAAGTTGTATGGTTTGAATGTATGCATTACTTAATAAGAGCCAACCATTTCCTTTGTCGCTAGAGTTCCACTTCCTCCACCAAACATTGTGGACTTTTCCCTTTTATGTCTGGTGCTAGCCAAGACCTTTTGTTTTTGAATTTTGTTTTTAGATATATATAATATCCTACTGGCAGTCACCAGTAGGTAGTTATAGTTAGGACCTAGTTTCCATAGGGAAAGCGTTTTTGGTTTGCTTAGAAATTTGTTGCCATATGACGAACCTTGATGAAATTTTCCCAAAAAGTGCCCTCCTGTGTCTAGATGTGAATAGAGATTTTTGGGGTGATCCGTCAAGTGGGGGCCGAGAGATAAAGGGGTGGGGGGTCACAAAAAGTGTGTTTCCAATGTTAATTCCCATAGAGATTTTATACAAGACTACAGCCCGAAGTGCTGAACAGAATCACACCACTGACCATGACTTGAGTGATGTAAAATGGGAGGTCATAAGCAGTGCTTTGCGGGGGCGTAAGTTATAGTTGGCTCGGGTAACTGCTGAATTTCTATGGTTTTGTGCGTGTACAATCTGAGCCCAACTATAAAGTCCCTGTAACCTTTGGGTTTTTTTCTGTGTGTGTGTGTGATATATATATATATATATATATATATATATATATATATATATATATATATATATATATATATTTAGTTGGGCCTTCAACTGCCCCTCTCCATCCATTAGTCTGTTGTTGTCATTCACATTTTCTTCCACCCATTACAGTATCGAGCAGGGCCGGACTGGGAACCCTAAGCTGCCCTGGCGCCGGGAGGTTGGAAAAGCCTGCATGCTGCTTTTGTTACTGGTGCCAATATTGTTGCACCGCTGCAAAACCGGCTCCCAGTAACAAAACCAGCCCCCACCACTGTAAAACCGGCCCCACCCTTCCAGCCTCCCAGGGAAACGCCCGATGCACAGTCCGGCCAGTCTGGCCTTGGTGTCGTGCATGGGGAAAAGGGTTAGCCCACTTCAGCCACTGGCTAACTTTACTGTTAGTGGCGACGTTCTGCTGTTGCACAAGGAGCACATAAACACTAAGTAGTGAAAATATTTTTGCTTTTAGGCAATGTTGTGTGTGTAGGGGGGGCGGGGTTGTATTTTCATTTTGGTTGACTGCAAAACTGCCTCTAATTTGGCCCGGCACCTTCCCCCAACAATAACATTTAGCAAACGCGTAATGAGAGTTGACAAAACCAAAAGGTTGGAAGCCCACACCAGACCTATTGGCTTTGCCAGTACTCGCATCAGATCACCTTGTCTGAGTACCTCGGAACAAAAATTGTGTCTATACCATTTCTCGACGCACAGTAACTCGGTGAAGCAGGCATGGTTATTATTTCGTTCCCAGTGAACACACTGGAACATTCGAATACGAAACCTTGGTAACCTTTCCACCCAGCCAAACAGAAGAGCCCCACATTACAACTTCTGTCTGAGAAGTGCTTTGTCCGGGCACGACTTTTTCGTGCCGATCAGCCTGCTGACAGCCAACATAAAAGTTACCATATGTGTTTGATTCCAAACGTCCGAAGGCCAAACAGAGACCAATTGTAGCACACTTCTTTATAGCATTAGCACAGTCTCTAAAATGCATTTTCGTGTTCCTTTTATTTTGCATTTTAAAGCATTGATTATTTACAGTGCACAATACACTGTTTGCAGTAGCATATAATATATGCTGGATTTAAATGTTTGGAGTCGTGCAAGAACAGTCTGCATGTACTGCAGACAGATGTTTGTACCAGGTTTCTTATTGAAACTCTGCGATGTGAGGAAAATAAGCATGGGGAAAGACCATAGTTGTGGCTGTGTTTTGTACGATGTGAAGATCTTCTTAAGCTTCACTAAAACTAAGAATAGGTTCAGCACAGAAGCAGCAGTGCAGATATTCACCCACGAAAAAGCAAGAACAAGGGGTAGCAGAAATGCGAGTTACATTTAAACAGAAACACAGGCACAATATGTGCAACAGCCTTGCAAAGCCGAGAAATGTTTCAATATGGACGGAAACATTGCAGACTGGATCAGGCAATTAGACTTAGTTCACCCTTGAATATGAGATTATCTAACACCGGGTGAAGTTAAGATTACTGCACTGTCATTGCCTTTTAATGGATTATAGAAGATTACTTCGACCTCTCTTCTGCACATGACGTTGGTGTACCTTACAATGTATTACAGAAACATACTATGCTTATTGCCAAACATCAAAGTCCAAATTAATTTACAATTTGTGTAGCAGGAGATAGCAATAACTGCTTCTCACTTATTAGGTAAAATTACTATGATTGATTAATTTTATTACAGAAGATTAACCAGATTATTTTGTAGTAGATGAGAGAAAGCAATTTTTCTGACTACTGTGACGGACATTATATAAAAGAAGACCGTTATTCTGCATACTTTTACCTCCATTATGTTACAAGATTATTTTGATCTACTTCCCCTTTAATGGATTGCAGAAGGACTTCTCTTTAGGTACTCTGCACTAGCTTACTGAAAATTGTTATTTCTTTATCCTGAATTCACCACGATTACTGTTGTAAATCAAAATGATTACTTTGATTATTTCACCCTGTATTAGATTACTGAAAGCGATTTGTTCTGATAACTTCAGCACATGTTACTTTACAGGAATATCAGCTAATAACTTGACATAGTGTTATATAAAAGATGCTTTATCATTAATATACAATATATATTGGATTGCAGAATAAATTCACTCATATTGCTAAACATTGTACGAGGTTACAGAAGATTAATTTGATCCCTTCATCTTTTGATGCATTTAAGGGGATTAATTGGTTTACCTCTTAGTGGACCCTCAACTTTTTATTATTGATTTAAGAATGAGATGACTGCAATTATTTTACCCTGCATTGAATTACACTCACTTTGTTTGCATTACACAACATTTGCATATTAGTCAAGTCAGTCTGTCCTGTATTAGGCCATAGAATGTGACTGTGCAGATTCTTTTATGCTAGATACATTTATGTAGAGATGGAGATGATGTAGATCAGTTGTTTCTGCATAGATTCTAATTACTATATTCTGGATTACAAAACTGGAGATTCTGATTGTGTTACTCTGCTTTAGATAAATATGGGTAGAAAATGTACCCTTTTTTGTGTGACGTTCCATACTGTCAGTCGTGATTGTCAGGCCAGTAGCTGTGCAGATTAGCTGGCTGCCGAGTTAATAATAAAGTTTTCCTAATGATTCTTAAATTAATCTGTACTTGTAAAGCGTGGCTTATCACCTGTGAGGGTATCCAGGCGCTGTGTTGCTGGGCTTAGTCGAAAAGCCAGGTCTTGAGTCTCTTCCTGAAGTCTGCCAGCTAGGTGGAGGGGCAGGGCTTTCCAGGTCTTGGCAGCAAGGTGAGAGAAGGAGCGGCCTCCGCTGTGGCTACAGCGGATGCGTGGGGTCTTCGCGAGGGAGGCAGAGCAAAGATTTCTTGATTGTTGGTGGAAGTTTAGGTGATGGTTCATATATGCTGGTCCTCTTGGTCGTGGAGGGCTTTGTAGGCATGTGTCAGTAACTTGAATTGTTCTGCATGGTCTGGAGCCTTCTCAAGAATTCATTTGTGGTTACTGAGTACAGTGCGTTGCCGTTGTCCATCCAGCTGGTGATTTAAGACTTGCATGACTGTTTTACTGGTGCTGATGGGGAGCCATTTGAAGATTCTTCGGAGCATGTGGAGAGTGAGGAAGCAGGCGGAGGAGACTGCATTGATCTGACGTTTCATGGTGATTTTGCTGTCCAGGATGATGCCGAGATTGCAGGCGTGGTCTTTTGGCTGTGCGTGGGTCCGAATTCGGCGGGCCACCAGATGTCGTCCCAGCAGGAGACGTGGTTACAAAAGACCAGCACTTCGTTTTTGTCAGTGTTGAGTTTCAAACAGTTGCCCTTCATCCAGTCTGCGACATTCTTAATGCAGTGTGGAAGTTGGTCTTAATAGTGTTGGGGTCTGCTGAGAGCGAAAGGATGAGCTGGGTATCGTTGGCATAGGATAAGGTGTTGAGATTGTGGGCTCTGTCTTTGTCAGCTAGAGGCATCATGTAGGGATTTGAGAGGGTGGGGCTGAGGGATAAACCTTGAGGGACGCTGCAGATGGTGCTCGTGGGTTCAGAGGCGAAGGGGGGTGGGGTAGGTAGATTCTCTCTGTTCGTCCCATGAGAAATGATACAATCCATCTGAGTGTGTCTCTCTTGATTACGATCTGGTGCAGCCTCTTGATTAGTGTGTGTCAAAGGCTGTGTAGACGTCAAGGAGGATCAGGGCTGCAAATTCTCCCCTGTCGAGTAGGTTGCAGATGTCGTCTGTGGCAGCGATCAGGGTGCTCTTGGTGCTGTAGTTGGCATGGAATCCAGATTGGGAGGCATCTAGCAGGTTGTTTCTCTCTAGGTGTTTAGTGAGTTGCTGGTTGATGGCCTTCTCTGGGACTTTGGCGGGGAAAGGGAGCAGTGAGATGGGACAGTAGTCATGGAATTTGCACGGGTCGGCAGACGGTTTCTTGAGGAGGGGTCTGACTTCTGCGCGTTTCCATGCGTTGGAAAAGGTGGCTGTGGTGATGGATGTGTTGAGGATGGTGATGAGTTGGTGGCTGATCTCGTTGCTTCCTAGGTTGAACAGTCGGTATGGCAGGGGTCCTTGTGTGCTCCTGAGTGGACAGAGTTCATGATGGCAGTGGTGTTCGGCTGTTCCCATGTGGTGAGATGCTGGTTGGGGGTGGCTTTCGTAGGAATGAGGAGGCTGAGGAGGTCAGTGGGTTGGAGCTCGAAGTTCCTGTAGATGGTGGATATCTTGTTGTGGGAGTAGTTCACCAGGGCGTTGCAGAGTTCCTGTGTCAGAGGAATCGTGTTCTCTGTGGCTGTTGGGCAGGAGAACTCTCCGATTTATTTATTTATTTATTTATAGAGCGCGGCATTCATCCCAAGGGATATCACGGCGCTGGATAGCGAGAAATCGTGGAAGGGCTGCTGGTGGGGTAGGAAATCTGTTGGATGTTAGGCCTTGGGGAACAGATAAGTTTTAAGTTCTTTTCCTAAAAGCTAAGTAGTTGGTCGTGAGACGTAGATCTTGGGGGAGTTCGTTCCATTTCTTAGCTGCCAAATATGAAAATGAATGTCCTCCTTGCCCTCATTTTCCTTATACGTTTTGTCCTGGCCAGCGCTTGATGGAGTGACCGTAAGCTCCTTGTGGCGACGTAGAATTCAATTTTGTTCTGTAATATTCTGGGGCCACATTGATGCAGCCCTTTATGTGCATGACTGAGTAGTTTAAACCACGCTCTCTGTCGCATGGGTAGCCAGTGAAGATCTTTCATGCACATTGATGCTGAGCTCAGTCTGCTTTTATTGCACACCAGTTTGACTGCAGCGTTTTGAAGCACTTGTAGGCGTGTGAAAAGGTACTCTGCCATGCCTACGAATAAGGCATTTCCATAGTCGAGCTGACTGATAAGCAGGGCCTGTGTAACAGTTCTTCTACAGTCCAATGGGATCCAAGGGAAGAGTCTGGTTAGTAGTTTGAGTTGCAAAGCCCCTTCCACAAAGGGCCCGCTCATGGTCCTTCATGGAAAGGGTGTTGTCAATGAGGATGCCTAGATTTTTTGCACATTGCTTGGGTGCTGGGGCATCTCCCAGGGTTTGAGGCCACCAAGTGGCATCCCATATTAAGTTGGCTCCTCCGAAGAGCAGGATTTCTGATTTCCCTGCATTAAGCTTCAAACAATGCTCAGACATCCATTGTGCCATCTCTGAAAGGCAGTTGTGCAGTTTTACTTTAGTAACATCAGGTCTTTCCTCGAGGGCTACCATCAGCTGTGTTTCGTCCGCATAGGAGCAAATACTGAGACCCCATTTTTTGCTGATTTTCGCCAAAGATGACACATAGGCGTTAAATAATGTGGGGCTCAGAGATGCCCCCCTGCGGGACACCACAGCTTATGGTGCTGGGTTTGGATAAGAAGTGACCCAATTGTACAGTTTGTGTTCTATTGCTCAGGAACGAGCTGAGCCACTCTAAGGCTTTAGAGTGGATTCCTTTTTCATAAAGGATTTCCAGCAATCTGTTGTGTGAGACCGTGTCGAAAGCTGCCGACGGGTCCAACAATATCAGGGCTACAGCTACCCCCTGATCGGTCCACGATCTGATGTTGTCCTGGACTGCCAGCAGCGTTGCCTCTGTGCTGTTAGTGGCCCTGAAGCCGGTTTGTGAGGGGTCTAACAGTTCGTTGGACTCTAGGTAGTTCGATAATTGTCTATTTACCATCCTCTCCAAAACTTTGGAGAGGTATGGGAGTTGAGAAATCGGCCGATAGTTTTCAGGATTGTGGACGTCTGTTCCTGTGTTTTTCAGCAGGGGGGTCACTACCGCCTGTTTCCAGGTAACTCTCTGATGATGGTGAAGAGTTCCTCAGTGTGGCTGGAGCTTGCCTCGATGTGGTCTGCAACGGTGTCCTTTTTCGCGTCTTTGGGTCGGTGGTGGTATTTGTTGAGGGCTGACTTGAAGGTGGCTCGGTCTGTGTCGTCTTTTCTGATGCGCCACCTTCTCTCCAGTTGTTTGCAGCTGCGTCTCATTGCACTAAGTTCTAGTGTATACCACCTGGCTTGTTTGGTGGAGCTGCAGGTTCTGGCTGGTTTGATGGGGAGACTCGATCGGCTGCCATGAGTTCAAGTTCTTGACTGCTTGTTCCAGGTTGGTTGCGACGTCGGGCTGGGTGGTGTTGAGGGCATCCATCCATTTGGTCTGTGTCACTTTGCTCCAACTGAGGAAGGAGGGGTTGGTGGTGGTGCACGGTGTTCCTGCGATGGTGAAGTGGACTATGAAGTGGTCGGTCCAGGTGAGTTCTGTGGCATTGTTGTATTTGACTCTGTTGTTGGATGTGAAGATAAGGTCCAGTGTGTGTCCTGCTTTGTGTATGGGGTAAGGAACCAGCTGGATGAAGCCGAAGCTGTCCATTAGTTCCAGGAGATTGTCAGCGTCCGTGTCTGTGGGGTCGTCCAGGTGGAAGTTGAGGTCTCAGAGGAAGATGTAGTGCTTGGACTCGATGACAAGTGGGCAGTGAAGCCTGTGATGGCATTGCAGAGGCCGGTGCGTGTCCTAGGGGTCTGTAGGCGTGGGTGCCTTTAATGGTTGTTTTGCCGAGTTGGAAATTGAGGTGTTGCATGATCGGTGTGGTGACGTCTTCGGTGGTGGTGCAGAGGATTGTTTCTTTGTGGATGATGGCGATGCCCCCTCTGAGTTTGTTGGTGCGGTCACAGTGTGTCATCTTGTAGCTGTTGGGAGTTGCGGTGTCTGTCGGTGGTGGAGGCTGGGTTGAGCCAGGTCTCTGTTATGAAGGTTATGTGTGGGGCGAGGGTGGAGATGGTGTCCCACGCTTTGGTGGCTTGTTTGCAGAGTGATCTGGCATTGATCGGGAGGCATCATTCAGAGGTGGTCTCGGTTGACGGAGTGAGAGGGGCGCGGGTTTCTGTGAGGGCGGGAGGTCCGATGTTGCAGGTGAAGCGACAGCTGAGGCAGGTGAACAGTCCTGCTGTAGAATGAGGAGATGCGTGACAGCAGTTGTTGCGACGTCTGGGGTCTAGGGCTCATAGTTCTGTGGAGGAGTATCTGTGGGTGACCAGAGGGCCAGGGTTCTTGGCGCAGGGCGCGGCCCTAGCGCAGACGGGCTTGCCTTTGGCGCACCGGTGGAGCGGCCACGCTGCAGCCTCCATTAGGTGGCACCGGCAGCCAATGCTGACGTTCTTGTCAATGGTACATTTCATTCTGGGATTTGTAGTTTTGCGTTCTTATTAACAAATGTTCACCTTTTGGCTAGTATGCAAGTCGTCACACTTGATTTGGGACCTCTTTTCTGCTAATTGGATTTTTAAATCTTCCCACACAGCAGAGGCAGAAGTGTTTAACAAGTTTAATAATAGACTTCTGAAAAAATGGCATGAAATGTTTGTAGCAATATTGTATACATTGTTATAAAAAATATTAGTAATTACATAAATAACGAAAAGCTAGAAGTTTTACAATTTGGTTACAAGAATGCTGCACTCTCATTGTAAATGAATGTCTGTGGTATTTAAGGAAAGACCTTTTTAAGATGGCTAGTTAATTTACACTAGTGAATCGCTCCATTAGAGCAACCTTAATAAATGCATTCAGGAGGATGGCTGCTTCTACTGAAACTCCCTGGCGCTAGGATTTTGACTGACTAAGAATGAGCTTAAGCTGCTTCATAGATGAGAGGAATTGGGATTAATTGAATGGCAAATATTTTAGTTGTCTTCTAAAGGTCGATTCTGAAGAAATTTGCTGGAGCATTAATGGCATACTATACCAGATTTTTGGGGCATGAAATTGGAAGGAGCCTCCCTTGCTAATCTGACTTTATGAATTTTAGGTACCAGTTTTAGCCTAGCGTAACAGGATCTCAAAGTTCTTGTAGAGGTGTAAGGCATGATTAGTCTTTGGAGGTATTATAGACTTGTATTCGAAAGTGGCCTATGGATAAAGCACATGACTTTAAATTGGATCCGCTTCTCAATCGGCACCCAATGAAGTTCTCTTAGACCTGAGCTAATAGATGTGCAGATGTTCAATAACAGCCGTGCCTCTGAATTTTGAATTCTCTGTAATCGATTTATTCTTGACTGGGGGAGACCCAAGTAAAGAATATTACTTACTGGAGTGATGCATTCTGCTAGTACACTGTTAAAATTAGAAATTGTCTCAGGTGGACGATATATCAGCACTCCTGAGAAGGAGATATTCTTCGCTAATTTGTGTGTGAAAGATACCGCTTAATAACCTGTGATCTTCAACTCTAGAGTGGAGCATTTCACACCAGCTCCACATATGATAGCAAGTCCACCTCCCCTTTGATCCTTGCCGGTCCTGTCTAAAAATCACATAATCCTGTGGAAGAGCTTGCACAATATCAGGAGTAGAGTTCTCCCTCAGCTAGTCATCGTTAAAAATAAAACATCTGGTTTATAGTCCATACAATTCATGTTTAACCATTAATCTGCAATTCATATAAAATAATCTAAACGATCTACTGTTGCCATATGTGGTGCACACATTTTTGCTTCTTACTTTTTGCATCCTAACCGAGTCTCCTCCCCGTTGGATTTATCCACAGCCTGTACACAGGGTGCAGACAACGCAGAGCACCAAGATAGTAACTCTGTTGCTGAGTAGCACCTTGGTTCTGGACACAGTGAACCAGGGCCCTGGAGCCATCCAGATGTAGAAGGGCATGCCTTTGGCACACTATCCGCACACCCAGCACACCTGCTGCGCGTGTCCACTATGCAGTCACTCACTGCCCGAATTGAAATAGCGCATTTGAAAGGGACGTGGCTCATAGCGTAACAGGAGTGCGATTGAAAGAGGAGCAAAATAACTGCAAACTAGAGCCCATCAACTGCCCTCCTTCTAGAACGCTTCCCTCCCAATGGAAAGTACTGGCAAGTAAACCTTCAACTAAAAGGTGAGAAAGAAATACCTAAAATGATTACAACGGGTGAGCTGCTTCTTACAAGATGGTGCCCGTGAGATATTTGGAGCCAGGCACCATCAATTGCAAGAAAAATAAGTCAGCTGCTAAAATGGTAAAAGCCGGATAGGCAGCGCACCTATCTGGATCAGTGCACCATGTTTGCACCCATATACACTGCAGCAGGATGCACTCTTTGAATGTAGGTGCAAAGTGTCCTTTATCCTCATGTTCTAACTCCAGTGCAAGTCCTAAACATCTATAAATAACAAATGCAGGACTATTTTACCATATGAAAATGGTAGCAAATGTATTGTTATGCACAAAGAAATGTAACACAAAGTGTGTTGGCAATTAGGATTTTTTATTTCTTCTCCATGGGCAAAATAGTTTTTTCCTGTGAAGAAACTCTTTTCCTTGCACTTCATGCATTATGATTATCCTTTGCCATCCCGAGAACACATTTACTTTTACTCCTGTCAGAGATAAATTAGCAAAACTCCCCATAGTAGAAAAGTACTGTAAATTATTAGTGAATATTGGGGGCGTGGCTTAGAGCGTCAAGATGGCGGTCGCACTCTAAGTGTGCTCCGGACCCCTCCGTCATCCGCTCAGCCATCCGACACCATCATTGCCCTTAAGGTGAACCAACACCCAGCAATAAACACCTAAAACTCACGCGGCTCGATCCGACGTGGAGCAGAGTCGCAGAGAAGCCATCTGGCGTGATCCTGCCTGGCCGCCGACCCAAGATGGCGGTAAGGCATAGCTGGAGCCAGCTACTGGTGTGAAGCGCGATCGGCCACGACACCCGGCAACCCAGGTGTGGAATTGCTGCAGTCAACTGCACCGGCTCCCGATCCGTGTGTGGAGCCCACGTACGGCCTCTGGACGGACCGCCGCAGATTGCGGCACACCCGAGCTCTACCCGCGGAGGTATCGCTGAGTGACGGAAGGGAGGACGCCTGAGGCTGAGGTGGGGTCCTGGCCCGGGCTGAAGCGGAGAGATACGATCCGGCGAGTGCTGGCCCGCGACTGAGAGGCGCTCCGGACCCTGAGACACAGGCGGCGCAGAGGTCTGAACCAGCGCAGAAGATCCGCCCCGGCCTGGCCCCGGCCTGGCACCTGCTTCCTGGGGCCGCGAGCGCGCCGCATGAGACTTTGGTGACTTTGAGGGAGCGGCTTGGGCCGGAGGAGAGAAGACCCAGGGGTGCACAGGACTCACCGAGAGCACCCTGCGATTGCCTGCTGCACGGTGAGAGAGACTCCCCGCTAAGACCAAGAATATCGGGACGGTCCGAACTCCGACGCCGTGGCCCCATGGCTCGTCCCCGCACAGAGGCTGGCGGACCGCGGTGACCGGCCGGTCCCTATACCCCCACCGAAGTGCCTGACGATCCGAGGCCCCCGAGAGGGCTCCGGGAAAGACGGGGCCCGAACCACAACCATATCCAGTTGGGGCCAAGAACTCGGACGAACCGGGGCTAGAGAGGACCCCTGCAGAGGACGGCCTGGAGGTGAGAGGAGGGTGTTGCGGTGGCGCTCCGGCAGCAGATGATAGTTTCCCCCTGTCCTCCCGGACTCCCTGACAGGCAACGGACGGGGGTGGATGCACGAGGGGGTGTGCGCCCCCCCACCCCCCTCCAGGGGCCTCATCCTAGCCACGAGACCTAGCCTGAAGATCTGCCTCGGGGCCCTGTCGCTTCTTGTAGTATCCGCTTGACTGGCAGTCGATGGGGACGGCCCGGCAAGATCGCTGCGGTGTGGCACTATGGACCGCTGTCTGAGGGGGCCGTCTCTTGCCTGAGTAGAAACCTGAGGTGGGCTCCCAACAGCTCGGCCCCTCCCCGAACATTGCCATAGCGACTAGGCTGGATGCCCGATCTGGTGCCCTGACTAAGGGGCGGCGGCCCCAAGGGCCCTCTGTGGAGACAGACCCCGAACAGGGTCGAGACCTGGTGTTCCCGTTGCCTGCTAAATTCTCCAAAGGAGTGGAACCACGCGGGCCGTGGGTAAACCATCAAGGCCTAAACAGTCATCCACCGTCCTGTATCCACCCGCCATTCGCACCCACAGTGAGATTGATCCTTGACCGCCGGGCCTGGTCGGTCCCTCTTGTCTCACTCACGCTTTACGGCCCGAGGCGCGTTTTTCTCTTCTGATCGCACTGAGAACGCATGGAGGCACTGGACCCAGGGGAGGCGAACACCTGACTGCTGCTATGGGGTAAGACCGGGGGCCGGAACCTCCCCCAGTGGAGACCAAGATGGACCAATACCCAACCACAGAGAGCTGGGCGATGAGTGGGCCCACAGAGAAGAGTACCCCCGTTGTCGCTGACCTCAACACCATCCTTCAAGCAATTAGTGCCTCGCAAACCTCGGTAGAGAACAAAATCGGCGAAGTCAGAGTGGACATGGCCCTCCAAGGAAACCGAATTCCGTATCTCCACAGTGGAAGACGACGTCCACCAGTTAAAAGAACAAGTTGCGCTTCTACACACCCACACTAAAGAACTGCATAAACGAGCAGAGGATGCGGAAAACAGATCGAGGCGCAATAATCTCCGCCTAGTGGGATTTCCAGAGGGCTCAGAACAGGGGCAGATGAGTGACTTCATCGAGCATTGGATAAACTTGTGGCTGCCCAAAGACTCCCTCTCCCCGTGGTTTGCGATCGAGCGGGCCCACCGCTCTCTGGCCCCAAGTCCTCCACCGGGAGCACCACACAGGCCTATAATTGCTCAGATCCTTAATTTTAAGGATAGAGAATCCATCCTCGCCGAAGCATGCAAGCAAAAATCCCTAACGTATCAAGGTCGATCAATAATGATCTTCCCAGACTATACACGAGAGGTCCAGACTCAAAGACGATCGTTTGTTGAGGTTAAACAGAAACTCCGTGCTTTAGACCTCCAATATAGGCTTCTTTTTCCAGCTCGCCTTCGAGTGGTGTTCCAGAAAAAAGCCCTCTTCCTTGAATCCCCTGAGGCGGCCTGGACGTGGCTAATGGAGGAGCGCCCGCTGAGAATGAACGCCCCGGCCCAGTTCCCCACAGCCCGAACCGGGGATGCCCGGGCAGGGTCGCCTAAGCCAAGCAGAAGACGCACACGCTCAAACAGGGGACGAGGAACGCGCCGGGCCAGATCGGAGTCACCCCTGGGCCCCGGACTGCATCCAAAAGTTCGAGAGCCTTTGAACAGCTCCCACTCTCCACGATGATCTGGTTCAACAGGCCATCCAGATCCTGGGAATGTCTCGCCTAGAACCTCTCCAATAGACTTGGCGGACTCTGACCTCTCTCGGAGCCCAGCACTCCTAGAATGCTAACCCTGATCAGCGGCGGACTGCCCGAAACATAGGATGTGGCTTATTCAGAATAGCTGTGTCTACCGCAACTCCAGTTCTTCCTTATTGCAACAATAAAATATCCTTTATGTGAGGAGTGGTCCTCCACGAATCTCCCCACCCAAGCGTTTTAGTTTGGTATTTTGCACAGTTAGTTAGGGACGACAGATGCTTCCGTTCTTGAAGTATAGGGTGGGGGGAGGGGGTGTGTAAGGGAGGGGGGACCGTTGTCCCGGTTTTTTGTTACTGTACCTTGTTTATCACACCAGCACTCTTCCTCAGCAATATGACACTCACACACAAAGCCCACACTGCAAAGACACACTTGTAACCCCACAGCCTGCTCACAGAGCAATGCATTCTGCAATTAACTCGCCTCTCGCAGGCCCTCATCCACACTTCCACCCACCATGACAGATGCAGGTAATGGCAGGGATCTGCTCCACATAATATGGAATGTCAATGGGTTATTAGACAGAGTTAAAAGGACAGCAGTCCTGCGATATGCGCAGCGCCAAGTAGCCGATATACTGCTACTCCAAGAAACCCACCTTTTATAGGTAACCACTGCCCCTTTCTGACACGATACGGCTAAGATGGAGTTTGGCATTCAGGGTTCACCCGGGGGTCAAGAGGCGTGGCAATCCTTATGCGACGCAATCTCTCTTTTGTGCTTACCAAAGCCACTAACGACCCCCTGGGATGCTTTGTAGCCCTGAAAGGAACCATAGGAGGCAATGCCCTTAACTTAGTTTCTTTATACTCCCCGCCATCGCTGCTTACTCCCACCCTAACACGCACCGCAGACCTCATCGCCTCTCTACCCCCCGGGATGACAATAATCGGAGGCGACTTTAATGCAGTTATGCACCCGGACCTTGATACCGCAAATACCCCATCTGCCTCAAGATCCACCTATGCTAAGCTTTTAACAAACTGGGCAAGCACCCTAGGTATCTGCGACACCTGGAGAGTCTGGCACCCTCAGAGCAAACAATTCACACATACATCTGCTGCACACCACACGCATGCACGACTTGACTATATCTTCATTCCCGCCCTTGACTGTCAGAAAACCAGAGACGTTGCCACCCTTCCCAGAGGTATATCTGACCATTCGCCCATGTTTCTAAGAATGGGAGAACCCCCAGACACACTGCGCCCAATATGGAGGATGAATGCATGGTTCCTCCAGGACAAGGACTTTAAGAAAACTGTAGGGAAAGAACTCAAGCAATACTTTCTCACTAATCAAGACTCCGTCTCCTCCCCGGGCACTCTGTGGGAAGCAGGTAAGGCCACCAAGGGCCAGCTTAAGCTCAAACGACTAACCCAGAACTCTGGCATTTCTAAGGGATGAGATCAGGCAGACCTCCATGGAGGCCGCTAGGCTACTATGGAGATCCTCTGTAGCTAGGGTGTATGGGTGGGGAGACAAAAACGGGAAGATTCTACATCGCCTGGCCACATACCCCTTGGCTAATCGCATAATCCCAGAGATTAAAGATTTAGACGGTACTGTCCGTTGCTCACCCGTGGCGATGGCCCAGTGTTTCGCTGCTTACTACTCCAAACTTTACTCCGAGCAGCGCCCTATACTCTCCCTTCCAGAGCTAATCCACCAAGAACGCATTTACCGCCCTCGCCTCAGTGAAACTGAAATGGCTGACCTTGATCTTCCCATTATGCAGGAAGAAATCAACGATGCCATATCACGTACTGCATCAGGCAAAACTCCAGGCCCTGATGGGCTTCCACAGGAATACTATGCGGCCTATCGGGAAACACTTGTTCCGAGTCTTTTGGATGTATACGCAGAAGCTGTCAAAAATGGCTCGTTTCTACCAGAAACGAACGCCGCTACCATCGTAGTGATCCCTAAATCGCAACCTCCCTCAGTGCACTGCTCCGAATACTGCCCTATCTCCCTCATTAATGCGGAAGTTAAAATATTTGCATCTGTCCTAGCTAACCGGCTGAGGCCCTATCTTGCCAAACTGGTCCACCCTGACCAATGTGGATTTATGCCATCTCGGGGCACTAGGCATTGCCTCAGACGCCTCCACCTAGCTTTAGCGAATCACCAGTCACGGACCCCCTACTTAGCACTTCTTCTCATTGATTTTGAGAAGGCTTTTGACTCCGTAGACTGGCGATACCTGGAGGATGTACTGGGGCAGCACTTCTGTAATTTGGTTAGGGTGTTATACACCAGACCGCAGGCGCGTGTACTTGTCAATGGGGCACTGTCAGAGCCGTTTCCTATTAGGAGGGGGACAAGGCAAGGATATCCCCTCTCACCGCTTCTATTCGCCTTTTAATGCAACCTTTGGCATGCCTTATACGGTCCGACAACCGAATTAGGGGATGGAAATGGCCAGGTTCTGATGAGGACAAAATCGCTCTATACGCGGATGACGTCCTGCTCTTTCTAGCCGAGCTGGCCTAATCTGGACCCCACTTTCTGTGGGCGTTGCACTCTTTTGGGCAAGCCTCCGGCCTGCCCTTAAACCCCACCAAATTCGTCCTAGTTCCTCTCCACGTCTTGAGAGACTGCTTTGATTGGCAATCCACAATACCTATCAGAAGGCAATACTTTAAATACCTCGGAATCTGGGTGGCCCTGCTTCCTGACCTTGCGTGGTCACTTAATGTGGCCCCACTGGTGAGGAGAGCCCGAGCTGACCTCCACAGATGGCAGACGCTACCGCTAAACCCTCTGGGAAGAGTCGCTCTCTTTAAAATGATGATACTTCCCAGATTCTTATACATAATTCAAAATACTCCATTTCATTTCCCTCTGACCTGGTTTAAGGAACTGGATAGCCTGACCACTAAATTCCTCTGGGGCGGTCGGAGACCTCGTATGGCCCTGTCCCAATGTCGGATCCCATCCTTCGACGGAGGAATGGGCATGACTAACCTATACCTGTATTTGGCAACCCGCTTACTTACGATACACGACTGGTTCAATGGAGGCTGGTCTGACCCGGCATACAGAGTAGAACTGGGCCTACCCAGGATCCAGGCAATGATGTACGGGGGGCCTATCTCCAGATCTTTGCTCATGGTGACACATGGGGTTCTCTTGGCCGGACGCGCCTCCTTGCGCCATACCCAATGGTCGAACAAGCTAACCCAATACACGCCGCTCTGGCAGGGCTCCTGGCTCCGGGAGGTCAGCAGCTTAAAGGGATTCAGGGCCTGGGACCTTATTGGCATCTTGCAACTCGGAGACATATGGGGAGGCAACCACATGCGCCCTTTTCAGGACCTACAAACCCGATATTCCTTACATTCCTCTCAGTTTTATAGGTATCTGCAACTACGCCACGCCCTCCACAGCCAAATATCAAACGGCACTTCACTGCCAGAATACAGTCCACCCGAGGCACAAACCATGACAGGTAACTTGGGGGAAGGGAGGGATCTCCCGTATCTACCGATCCTTAACAAATAACACTCCAAACACGTTGGATCGACTTAGGGACCAGTGGGAGGGATGGATCGGGCCTCTAGAGGAGGAAGACTGGAGAGACGCACTGATGGCACCCAAAACAGTCACCACTTCAGCTAGACTCCGTCTGGTCCAACTGTATTACTTACACACCGCTTATCTGACACCAAAACGCCTTCATAGCGCAGGTCTGAGATCAACTGCATCATGCACACGCTGCCACCAAGATCAAGCAGATTTCTTTCTCATGGTATGGATCTGCCCCGTCATTGTACGTTACTGGGACTCCATAGAGATGGAGCTCACAGAGGTTCTGGGCTGGGAGGTCCCACATAAGCCGTTAAATGTGCTCCTGGGAATCACGGATGGGTTGGACGGGTCTAGATTCAACAAACTATTTCTGAACACAGCCATGATGGTGGCCAAGAGGGACATTGCTACCAACTGGATAAACCCTGCCCCACCTACTATAACGAAATGGCGTAGAGGGGTGGACTGGTGCGCAGCACAAGAGAGACCTATGTACGAGGCCAGGGTGTGCCCGGCGAAGTATCGTAAAGTTTGGGGCAAATGGTTGGGGTTATTAGAATGACAATACCTCACTCGAAGGACTGTGAGCTATGTGTGAGGTTTTATTTTGTTTTCCTCTTTGAAACTGTGTATCCCAGGTGCTTTTTAGGTCTTGCGCCTAGCATTGCAGTGCATAGCACTGCTCGCGCAGCGCGAGACCTCTAGAAAGGGCTTCTGAAAACGACCCACACGCTCGTACGTGTGGTTTTGTTTTCAGAAGCCCTCATTGGCTGTAGCGTGCGTTTTTTTAGAAAAAACGGCACGCGATTGGGCAAAGGCGGGCGCATGTCCCGCCTTTGCCGCGCCCATTCCCGACGGTGGCCAGAACGCGATGCAGCGCGCGTTCGTCTCGCTTTTGCTGCCGCGCTCTCTAGCCCCCGCTCCTCTGTGGTGCGCGCGCACCACTGGTTTCTATTCCCACGTTTGGCTCCTCGCGCGCACCACAGGTTTCGATTCCGTGCTTGTTAAGCAGGCAGGCGGCAAGATACCAGGACTCTAGGTGCGTTGTGTGCAAAGAAACAAGCCGATGTCAGTGACGTCCTTGCTGGCACCAGTGCCGGCTGCTTTACAGCATCGGTGTGTGGCAATAACGCGCTCTTCTTCACGGCCGGCTTCTGAGGCACAGGCCCGCCTTTCATGAACTGTGTGAGGTTCTTCACGGCCCATGGGACGTTGATGGGGAAAAAAGGTTATGCTTTAGTGGGCGAGTGTATGCTTCTTTGTGCTGCGGAACTATGTGGCTCTGTTATTGTACTTGGATTTCTGACTGCTTGTGCGTGATTGTTTGGCGTGGTGTGCCTGCGTATGGCTGTGCTGTCTGGTGTGTGACTGTGTGTGTGTTTCGTGACTGTGCTTGATTGTTGGTGCGTCTGTGCACAGTTGTGTTTCTAGCTGTATGACTGTGTTCCTTCGAGTGATCCGCGCGAGACTTCGTTTCCCCTCTGCTACTGTGTGTATCTCTCCGGGGAATATAGTTGCAACTGTGTTTATGTATTTGTTAGTGTTTTTTTTGGGAGCGCCTAGACATCTGCATGCGATTGTGATTCCTCTTGTTTAATTATTTACGTGAGTGTGTGTGTTTGTCGATATTAACAAGTGTCTGTCTCTGTTTGAGAGTGTGTGGGTATTCGTACCTGTGATTGACAATGCTTCTGTGAATGAAAATCTGTACTTGTGGTCAGAGTCGCACTGGGACAGAAACGAGGCCCAGGCACCACAATAAAAGTGGATACCGTTAGCGAATCGGGTAGCTACAACAGCTGCCCGCATTTGCAATTCGGGGCAGTTTTTAACTTGAAAGGACACGCTGTGTACGTTTTTGCAAAGTTTTGGAGACTTCTGCCTGCTGCAGTAAATGTTTGTGGTAATATCAATGAAATCAACCAAAAAAACAGTCCCACCAGACCTTAAAACAGGGCCCAAATCGCCCAAAAAAACTGTCCCAGAGACTGGACTGTTAGACGATCCCATCGGGCACTGTCTGATTGCCCTTTAGGCAGGGCCTCTGCAAATATGCGTTAGGGGATGGCCAAATTATGCAGCAGGGTTGGGTAAATTATGTGGCAAAGAAAGGGAATTATGCGGCATTATGCAGTACATTTTGGGATAGTATTACCTATTTATTTTGTCATTTCTAAACATGTTAACACTGTCTGAGCATGTGGTTGTAACTCACTACTACCATTTTAATACCGAAACACAGCAATATGGTACAGAAAGGTGGCCAGTCAATCTTTGCAAAGTGCCTTCCACTGCATGGCAACACGTGTTGCTACGTTTTGAGCAACTTTTGAATCATTTGTTCTAGAAACATTTTTTTTGTTATCTGCAGATTGTGCAGCGGATGATGGATTATGTGGCAAATACGGCAAATCGATAATTATGCGAAAATCGCTGTGGCACCACAATTACATAATCCAACCCTGCCTCTCGCTTTGATTATATTATTGGTTTAGTGTTTGATTGTGCATTTGTCTGGGTATGATTGTGTGCGGGTGTGTAGGTTGTCTGTTATTGCAGTTGTATGTATGTGTGAGTTTGTTTGAGTGAGTGCGCGTAGTGTGAGGGTGTTGCATGAGGTAACTGAGCATCGTGTTTTTAGATTAGAAAAGCAACCCAATAATCCGAGCACAACCGGTCCATGAATTTCTTTTAGGGCAAAAAAACAGAAAGGTGATTAATACTGCGGGTCCGCCACTGCCAATAAATACTTGCGCCCAAATTAAAAAACTGGGCGATGCTAGGCAAAGGTAGGAGAGAGGGTTCGTCAAGGTAAAAATAATTTAGAAGATTGTTGTAACATCGACAGGGCCCTGTAGTCTGTTTGCTACAAGCCAACATGCGGATGAAAGGCCCATAATTTGTAGGAGTTGTAGGTAAATTTAACATGAAATGATTTGTGATTCGGTGTAATTGTTAGTGACTTATAAACACCCTACATTTTAACACCGTGTCATTAGCGTGCCCCAGAGGAAATTCTCTCCTCATGAAGCACTAGGCCTAAAAGGCTTTCCCACACTCTCTCAAAGTGGCCACAAAGACAGGGTAGCTGTCCCTTTACCTCCTGCTATTGAAAAGGCGCATCATCGATTAACCCTGTCTGCGCCAGTGCCCGGTGCTCTGTTGAATATGCGGCTGTGGTCGTGGTGCGGCGCTCGCGCAGCTCCTCGCGGCTCCGCAGCACTCTTGGAGGGCCCTCGGTGATCCTGAGAGAGGGCTATTCGGTGCTTCCCATCAGGGTGTGTGGTTAGGTTTGTGAAAGGGCGGTGTCAGTGTAGAGCCGGAGCATAGGTCAGTCTGAGGGGTACTGGACACACAAATTTTAATCCACAAATGTAGAAACTAAGGTATCCTATAAATCTCCCGGAGTGCGCCCGATCCCCGCCCCAACTCATATTGTGGTATTTCGATGCCTTATACCTCGCGCTATCCATCGGCTTCCACCGTGCACATTTGTTATCCTAGTTTATATTTATGTTTCCCTTGTCTTCATTGCTTGATTTGCTAGCGAGAAACTGTCACTCATAGTCGTTGAATGTCCCTCATAATTACACTGAAATTATGAAAATGTCACACATGAGCAGTCTGAAACCTTGGCAGCTATGTAACTAATAACTAAAATATCAACACTTTTATTCCGCTTTGGGGGACAGCTTCTGACCTGACACATTTCTTGAACTTTATCTGACCTGTTCTGACTCCAAGTTACTTGCTGGCTGAAAGCTTTGCGTTTTTTCACCTACTTCAGGCATGTTTTCCCCACCCCGTTTTAGTTCCACGAATGCACGTCATATTTTCAATTTTGGTACTACTTTTTAAATTCTATTCCTTCTACTTGGTAAAATACATCCTAAAATTACCAACAGTTTGTTTACTTCGTGGTGTACCAGTGTTGTGCTTTATAGCATGTATTCAATGTTATTTAAATAGTGGTTATCGTCAGTAGGGTTGAGGCATTTTTTTCCTGTTGGCTCAAAAATCATCAGTCACAAGCATGATTTTAGCTTTAAAAGGCAACAGGCAGAAACTCAAAGTTAATGTTGAGATATAAGCATATGAAAACACCCCCGCTTTTATTTTCTGTCTTTGTAGCATGCAGTTACCACTTTAACCCTTTATATTGTGATTGGTAGACTCTAGTGGTTCCTGTGGAAGCACATTTATCACTGGTTCTTAATGCTGTACTGGTGTTTTATTTACTACTAATATATGTACTTCTTCATATTCTTTCACGTGTTGGTGTATACAGAGGTGTTTGTTGTGATGCATAACAACCTGCTGATAGGACCTGCTAGCTTAAGCTCGGGCCGTGCTAAATATTTCACTAACTTTCATGGGCATGCCTCTTTCACTTTCCTAACTACTGTTTGCATGTAATTGATGCAACAAGTGGTGACTGGTTTGAAGCAAATTCACACCTCTGCATTTTGATAAATGTTCTGTTGAGTTTACATTTCTCGAGTGTGTTGGGGCAACGATGGGGGTGACATTTAAACAATGTAATCCAATTTTCGTCACTGGGTTATATTTTTATTTGTATATTTATCTGGTCCCTAATTATCTGGACTGCAAAGTCTTGTTTCCACTTCATGGTTTCTGGTCATGGCTTCTCACCTATAAAACGGTGTCGTCTTGGGCTTTTGGCATTCTTTCCCATATGTACTAATTTCTTTGCATAGCAGACTTTGGAGCGCATATATCCCGTAGAGATTATATAGAATCTTAGACATTCAGCTTAGAGTTTTGGTGCAATAATATTGTTAATATTATGTAGAAACAGCTACCAATGCCACTCCACACAACGGCACTCCACTCAGCCACGCCACTACACTCAATGCCACTCTGCTCCATGCAATACCACTCTGCTTTACACAATGCTACTCCACACCACTCTACACCATGCCGCTCCATACAATTGCACTCCACTCCACTCAATGCCACTCCACGCAACTGCACACCACTCCATGCCACTCTGCGCCATGTGACTCTACACGTCACTCCACACAACGCCACTCTACTCTACACAACGTCACTCTACTCAACACAACACCACTCTACTCGACGCAATGCAATGCCACGCCACACAACTGCATGCACTCTACGCAACGCCACTCTATGCAGCGCCACTCTATGCAGCGCCACTCTATGCAGCGCCACTCTATGCAGCGCCACTCTATGCAGCGCCACTCTATGCAGCGCCACTCTACGCAGCGCCACTCTACGCAGCGCCACTCTACGCAGCGCCACTCTACGCAGCGCCACTCTACGCAGCGCCACTCTACGCAGCGCCACTCTACGCAGCGCCACTCTACGCAGCGCCACTCTATGCAGCGCCACTCTATGCAGCGCCACTCTATGCAACGCCACTCCACTCTATGCCACACCACTCCACTCTATGCCACACCACTCCACTCTATGCCACACCACTCCATAACACTACACTCTGCTTAACTTTAGAACATTTCACTCCATGCCTCTTTACACCAATACATTTTAGCCATACTAAATAGCTACCACACTAGTTTTCACACCACCAGCCTGTTTAATCTGTGGAGTCCAGAGTCTAAATTTAACTCAAGCAAGAATATGGATGCCTAGTGCTGCCTTTGTTGAGCTGCATAGAATGGCCCCCAGTTAACAAGCTAATATATGTAGGCTGTGCAATCAGATGGTTTGAGTGTACTGTGCATGTTAACATCATTGCCCATGTCTGGCACCCACTGCAGTGCTTGTCGCAGGTCAGGCATAAGGTGTGCGCCATAATTTCCCAGAACGTCTGTGCTGGTGTGGCCATCTGAGCTGCGGTGCCTCACTCAGACTCGGAGGCACATCCTCGTCAAAAGGGACAAGTTTATGAGCCTTTTACAAATTAATTTCGCCAGTGGCCTGTAAGCATGTTCAGGGGTTGGGAGCACCACCTCAGTATCACTCAGTACCAGTGGAGCTCCACCTGAGCACCACCTCAACATCACTCAGCACCAGCACAGCACCACTCTATCACCCCGTAAACACCACCATGTCTGGCACCCACTGCAGTGCTTGTCGCAGGTCAGGCAAAAGGTGTGTGCCATAATTTCCCAGAACGTCTGTGCTGGTGTGGCCATCTGAGCTGCGGTGCCTCACTCAGGCTCAGAGGCACATCCTTGTCAAAGGGGACAAATTTATAAGCCTTTTACACATTAATTTCGCCAGTGGCCTGTAAGGATGTTCAGGGGTTGGGAGCACCACCTCAGTATCACTCAGCACCAGTGCAGCTCCACCTGAGCACCACCTCAACATCACTCAGCACCAGCACAGCACCACTCTAGCACTCCCTAAACACCACCGCAGCACCGCCTCAGCACTAGTGCATCAGTGCAACACCAACGCAGCACCGTCTCAGCATCAGTGCAGCACCACTTAAGCAACACTCGGCACCACTTCACATTACTCAGCAACAGCACCACTAAAGCACCACCTGAGCACCACCACAGCATCAGCGCAGCATGACCTCAGCACCAGTGCAACACCATGTCAGCACCAACTCAGCACCACTGCAACACCACTTCAGCGCAGCACCACTTCGGCACCAATCAGCGTCACTCAGCACCATTTCAGCAGCACCACCACAGCACCGCCTGAGCATCACTCAGCAGCACCTGAGCGCCACCACAACACTAGCACATACCACCTCAGCAGCAATCAGCCCCAGTGCAGCACAACCTCAGCACCAGCGCAGCACAACATCTATCTCTCTCTAAAGCACATAAACACACACAATTTCTTGCTCTCTCTCTCTTGTTTCTCTTTCTCTGTCACCCTTTGTCTTTCCAGTGGGTATCATTCTTTCTATTCTATTGCTCTCCTCTCATACTAACTCAGTTTGTCTTTCTCACTTGTTTATTTCTTGCCCCTTACACACACCCTCTTACCTCAGTGTTTCATTCTCTATCTCTGGCCTCAATGCTTCTATATATATTATTTTATACAGATTTCAGACTCTATTCACACACTTACTAATGTGCCTCATTGCCATAAGTGCAGTCTGCCCTCAGAATCCGGCACCTGTTGATTCTCCCCTACTGTCCGTCTGCTGCTTGTGTTGTAATTCGGGTACTATTTCCCAACCTCCACCCTCCTATTGCTTATGTCACCCCCATAAACAAACAAAAGAAGCTATAACAAACAAGCATTAAAACACGTAGGAAGAAGTTGCCAGCATTACAAGGACAAAAAAAACTCCAGTATGTTAAGCAGTACGTCTGCAGTGCACCTCCCGATCTGTGGGTGTGTGCAGAAGTTCTGGATAATGTGCTGCATGGCTAAGCACTTATAAGGTCCCATAGGCAAACACATAGATAAAATACATTATCATTTCAATGCCAATAGCTCTAACTCTCCCAAATGCGAGACCTATTGCATTGCAAATGCTTGTTCTGTATGGGTAACTTGATGATGTCCTACAATTGCTGTAACATGCCACATTTGATTACTGCTGGTTTTCCCTGTTTTAAAAAACCAATAAAAATGACTATCACATTTTTTTTTTATTAGTGAATATTTGCAATCTGGCAAGGTTTTATTTTTTTGGGGAGAAGGGGGGGGGGGGTTAGGTTTGTTTAGGTGTTTACTAATTTTTAAAGTTATGCCCACCAACCACAAGCCCTCCCCTGTAGGTAGGCTAGCTCACTTGAAACTTCTACCATACTGGTGGAATACCCACGTGGGCAAATCCCATTAGCGATGGGGAAAATCCCACAATTTCTCGTTCTGTGAATTAGGAATGGGATTTTACACCATCAAATGATGTTTTTCTGTTCTTAAGTTTTGTTTAGGTGCATGAAATTCATTTGGAATCAAGCCCAGTTTGTTACATAGATGAACACATCTGCTGAATACAAAATCGTCAATTTAGAAACGTACCCATGCAAGTCGGTGCTATAATCCATAATTGTTTTTTTAGTTTAGCATTTTCATCAGTTTGTTTTTTGTAAGTAAAATTCCTATATTCCAAGTATATTTTATGTGAACAACTGAGGCAGCATATTTGCCAATTGATAGTTAAATGCATTGTTCTACATATGGAAAATTACATATGACAATTGAAAGAACATTGGGCTCATTGAACATTGGACAAGTGAAAGAACATGGGGCTCATTGAAATTGTGTAATACTTTTTAAGTGTTCATAGTAAACATATGTTGCATTGGTGCATAAAACCAGTGATATCATGGGTCATTAAGAATATATGCTTTAATCAGATCAATGTACATGTTTCGTGTTTTCTCTTTCTTTTTTTTATAACTCCAATGTTAGTATTTCCAATTAATTTCATAAAATGAGAAAGCATCAAATGTCCCATTGATTTTAATTTTGTAAAGCACACAAATATTCAGAAGTGTCCTGGTGCTGAAACTGTAAGGCAGGAAGGCAGTGACTATTGTTGGAAAATGTGGGTTTTCAAGAGTTTACATAATATGGTGTGGTTTGATTCAACGTGGATGGCAAAGGGGAGGTTGTTCAAGTGTGAGCAGTAATGACAGAAAAAGAGCAACCTCCCTGCTGAACTCTGCAAAACAACGTGATCGTAACGAGTTGAGAAAAGAAAGAAGAAAGTGATCTAGAAGGCGAGTATGTTGAGAACATTCATGACATACAGCTATTGTGAGGGGGAGTGTAACGAGTCTTGTGGCAAAAAATAGAGGGCTTTAAAAACTCCTCTCTTACAGACCAGGAGCCAGTGAAGACTTAACGTGGGTCAAACCCACCAATCTGCATCTTGCATGCAAGACTTTCAACACAGTCTCACTCCACTGTATCTCTCTCAGTAGTGCTGAGTTCTAGATCTTTACCACCATCCTCCACAAATAGGAGGTATTCAAGTAGCCGGTATTGATGTAATTTCAGATATCAGATTTGAGTGGGATTAATCATATTGATAGTTGGAGTAATGAATGGTTGCATATGATGGTTGTCAAAGGGGGGAGGGATTGGGATAGAAGTTATGTACTAAAGAAAGGTTGGTGGTATTGTTCATAGGGAAGGCGCCACATGGTATATTCACTATATGTATGTTCTTTTGTCATATATAGGTACAGTGCTAAAAGGTGGAGAGAACCACCTGCCTCCCCAGATTCTGCGGCCTCAGCTGCAACTCTAGTATTTGCGAAGTCCCTAGCACACGTAAAAGTTTCAGAAGCACAGAAAATGACAGCAGTAGCTTTGTATGTCAACACAAGTATATATACAAGTCACAATTGATTCTTCAATCTTTTATTCTTTTAGTAGATTCTTCTCATGCGCAAGTTCTGTGACAGATCGAAAGCCAACACGTGTTTCGTCGCTTCTGTTTACATATACACGCGAAGAACTGTTTGGCAATATATCAGGCAATAAACCATCAGTTGCAGCTGAGGCCGCAGAATCTGGGGAGGCAGGTGGTTCTCTCCACCTTTTTAGCACCGTACCTATATATGACAAAAGAACATACATATAGTGAATATACCCTGTGGCGCCTTCCCTATGAACAATACCACCAACCTTTCTTTAGTACATAGTTGAATTTAATAGGTGGCTGCCCGGATACACTATGAATACCTTTAATGATGAGAGAAGCACTAGAGACAAGGAAGCTGAAGAACTGTTTCGCAATATATCAGGCAATAAACCATCGGGTTCAAGGGCTCTAGGAGCGAATTCAATGAGGCAAGAAGGTCTAAGAGACAAATTCATTCGATTAGAAAGACTACGTAGAAACGAAATGTCGAAGTGGTGGGATGGGGCCACTCTGCGCCAATATATCAAGGGGCAAAGAATACCTAGGGGTCTACGATCCCAAATCATACCTACCTACGATGATTTGGATGTAGACTTACTAGTAGCATGGGAGCAAGAGTTAACCAACAACTCCAACAAACTGATGGGGATACTCATAGAGAATTGTGATAGGAAAGCTGCAAGATTTCAAACAGAAATAGAAGCTTTAGAATTGGAAATAAAAGCCTTAAACCTACCAGAGGCTACAGATAACAAGCATTTGCAATGCAATAGGTCTCGCATTTACGCAAGTTTGAGCTATTGGCATTGTAAATGACAATGCCTCTTCTTTATGTGTTGTTTTTTAAAACATAAATAAAACGCAGTATCCTTTACAATGCCAATAACTTAAACTCGCGTAAATGCGAGACCTATTGCATTGCAAATGCTTGTGTCTATGGCTTACACATGATCGAAGGTTACAAAAGCCGATTATGCTGTTTTATTTTGCTTATTATTTAAGCAAAATAAAACAGCATAAACACGATCTAAGGTTACAAAGGCCGATCGCAAGTTAGGCGGTACAATAATAAATACAAAAAGTCGAGAAATAACACCGATATAAAGTACATTGCAAGTTACAAAGCAAAATAAAACGGCACAAATGACAAAAAAACAACTTACAGCTGAGGCTACCGCAATGTTAAACCAGCAGTCACATTGTGAATAATAAAAAAAAGTGCTTACCCAGTAATTTAAGAAGAACGAATGACAAAGGTAGATATGTCAAAGGTTTTTTTTATTCTTTAGCCATGTCGCACCTTTGTGTCAGGCAGTCTAGGAGGCTATCAAGTTTGCTAGATGCTGGAATGTTGAGGGTGTTCTGGAGGCTGATGGGAGGGTGAATATTTTATAGACAAGGTGATTGGAATCATTTGATTCCGAGGCCGCAACGTTTTTGTTTTTTTTTAGCTTAAACGGATCAAAAATTGCTAGAAATAAAGCAACGCGTAGTGGAAGGGTCTTCTCAATAGTTTACTGACTAAATTTCAATTGCCTAGTGCTGTGGCTGAGTGTTAAACTGTTACTAATGTAGTGGTACCTCTGCCCAGACAGTGGTAACATGTAAACAAGCATTGGCATAGCCAATAGGTCTCGCCTTTGGGACCTTATAAGTGTTTAGCCATGCAACAGTTGCATAACTAAATACTTATAAGGTCCCAAAAGCGAGACCTATTGGCTACACCATTTGCTTGTTACTTTGCTATAATCGCAGCACCCGCGCTTTACTTTTAACATTAAAAGTAAAGCGCTTAACATTAAAAGTAAGCGCGGGTGCCGCGATTATAGCAAAAGTAAAGAAATAGATTATTTTTCTATTTTTACTTTTGCTATCAGTGGCACCGCGCTTTACTTTAATGTTAAAGTAAAGCGCCGGTGCCGCAATTGTAGCAAAAGTAAAGAAATAGATTATTTTCTATTTCTTTGCTTTTGCTATAATCGCGGCACCCGCGCTTAAAGTAAAGCGCGGGTGCCGCGATTATAGCAAAAGTAAAGAAATAGAAAAGAATCTATTTGTTTACTTTGCTATAGTCGCGGCACCCGCGCTTCACTTTTAACGTTAAAAGTAAACCGCGGGTGCCGCGATTATAGCAAAAGTAAACAAATAGAAACAAGCATTGGCACGGCCGCGCGGCCGCAAAGCCGTGAAAGTGATCACGATCGCGATGCACTTAATGACCCGTGACGGAGGAAATACAGATGGCGGCTGCGCGCGTGCACGCTCGCGTGAACGCAAGCTGGTCGCCAGCAAAAGCCACTGCTGTTTGCACTTCCAAAACCCGCTTACTAAAACTCTCGACCAGAGCAGCGCTAAGCGCTGGCTCAGGCGAGACCTAAAAATAAGGAGTTGCCCCTAGCCTCATGTGGCAAAGAGATGGTTTGTGAAATGCAGTTGCAACCATAAGAGAGAGTTATGGTGCAGGGCAGGAATGCATATTCTTCTATGTAGCATATCACCAAGACCTATGGTTTACAAAACAGCCACTTTCTGCCATCTTTATTTCGAAACAGAAAAAGCTAGTCCTCATAGCCCCACGTCATCAGGACAGCAGATCACTAAGGTTTCATTTGACAGTACATTGCAATTTGAGAGTTTCAGTCTTGGCTCACTTTGATAACTCAATTGCACCTAGGTGTCAGACTACAATTGATTTCAGATCCAAGGAAGGCTAATCACCATGAAAGATGAGATTACATTTTTGATATGTGAGAACACTCATTTTGTGGAAAATGTTTTCACTAAACCGCCCACCTTTTTGAGGAGCAGTCCAACTCTACCCCAATGGAGGAGTGTGGCTAAGCTACTAGGTAACATATTCTCTGTAAGAACAAGCAGTTACCCCAGTTATGTTTAGGCCCTCATTGTGGCTTTCAGCAAAGTGCACATGCATAAAGGTATTCTGCAAGCAAGGCTGAACCTTTGACTCTCGATAAATACCCAGTATAATGCTGGATTTGGGTCTGATTTCAATCAAATGATTTTATAAAGATAAGCAGTGCCAATGTTTATTCTATCCTCACTGCAGATGAATGTTCTGCAGGTTTCTTTGCATCATTGGTTAACCATATAATATAATCATCAGACAACGTCATACACTCATCAGACAGTATCAGCAGGCCTAAAGATATTATTAGAGAATGGAAACTAATTATCGACAGACATTATGAATATTCTAACATCAGACATCCTCACACAATCATCTGACAGCAACAGGTAAAGTTACCCATTCATGAGTCAATACCAATCATCTGAGATAATCAGATATCAGCCAGTCATCAGACATTACACATCATCTGATATCATCACACAATGCCACCCAATTATCAGACAATATCAATCATCGAACAACATCAGATAACATCAGCGAATCATCTAACATTATCATCTTCGAGCACAGTGAGGTAACAACAACTAATAAAGAGAAAATACGAATCTTTTGACATCATCAAACTACCTCACCTACATGTCAGGCACTGTCAATCATCTAACACCACCATGAGACACTATCACGTGAGGTCAGAGGAGGATGTGTTTTTTCAGAATGACAACAAAAAACAGCATTTTTAACTTTTGTTAGCGATTACATTACCAAACTAAAAGTGTGAACGCAAACAGTGCTCCAAAATGATAATCATGGAAAAGCACAACTGCAAAGATGGAGTTTGGAAGCACAATGTATTTTTTTACTTACTCATTTAAAATAAATCACTCTTGCCCCCCTGGGTGGCCCTCCGTTAAGTTGTTTGTGTGCTGCGGTAAAACTGGATGATTTAAAATGGCTATCAACGTTTAGTAAATGTGAATGCTCATAAAAGGAGCCAAGGTTTGCAAACAGCAATTTAAAAATATGTTTCGTTGCGCATTTTTGCTCTAATATGTCAAGTTTGCTGAATTCCCCGCCTTTTAGCCAGCCACATTTCTGCACAGCTCTGCTAAAGTGACCCTGTGTACTTTGTTTTGTCGGCTGCCCTCTGAGTGAAGGGCAACTATCAGTAATGCTTGTGGACGCCGAGCCATGCCTTATCTGCAGACGATATATGTGATATATCTGGGACTGAACACTACACTGAAATGCACACTGGAGCCCTGATACACGAGGGAAGTCGTGAGCAGCGTTTACATGGCTAGCGCGGCCCGGGCGTCTCAGGGTGTCTGGAGCTGTGAAGTTATAAACGTAAAGGTATCCAGACAGGCTGTTGTTAGACCAAATGTTGGCACTGTATCCATTTCGAATCAGCACAGACTTTTTGACATGTTTCCAGCATATAATTCTTCAGGGTGGAGAGTCTTTAAGTGCCTCGAACTTTGAAATTTGCCATCAAAGGAATTTTACAGTTTACTTTACTTTGCAGATCTTGTAAAACCAAAACCGTTCAGTAGCATTATTAAAAAATATTGTAACTTTAGCAGAAGGCCTTTTTTAAGCTCCCCTCCAAAAGAAGGGCAGGGCGTCTATTTAATTTGGGGGGAGTAGTAAGAGAGACCGACACCGGCCAGTAAGTTACTTTTGATGTCAATGTCACTTAAAGGGGCCTGTAAATTAGCTGCTTTCCGCGTGATTTAAAGCCCCCTCGGAGCGCGCGCAGTGTGGCTGTCGCTGGTAGCTTCAGCAGATTGTTCATGCTTGCTTTCCTTCGAATGGGACCGGTCGCTGGTGATCATAGAGAGGGGGTTGGGGCTATTTTTAGGCCGGTTTTATAGAGTGGATCCCTGCGGCTTGGCTCCATACTGAAATATTGTCCCAGTCTCAATGACATATACACAGCGCAGCCCCGAGGTCCTAGCGCCAGCCAGAGAATGTAATTGAGCAGCAGTGGGCTCCGCCAGAAGCAGGGCGAGCGCCCGGGCTCTAATCACAAATAACTCGCAAGCTTTAGATCTCCGCCTCACTCGGCAGTAAACATTGTCTTAGTGCAGGAGAGAAACCTCTAACTCACTCTTGAAAGACCAGCCGAGGAAGGAAAAGGCAGCAGCTGGAATGTAGAGAGAAATCTTCTTTTTGTATGCTAGCATTCCTAGGGGAATTGCACATGCCTTTCAAACATTATTTCTTAGGAACGATTGCATATAGAACATTATCCCTCCACAGGTCAAAGCCAAATGAAGTCATTCAGCACCGTAAACCATCCAAGAACAAATAGTCGCTTATTTTCTATTATGTCGGATGAAATGCAGCGTTAAAACAAGCATTGGCCGCGCGGCCGCAAAAGTGACGCGGCCGCGAAAGTGACGCAGCCGCGAAAGTGAAAGAAAACAAGCACGCGAGTGGTGCGTGCAGAGAAAGCCAGATGGCAGCTCTGGTGGGGGAGGGGCGAGCAAGACAGAGAGGCAGAGCGAGGCGCGCGCGGGAGAGCGAGAGGAAAGCCCGATGGCGCTCGTGCCTGTGCGCGTAATCGCGCGCAGAATGCCACACAAAAAGCGGTGGTCGCATTTCTGAAAGCCCACTGACTAAATGTCTCGCCCAGACCAGCGCAAGCGCTGGCTCAGGGCGAGACCTAAAAAAGACAAAATAATGCAGTAATACTGTCGCATAATGTGCCTTTTTTTGCAGCATAATTTTGGTAACCCCATAATTTAGTGAAGCCTGCCGCATAGTTTGGTCCTCCCCTGTCGCATAATTCTGTGTGTAATAAAACTAATTTAACAGGTCAGCAAATTAAATACCATTGAGATGGGTTACAGAAACCCCAATTTCCAGTGCAACGAAATTTCGGAAATATTACGATAGGTGTTATTATCAACGTTTCTTTCTCTAGTTTCTGTAGTACACACCTGTAGCCTCCGACACTTTGGATTTTGTGAGAGTACATTTACCTGTCTGTACTTGGTCTCTCTATAGCTACAGCTTCTTGAACAGGTGCCAGCCCACCTTTACCTCTATGCCCATTGGTCGACCTCCGCATCCGTTTCCCCTTTAAGTAAGGGGGGCGCATTACCATAGTGTTTTGCGGGCGCCTGCCGAGCTCTGAGGTTTTCACACCGTCCCCGGCCGGCGAGCATTTATCCCCTGATAACAGAAGTGTGCTCGGCCAAAAGCGTGTTAGCCACGCTGCTTGACTGCCCTTTGTGCGCAGTGGGCAGCCCTGCTCCCGCAAGGCATCTGGGGCGCAGCCCTCATCAGGGACTTAATGGTCACGGGGCCGGCAAGTGCAGGACACCTAAAGGTGGAAAGGAAAGACACAGAGGGAGTCAAAATCCAGCAGCTTCCAAGAGCACCTGAAATGACGAGTGAAATTGGGAGCCAGCTGGCAATCTGCCGAAGGTCACTCGGTGTGTCAGCAGGGGGTACCGCTCAAGGTCTGTAATTCCCAGATCCAGCTAATTACCTTCATCACCAGGGCTGCATTCCGCTCTATTTTTCCGCTTGTTGTACCCCCTAACTCTCGCCTACATTACAGAGTAGCTGCCTGCCACATTCTTGTGTCGCGGTGTAATTCGCATATCTGGGAACGTTTAAACTGTTGTTGTTCTAATGAAGGGATGGTCTGTACCATGTGGTGGGGCAGAAGGAAGAGTGCACAGGGCCTGCTTCTGTATCTGACCTTCTATTGGCGTAGTCAAGTCTTATTCCTAACACCCCAACACCCTTTGCTCCCCTCTGTTCTTCTATGGCCCCATGAAACGGCAGCCTTCTCTTCTCATCAGTTCATGACTTTAAATGTGCCCCCCCTCTCTTCAGTAGCCCCTTATCTCTCTATCACCTCCACCCTGAGCTCTCAGTCACGCCTCTCCATCAACTGTAGGTGCACGTGTCCCCATCACCCTGCACAGGCCCACCCACGCAATAATGCACATGTATCTCTATTCCCCACCATGACGCACGTGTATCCATCGCTCCCCCGCCCCCACCATAATGCAGCGCCCGTGGCGCCGACACACGTCTGCACGCCACATTCACACGGATCTCCACCACTGCCAGGCACCCCCATGTCCCCAACTACAATCCCACTCATAGACGTCTCCAGCGCCCCGAGCCTCCAGCCCGCCACTGGTGAGAGCCAACACTCTCCAACCAGGCTCCTTCGTGACTGATACCTGATCTTGTTAGCTTACTGACAAACACACATGTGAGTTTTTATTTAACTTACTCAAAACGCGTAACAATTGTTGTAAAACTATATTTTTGTGAGCATTTTTGTTGTACCCTACACCGTGATAGGCAGAGAAAGCAAAAGAGCGCGTGCTTGTGAAATGACGTACTACAAGTATTTATCTAAGCAGCCTCTTCTTACGCAAGGTGAGCTCTGGGTGACGTTTACTCCTACTGTGTGACTAGTGTGGGTGTTTATTGATGATCCCTAATAAAGTATAATGTTAACAGTATCAGCAAAGCGAATCCCACCCATCACCGCACGCTGTGTATCGATGATAATAACATAATATATAGCACCAAACGTAAAACACGTAACATCGAAGAGCCAGACTGAAGAGAGTGGAGGGGAAAATATAAGTAGGAGCAGGCAATGGAAAACGAAGGAGAAGCGAATAGTAAACTAAGCTTACGCGGGGAGGAAAGAAAGTGAAAGCGCCCCGTGCGCGCGTTCTGCTAAGACGCTGGAATTGAAGAGACGGCCGGGGAACTGAACTGTGTAGAATGCAACAAAGCAGCGCGCCGTGTTCGCACAGCGTACGCGTGCATAGCTTCTGTCCGGGCGCGTGCACATGGGCTGTCCCCCTTCGGCAAAGAAACCGACGACAATAGATCTCGCCAAGGCGAGCAGCGCATGCGCTGCGTCGCTAGGCGAGACCTAAAAACTACGCAATTTTTAATGATGTGTTACAACGCCATCTAGCAGAGATGAAACAGAGGAAGACAAAAAAGCTATGGCGGGATGAATTTGACTACCTTAATGGTAGAATCTTTACATTTGCAAAAAAATATGATGAGTTAGTGACTAAAGATAATCAGAACAAGGCTAAGGAAGGCACTTCGATCAGCTCTAGCTCGACATCTATTGACACACCAGCCACCAGTGGAGGTGAATCAGAGAGAGGGGAAGGCTCAACAGACACTGTAAATAGTGAAAACCGTTTTTTACGGGAAGTCCAACGCATCAAGAGAGGAAACAGGGAACAGAACAGGCGTCCAACATCAGGCCAAAGACAAGGAGGGGAAAAAGAGGGGGCAACAGGGGAAGAAAGACCTGGGATGAGAACGAGGTCTTGGAACCAGAAAAAATAGATGACGTAAATGTAATGAAGCTGTCTACAAAATGCTTAACCACTGATGATCTTTCATTGTTGAAAAAAGGACTAGGCTTTTGTCCTAGAAATAATGGTGACATATGTGAACTAAAAATTGATCTCTTTAAGTTTGTCAGATGCATAAAGATTAAAAAACATTTCTTAATGTACAATGAAATGAATAAAGTACCTACAATACCGCATCGAATGCATCAATTAAGTGAAATTACTATTCAAGATATCATGGATACCAGACTGCTAATGTCACTAACTGAGTGTGAAGATGAGGTTGTGAGTGCGGATATTGTCATGAGGGACTTGAATGTGGTGAGTGACATACCTATACCCAGTGGTCTCAAAGAAAAATCTAAATGGACACCGACATTACACACGGGAAATAACATCGATATCTTTCATAAGCTAGTGTTAGCAGACTTAGATAAACATAATGAGAAGACACAACGATCATGGAAAGGGTCTGACAACCTATCATTAGGGGAGAGACAATCACTCAGGAGTTTGATGAAAGATGACAGCATTACCATCAGAGAGGCAGATAAAGGGAGAAACATTGTCATTATGACGAGCACAGACTACGATACGGAGATTCTTTCCCAACTTAATGATACAGAATGTTATGAATTACTTCCTGACAATCCTATCTGAAAACTGACAGACATCTGAAACAGTGGCATGGTATGCTTGACGATGAGGAGATGAGTTACTTGAAGGTAGACCGACCTAGATACCATGTATTTACACGCTCCCTAAGATGCACAAAAACCTCCCTTTCCCACCTGGGAGACCCATCATATCAGGTAACGAAGGTCCTACTGAAAGACTTTCAGAATATGTGGACATCTTTTTGAAGCCCAAGGTGAATAATTTACTGTCATTTATCCGCGACACCAAACATGTTCTGGGTACCTTATCTGACCTTACGTGGGATGAAAATATGAGCCTAGTTACTTTGGACGTTACAGCTCTATACACAAGCATCAAGAGGGAGTGTGGACTCAAGGCCATTAGAAAGATTCTAAGCGCCAGGTCAGCCAGTACGTGGGAACACACTGAAATGATGATCAACATGATGGAACTGATTTTAGACAACAATGTTTTCCTTTTTAAAGATAAATGGTACAGACAGAAGCAAGGCGTTGCTATGGGCTCCAGATTCTCCCCTTCGTATGCCAACCTTTTCATGGGTTGGCTGGAGGAAGTGTGGATCTGGAGCGCCATGGGAATGAAATGGAATGACTCAATTTTATTTTGGGGGCGATACATTGACGATTGCCTGATGGTATGGACTGGAGACAATAAAAAGCTTGAAGAGTTTGTGAGTCATCTTAACAGTAATAACTACAATATCAGATTCACCCATGAACATAGTAGAGAGAAGATCACATTTTTGGACACAGAATTGTACATTAGAGATGAGCAGATCCACAGTCGACTATTCTGGAAGGCGACCGCGTGCAATTCTGTACTACATGCGTCCAGTGCTCACCCCTCTCACCAGATCAGGGCAATCCCATATGGAGAGCTTATCAGAGCAAGACGCAACTGTAGCTATGATCCGGAATTTGAAGAGTGCGCTGACACTATGATGGCACGCTTCAGAAAGAGAGGATACAACAGACACATTTTAGAGAGAGCTAGATCTAGGATTAGCAAGGTCCAAAGACAGGAGACCTTGAAAGAACGTACTGAGAAACAAAGAAAAAAAGATGACAAAATTAGGATGGTAACCAATCATAACACACTATCCAGAGTGCGTCTCAAAAGTCTGAACAGACATTGGCATATCCTTAGGGGAGACGTATCCTTGGGTAACTCTATCAACTCGAGACCAGACATAACATACAGGAGAGGCATATGCTTTAGGAACCTATTGAGTCCTAGTTACCGTTTCACTAGGAGAAATAGTGACTGGCTCACATTACAAACTGTGGGATTTCATGGGTGTGGACGTTGCGTTGCATGCAAATGGGCAAGCAACGGGGAAAAAGAATTCATGGGCCCAGGTGACAAACGTTATAAGATTATGACTAATATCAATTGCAGCACCAAATATGTGGTGTACATAATTGAGTGTAGAGGCGGCAAGAAATATGTCGGAAGCACAATCCGAACCCTTAGGGAAAGGATTGGGGAACATATCAGAGCAGTAAAACAGAGCGACCTTAGGTACCCCATTGCCGCACACATTTCTCAATGTGACTCACAAGGCAGGAACAAAGACTTCCTGTTTTATGGGATCGACCAGACGTTAAGACACCCACGTGGGGGCAATAGAGAATTAATGTTGCGGAGGAATGAGGCGTCTTGGATCTTGAAATTACGGACAACTGAATTGGGACTGAACATTGACCAAGAACTGCATTATTTTTTGGGGAGAAAATGATTACATAGCGTGTAACCGATTGTAGAGTTTAAAACTGTATGATTGGGAGTTCAAACCTAAAATCACAAACTGTATTGACTTTACCCAGGCGATTGTATTGTACTAATTAGGACTTGTAGCAATAAAGCGTGATTTGAGTAGGAGTTTCTGCTCGACTCATACGGAAATATGTGGCCAGTTTGCAAACAATATATGAATTCAGTGGTCATGACTTCTATACCCGCGTGTGAATTTTTAAGGTCTTCTGTGATAATTGATGCCATCCTGTTAGCATGGCTAGGATGTAAATAATGACGCCTATGGGATGATGTAAATAATGTTTTAAGCATGTAACATGCCAAATGTACTATCGGAATGGATTGTACACTTGAAACTGACATGAGAATGTTAGCTCTTCGAAATTATAATCAGTTAGTAGAATACTGAGTTATCTCATTACACATACAGGGTTTGTCACCGTTACTTGCATCCATGACTTTTGCTAATTAATTCTAATTGGCAAGAAAACTCTTCTAATAGTGTATGTTTTGAGTAGCGGGCAGAGTATTAATAATTGTTTTTTGATATACAATCAACAAAAACACTCCAAGATGGCGGCTTCTACTCCCGGTGGATGTTCGTCCACTACGGGGACACAGAGTAATTGATTACATACTACTAGGTTTCGGATGACGATTGCGCGGTGTTTTGGACAAATTGATTTGGTTTTGGCAATGTCTGGTTTGGTATTTACGCACGTGAATAGGCGGTCGAGAAAAAACTGTTCAATTGGTTTTTAATTGCTGTAATCTGGTCTTATATCTATATTCAGATATATAAACATATGGCAAGTATCATGCCGGTCGTTAAAAACCTTTTACGATGGTCAAATACATATAGACACCTGGAAAATTACATATACGAGTCATTTTGATCATATCAGGGGCATTAGATTGGCATAGGTTTGAGAATAGTGGCAGGCCAATGAGTTTACGTATGTAGTCTGCTACTACAAGATTGCGTTGTTAGTTACCTGTTGTGAGAGGAGCCTTGACAATCAGGCGGTCACGTGACATAAGTTGAAAGGTTAAGAGTGCTGATTTTCAAACACTCGTTCTCGTACTCGAGGAAGCCGGCGTGATGGGTCTGCACGTTGCACAAAAGGATTGAGACGGTAAGGAGGTCGGGATAGATTGGGCAATGGTTATAGGGAGACTCTAAGTCGGGTTACTTACGGACTTAAGGAAAGGATATCTATTTATCACTGAGAAGTCAACAGCTAGTTGATTTAAAAATCAACGTGGCATGATAAGAAGGGGTGGGATATGCAAATTAGAGATTTGAAACACTGGGTGTACATGGCTAAGATATTGGAATAGTGGTTAATATAACATTGGGGGGCTGACATCAATAGAGGATGTTTTACTAGCCGGTGCTGGAGGTTAAGTCACAAACCTAACGTGATATAGAGAGACAGGCAGATAAGTAACATAGCACTGGGTGATACTAAATCCAGTCAAGCATGATAACGTACTATATGAAGCGGTGGTGCACATGTTCTCAGACTGGAAATGTCTGATTTATTATCTTTTAGTTGTTTACAACCATATACTGGAGAGCGAGCGTCGTTATTTGGACCCTACCACTTTTATTTCCCCACGCCGGAGGACCGTGTGGGTTGGAAATATCACCACACGTGAAGTATGTATAAATTTAGCTAGTCATTTATGCCCTAAGCGTATTACTTCTGACGGTATTAGACGTTGAGGATTGATGCTGATACATCTCTCCTGTTCTTTGTTTCTGTCAATTTTTAGCAATTACATATTGAAGACGATTGAGGTTCGTGCCTTTTCGGTGTTCTTCACTTGTGGGTGTTTTAGTGCACTCATAGGTCGGGTGCGTGGTTTTTGTTGGGAGTTGTCTTTGACTCATTGGTGCAAGATAAAGGGTGAATAGTCACATATTAGACTATTATCAAACACATAACACACATTGGGGAGGTTGAGACCTGTTGAAGTACATCTTGCCACCAGTCTTTTTGTGCATTCACGTGTTGCGGTGAAGTCAACCTTATTATGATGTATCAATGGCATGATCAGTTTAAAATACAAGATGTTGAAGTACATATGATCACGAGGCCTTCTTGGTATGAATTCACGTGTTGCGGTGAAAATTCTATAAAAAAAGTTCTTGCTGTACTAGTTGATGAGTACATCAGATCAAGAGACATGTTTTTAACTTATGTACTCTTCACGGTTGAGGATTAAGTGTTGTTGTCTCTATGAGCCATATATTTGTGATTGATGCCACAATAGTGACTGTGGTCTATTTTTTACATAGCCTTGAAAAAGTCGCGTGTATATGTAAACGGAAGCGACGAAACACGTGTTGGCTTTCGATCTGTCACAGAACTTGCGTATGAGAAGAATCTACGAAAAGAATAAAAGATTGAAGAATCAATTGTGACTTGTGTATATACTTGTGTTGACATACAAAGCTACTGCTGTCATTTTCTGTGCTTCTGAAACTTTTACGTGTGCTAGGGACTTCGCAAATATTGGGATAGAAGTTGGTGGGTGAGAACACTTTGAGTAAAGGGGGAAATGAAGATTTATGTCCGTGAGACACTGGGTTCAGAGTCGGACTACAACTTTTCAGCTTAGTCAAAATCTTGTCTTCTATTTCTTGATTCGCTTGTAACACGTTGTGTATCACTGCAAACTTCTGTTCTAATTAGTCCCTCCTGAAAATTCTCTTATTTTGTGAGCAATGCATCTAGTAGGATCACTGCAACTTCCTGTGACTCAGAACTCTCCAAGGTCCCTTGTTCACATGGGAAGAATGCACGGTCTGATTTCATTACAAGACTGGAGGCTACCATTATGCAATAACCATTTATTGCTGCTCCAGCATGCAGCCCTTTAAAGAACAATAACACATCACAAAGCATTTAGAATGTTCAAAACATATAAACATCTAGTACACGCAGTTATCCTCTTTTATTAGCTGCTGCTCGACAAGATAAGTACTTTCTTATGCCTTTTGTTTTATTAATCTAAACCTATAGCTTATGCTTGTGTGTATACATTTTTTTTATATTGTGCCCCTTCAATTTATGGTTGGGCTAGTTAAGTTTTGAACTTTTAGCTTATGCCACCCTTTTTAAATTCTCTTTTTCTTGTATTGCTTACATTGTAAATTAATTTCTTCCCTTACCTAATCGTTGCTTAATCGGTCTTTGACTGCTGTTTCCTGTTCCAAAGGCTCATCTGGCCTTTTTCATTATCTCCGTCCCCTCTCGACTGTAATCGCTCCGTTGGAGCATATGCACATTCTTTAAGTGTGCCCCTAATCATGCCATGGCCACCATTGCATTAATATTTTCTGGAGGCGGGGCACGGTTGCAGGAGCCTTTTGCACCGTGGCCTCTCCATTTCAAGGGACTTTTAACCTTAAATCTTCCCTTTTCGAAAATGGGCTGCCTGGCAAAGTCACGTCTCGGAGCGCTTTACCAGGCAACCTCCTCAACGCCCGCTCGAGGCTGCTGTCTTCCCTTTGTTTCATGCTCAGGTGATACGCTAGCCTATGCATTGCCTGGAGATCGCTTCGTTTTTAGGTCAAGCCTAGCGCAGCGCGCATGGGCTTCTTGTGAGCACTCAAAACTTCTCTGTGTGGGTCTGACTCCTCCCACACATTGGATTGGCCTTTGCGTGTGTCTTTCAATAATAAAAGCACGCAAATGGCCAAAGGCAGGTGCATGTCCCACCTCCTTTCCAATGTGTCTCTCCCACGGCGTTTTGCTCTCGGGAGCGAGCAGCGGCGCGCAGGGTGGCAGCTGCATTCCTCGTCGTGGATCAGGTTACTAATTAAACACAGCGCGGTCGCTTTCACTTTAGCGGCCGCGCTTGTCTGTTTTCCTTTGGTTTGTGTATCTTGCTTGTTATTTAATGAATGTCTTCAGGCGCCGCGCTGCCTCGCACAGCGCCTGGTTTTATTGTTTTTTTAATTAATTTTTTTACTAATGTGTATGCGCGCCCGGTTTCATAACCCAATCGTTGTTTACGTGGATCTTCTCACGCCGTGACAACATGCCTGCTGCCATGTAGCATTTAGGTCTTCCTTTACATAATCAGCCGGTACTTGTTTTTTTTTTTTTTCTTCACAAGCGACCCATTCCGCACTTTCAGGTAATGGCGGCTGCACCACTTTCTTTGAAGCCGGGTCGTCGAAAGAAAGGTGCGTGGCCGCTATTAAAATGAAAGCGCGGAATGAGGTGCTTGTAAAAATAAATATATATATATTTTTTAATTTCCACTCGGTCTGCACATGCGTAACGAACTCTGACCCCCTCTAAGAGTTCCTGCTCTCTGCTGGAGCATGATCCGTCCAGCGCCTTGTAGCGCCTGTGGAATGTGAGCCCTCCTCGGAATGTGTATATTCGCCTTAGCGTAAGGCTCATACATTTATGCAGGTATGTAAATGCGTCCCTCACAGAGGAAGGCACTTCAGCTCTAGGAAAGCTGGCACGGGTGCACGTAGGCTGGTATAGCCAAAGTAGAGTCAGTCGCATGTCGGTGCTTCTGCAGAACAGCAGGGCTGAGGAATCCAGTAGCATGTCAGGGCCTTGGCTGGTCGGTCAGTCAGTCACATGTTGTGGCAGGTTGGTGCCTCTTTGAAGCCGGCAGGGCTGGGGCGTACAGTGTCAATACAGCACTTGGTCGGAGAGTCAGTCCCATGTTGTGTCATGTCTGGCCTCTGTAAGGCTTGCATGCCTCGTATGTCCGGGACAGTGAATCAGCTGCTAAGCCTGTACATGCCTGGAAAGGGGGCTATGAAGATCTGGGAGGGCTGGGAGCGAGCCAGTCTGTGACCGGTCGATATGGCTGGAGTAGATTCATTAACCTGATCTGCCTCCTGGCTGATAACACCTGGAAGGGCTGGGAGACAGTGACATGTTAAGTTGCGGGTCTGGGATAGGTCAGTAGGGCTGGGGCAGAATCAGGCACTTGACCTGCCTCCTGTCTGATCAGATCTGTGAGAGTGAGGGTCGCCGGTGTAGTGTACAGTACGGGTGAGAGAACTTTCAGCACTAATGGAAAATGAATATCTGCCTGCTGGACCCACCCCCTGATTTTAGAGACAATAATCTGGCCTTTAGCAGTGCGCCCTCCCTCGCCTCACGGAAGTGTCATGCCTGTATACAGTACTCTGCCCCAGCTCTAATGACCGTTCACAGTGTGACCTCCTTCAGTACAAGATCGCGTGGAATGTTGCTGTAGAGAGGAAGGCTTCGAGGAGCATTTTCATATTCCACTGCTGAAGGTTGACAAGTCTACTACAGTAATGGTAAATTGGATGTTATTTATTTCCTTGTTTTATATCGCTCCTGTAGTCGGCTTACACCAGCCTCATAGCGCTATGGAACTAGGCATGGTGGAGGCTGAAAGCCACGTGCCTGGTTGGATAGGCCGGGAGGTTCCTATGTTGCCTTAAGAGTTCGGTGGTATGTGCTGGGATCTGGACAGGGTCACTGGCAGAGGGCAAAGGTCACTGTTAAACTACAAGGGCAGGTAGGTTGTAAAGGGTTTCCGAAGCTGGGGCCCAGGCGTCTGGTTACTCAGCGCTCCTGTTGTACCAGCGCGATGTGTGCACAGTGCAGTGCACTTCCAGCGTGATCAAAGACGGCGTGTGTCTTTCCGTGTGCGCCCTGCCAGTGTGTGTAGTTTATGCATGTGCCCTCTTGTTCTAGCACGCTGTGCACACGGTGCAGTGCACTTGTAGTTTCTGCAATGCCCTCTTGTTCCAGCACGGTGTGTGCACGGTGCAGTGCACTTCCAGTGTAATCAGAGGCAGTGTGTCTTTCTGTGTCTGCCCTGCCAGTGCGTGTAGTTTCTGCATGTGCCCTCTTGTACCAGCACGCTGTGTGCACGGTGCAGTACACATTCCAGTGTGCATCTTTCGGCACGTGTCCTGCAGTTTGCATGTGTAGTATTTGCAGGAATCCTCGTGTTCTAGCATGCATTGTGCACGGTGCAGTGCATTTCCAGTGTGCGTCTTTCTGCACATGTCGTGCAGTGTACATGTGTAGTGTTTGCAGGAATCCTCATGTACCAGCACGCTGTGTGTGCGGTGCAGAGTAGTTTCTGAATCTGCCCCTGGCTGCACCAGTAACCAGTGCACTACCTTTCACGTTACGCTCACAGAGCGCCTTATGGATACTAGTTGTAGGGTTACTTACGCCCTGGGCTCAAGGCTGTTGCTGGCATCTTTAGTTGTGTGTGTTTTTGGTTAGTTTTTCTCTATTTTAGTACTCAAAAATAGAACATTGTTTACCTACTCTGGAGCCTCTTTGCTAAAAGTGACATTAGGTTTTAGTTCTGCGATGCTTCTTATGATGAGTGAATGTGTATTGCACGCTGCATCTCTGGATAAAACGCACAAGTCTAAAAGTACAGATTTACTAATGATATATGTGCCACTTGTGTGCCTTTTTATAGTTCAGTCTAGTTCTTCATTATCGGGGACGGAAGCACTTATCAGTGCTGTGTTATAATGTGTCTATTAGTGTCAAAGCTTACACGATAAAGAACAGTAAATGTTCTGGCACCCAGGATAATGTGCTGTATGGCTAAATACTTATAAGGTCCCGAAACCTATTGGCTATGCCAATGCTTGTTTTTGTTGCGGTTTGAAGGTCGGGCCACGGCAGCTTCCATTACCTCCCGTCCCTCCCTCGCCTTCCTTCAGTACAATTGAGGCCCCGCCTCCCACCCAGACCCACCCCCAGCATAAAAACTCTGCCCGCCCCCACCTGTTTTTTTCTGTCTCCCTAGTGAGACTTACCCTTTCAACTCCTCCCTGTGGCGGTGCCGGGGAGTCTTCGGTCTGGTTCTCTGCGACGGCGGAGCCCTCTGCAGCGTTCTCCTGGCGGTGCCTCCTCTCCTCGTCTCCCTCGTGGTATGGGGGTGGAGCGGTTGCTCGGGAGGCCGCGACGGTGTTCAACGGTCCTCCTGTGGCTGGGGCTGTGTTTCCGGGTCGGGCCTGCTTGGATGCCTCTGCTCCCGGACTGCACACATCACTGAGGCCTGGTAGGCCGGGTTTTTGACCCGTTGTTTATCCTTTTCCTGTATGGGAGTGCCAGGTGCTGTAGAATGCTGTTTCTCTTGACGGGCGTGGTCGTCTGTCTGCCTTGTCTTGGGGCTGCTGGGGGCTGTTTTTCCGCTTGCTGCCCTGGGTCGCATGAGGTTGTTGGGGGCGTTCTGGTGTCTTCTTACTCTGCTGCTTGGTCTCCGGTGCCCCTGGGGCGCCCTGGACGAATGGGCTCCGCGGGGGGTGTAGTGCCTCTCATGTCTGTGGATGGTGCAGGACTTGTCCGGTGCTTACGAGCTCGGCCGATGCCTTCTGGTCTGTCCCGTCCTCATCCGGTGGATCCTGTGGGCGGCTGGTTTCCGCCTAGATCCTGGGGTATTGGGCTTTCTCCCGCCTCTGGCGTTGCCTTTGGCTCTGGGGGGTGTGGTGGGTCGCTTGGGCTCCTGTGCTGGTCGGCAGGGTTTTCCTCTTACCTGCTGGGCGTGACCTATGGGATTCTTTCCTTGGTGTTCCCGGCCCTCCTGGTTGCGCTTGCCCTTCGGTCCCAGTGTGGGGATTTGTGCTGTGGGAGTGGCGTGCGTTGCCCGTGCTTGATGTATTTCATGCTGTTTCCGCTTTTATGTGCTTTGTACTTGCTACTTTGTCCACTGTGGACCGCCCGGCTGCCGGTTGATTGTCTGTTGCCTGCGGTACCTGCTGTGTGCGGTCTCTTTCCCTCAGCCCTAAGCATTCCTTCTGTGCTGGGTTGGGCCTGATTGGTTTCAGGTTCCTTTACGCCCTCTTTTGCATCGGTGGGTTTTTTCCTGCGGTGCTGTGGGTCCCTTGCTTCCGGCGGCTTTGCTTGTTGGGGTGTCGCCCCTTTCCTCCCATTGGGCTGTTGGACTCTATCCTGGCCGCACTGCTTGACGAGTCGGCTGTTCTGCTTGTCTGGTGCTGTGGCGCTGGCCTGTTCTCGGCTTCTTCTGCGCCCTCCTTGGTGTGGGGTTTCGTGGCTTTGGCGGCGGCTGTTAGGGCCTCTGGCCATAGCGCCCGGTATGCCCCTGCTCTTGTCGGATCTCTGGAGTTCGGCGGGGTCGGGCCTGGTTTGTGCCTGGATGGGTGGCTGCCTGGGACTATTCGGTGCTGTGGGCTGCAGGTCCTCTGTCCTTCTGGCCGCCTTGGGGCTTCTGCGTGCCTTTCCTTGTGTGGGGCGTCCTGCCTTGTCCTGGGGCCTCTCATTTGTCCCCGATGTGGGTGTCTCCTCCGCCTTTCCGGTGGGAACGGTTTTGGCCTGTTTTTTGCCCTGGCTCCCTACCTCCTCGCCTGAGGGCCCTGCCCGGCTGGGTCCCTGTCGCTGCTGTCTGGACGGTTCCCTACGGTGGGTGGTCGTCTTCGGCCTTTTCTTCCTCGGTGGCGGCGGCCCGTTTCTAGTGGCTGGGTCCTGTGTACTTTGGTTCATGAGTTCGGGGTCATCTTGGTGCAGGTTCCTCCGGATTCGGGGGTTCGGATGGCTCCACTGCCTGTCTCCGGTCCCCGCGGGGTGGCTCTGCTGGACGGGGTGTCCTGTTTGCTTGCCATGTGGTCGGTCTGCTGGGTTCCTGTCAAGGAGCCCGGGCCTGGGGCCCTCTCCGTTCAGTTTCTGGGGTTTGGGGTGTCCGGCGGCTTCGGCCTGTCCTGGCTCTCCTGTGGGTCTGCTCCTGGGTTCGGCCCCTTCCCTTCCATGTGTTGGCCCTTTAGGCCGTCATTCCTCTGGTTCTGCCTGGCATCTTTTGGCGTGCCGTGGGTCTCTGGGACGCCTCTCCGCTTCCCAGTCGCCGCTTCTTTTCTGCGGTTCGCTGTGGGAGACGCCCATTTCGGTTTTGCGTCCTTCCCTTCGGCCTCCGGCCCTCGCCCTGGGTCTTCCCACAGGTCCTGGTGCCTCTCGTGGCTCTCCTTCGTGCGGGGGTTTTTCCTTCGTCCTTCTCGGTCAGTCGGCCTCTTGCTGTGTGCTGCCGGAGTGTCTTTTGCTCGGTCTGTTCGGGGGGACCTTGGTGGTTTTTCTGGGGATCGGGTTTGTTGGTGGCCTGGGGTGTGTCTTCTCTGGTCCCCTCTCGGGGCTTGGTGTTCGTTGGGGCTCGTTTTCGGCCTTTGCGTGGCAATGTTCCCTTGTCCTGCCTGCACCTGGTCTCTCTTCCTTCGCTGGCTTGGGCCTTGTCCATGGGGCTCCTCCGACGGTCCTGTGGCTACAGGGGCGGGGGCTCGTTTTCTTCTTCTCCGCCTGACCGTCTAGATCCTGTTGGGTTGGTCTCCGGGGTCTTTTGTCCCCGCTGCCCATGTCGGTCCATGTCGGGGGGGGGGGGGGAGCAATCCTGGTGGCTCTCCCGCCGTCGCTTTCTGGCTGGCTGTTTGCTGCCTCCTCCGGCTCCGCTTGTGGTGGCTTTGGCCGCCGGCCTGTCCGGGTGCGGGGTTGGCTGGGGTCTGTTCGGGTTCAGGGGTGCTGGTCCCTGCTGGACTCCCGGAGTTCCTCCTGCTGGCGGGTGTTGGGCGCTTTCCCTGGTGCTCTTTCGCGGCTCTCTGCAGGGCCCCTGGGGTGTTGGTTCGGTCTGGCGTTCTGGGGGCGTGGTCCTCTGTCCACCCTCTAGGTGGGTCCAGGTTCTGGTCCTTGTTCCTTGTTTGCCGGCGTCCTGTTTCTCTGGCTCCGGTCTGGGTGCTGGGGCTGTCGGCTCTCTCCCTTCGGCGAGTGGCCTCTGGGCTGGCGGATCTGTTGTGCTGGGTCCTTCCTTCTTCCCGCGATTTCTCTCTTCTTCCCCGTGTGGCCAGCCTGTTGGTGGGTCGTTGGGGCCTCCCTGTGGTGGTCCTGTTGCGGGGGGTGGGGGTCGTTGGCCTTCCCTCTCCTGTGCCTCAGGGTCTTCTGGGTGCCTTCCTCCCCCCCCTTTTTTTCCGCTGCTCCGGGCCTTTCTGGTTCTGGTCAGGTGGCTCTGTGCTCGGGGTTGTTGGTTGCTCCCCGTTGGCCTGGGGCGCCTTGGTCTCCTCTCCTGTCCGAGTTCTGTTGCGTTCGGGAGTGGGTCCTTCCGGTGGTTCCGTTCCCTTTGATGTTTCCGGCCCTTCCTCTGGGTTCTGTGCGGGGGTTTCGCCTGCTGCCTGGTGGTGGTGCGGCTGGGCTTTGCTGGCTTGGGGGTTCCTGACCGTTTGGCGGTTGCTTGGCTGCCTTCCCGTCGGTCCTCCTCTCTGCTGTCCTGTGCTTGGCATAGGCGGACCTTTTCGGCCTGGTGTTCTGCTCTGGGTGTTGTTCCCACGGTGGCTAGCCTATTTTTGACGTGGCGATTCCTTCCGGGTGGGGCTCTTCTGGGTTTGTCGGTGTCTCCTCTGCGGGTGCTGTGGGCGGCTCTCCGGCTTCTTGCTGCTCCTGGCGTACTTGCGGGTTGGCGGGGGTCTGTTGCCCCCCCGCTCTGTCTGGTCCTTCCCTTCGGGGTATTGGCTGCTGGTGTTGGCTGTCCTCCCTTTGGTCCCCTTGGGGGTCTCGGGTTGCGGCTCTTTTCTTTTGGACCTTGTTTTTTGGTAGCCATCCCCTCTGCGCGGCGCTTGGGGGTGTTGGATCGGCTGTGGGTTCTCAATTAGCTTTGATCCGGTTGCGGAGGTTGTTTGGCCTTCCTCTGCTCTGTTGGGTCGTTGGCTTTGGTCCCCGGTCTTGCTGACTGTCCGTCTTTTGGGGGTGGTTCCTCCTGTGGGGGTGTTCCTCTCGCTGTTTGGCGGCTTCGGTGGCTGCGTTGCTGGATGTCCGGCGTGCTTTGCTGTGGTCCCTGCCGGTTGTGGTGTCTTGCCGGGTGGGCTCCTCTGTGGGATCTGTTGGACTGCGACCTGGTCTTCTCCTCTCCGTTTGACTGTCGCTGTCCGTTTGCGTGTCTGGAACGTTTGTCTGCTGTTCTGGGCCGCTGGGTTCCTGGGATGTTGATCTGCTGTGTTTGGGGCACTGTTTCTGTTTTGGTGTTCTTTCGCACTCAGCTGTCCGTCTCTGTTTTCTTCTGCTTGCTCTGTCCTCAATTGTACTGAAGGAAGGCGAGGGAGGGACGGGAGGTATTGCTTCCATTTCTAACGATAATGGCATTACTCCTAGTCCTACTCCCTCGCCTTCCTTCGAGGACCCTCCCTCCCTCCCTCCCGGTGCGGTTCATCTGAGTGCTAGCTCGGCTTGTTTACGTACAGGTGGAGGTGGGGGCGGGCAGAGTTTTTATGCTGGGGGTGGGTCTGGGTGGGAGGCGGGCCCTCAATTGTACTGAAGGAAGGCGAGGGAGTAGGACTAGGAGTAATGCCATTATCGTTAGAAATGGAAGCATTATTAGGGAAGAAATTAGGTGAATTTAAGGAGCACTCGCTATCCTTGAGCTCCCCCTGCTGACTACAGGTGGCATTTATTATCTCATTTATTTTAAAGCTGATGGCGATTTGTTTACTGTGTGACAACAGGCTCACGGAGGTGCAGTTACCTTTGATATCCTGGTTGTACTTGGCAAACCAGAAATGGAGAACTCTAACTCCCAGTCCTATCCGGTAGCTGATTTCAAGGGAGAATCCATTAAAAAGTATTTTGAGGAGGAACTTCAATCCTCTGTGAGGGAGGCGGTGAACGCTAAACTGGCTAAGCGGAAGAGGGACGCCCCTGCAGAGGAGAATTATTTTTCTCTCTTGGATGGTGACTCCCCTTCTACCTCTGGATCCTGTGGAGGGGAAAGGTTTCCCACAAGAGGAAACATACCGAGAAGGCATTAAGCCACGCCTACGGCGCAGGTAGCCTTTGTGCTACAATAGAAAGTGATGTTCCTTGCAGCATCAAAGGAAGGGGCCACCTTGACTGGGTGCAGGGAAAGGTTGCCCTTAGCGGCATGCCTGGAAAAAGTGACCTTCATGGCACACAAGAATTGCCGGGCAGTCAAGACTCCACTGTGGTTAATACTAATTATGATGGGATGAATATGTTTTTGACCTGAAAGACAGCTGTGATTTTTTTGGGAAGCCTAGATGATGACTTAAAGCAGGCTTCTACCTCTGAGGTAAAGGACCCCTTCGGGGAGAGATGTTTAATCCCACCATGATAAGGCATCCCCGCAGAGCGGAGTGGTGGCAGATGAACCACGTTACTAAGTATCTGAAGCATTGAGCCAGGAGGTCTTTGGACAAGGAGACCCGTAATCTGCTTTGTGCGGAATGCCCTAGACCCTCTACTGATACGATCTGCTATACTCCTAACCTGGACCCAGAACTTACAACATTTTTGTTTAGGTTTGGTAAGGACCAGAGAAAGGGAACTGAAGTGCCTGAAACAGTGTAGGACAAAGTCCTTGGTATCCTGGGCCCACTCACCCGCATCCTTGGTATGGATGGAAGAGTAAATATAGACCTGCTGAGGGGTTGGGTACAACGTGCCATTTCTATGCTAGGAAATGCTGATGCGAGCCTTATCACAGAAAGGCAAAAGGCAGCCCTCATGAGGATGAATCCAAAGCTGGCTGACCTGTCCACTAGAGAGGACATGGGGGATCCGAAAGGGCTCCTTTTTGGGGAGAGTTTCGTGAAATCTTTAGGGAAGTACGTATCAACCTTTACTGCCTTCAGCATGGCACAGACTAACATGGAAAGGGTCTTCGGCTACTGGGCTGTTTTTTGTACAGGCTGATACGAGGGGACTTGCTGTCAGCTGCAGTGCCTTCAGGTCCCAAATTTATGCTCAAGATTCAAGAAACTATGGTAACTACGGAAGGGTAGCCCCAATTCAAACTTCTACCCCCAGAGCGGGAGAAGTTCAAGATCATGTAGTGGAAGATCGAGGCCTTCGGGTTCCGAATCCCAAGGTGAGGAGTGTTTGTTCTCCCCAGGGTAAAGGTTAGGGTAAAGTTGAGATTCTTTATCCACAATGGGGAGAGAAAATTACGGGAGATGCTTGGGTTTTAAAGCAGTCGCTGGTTTCAGGATAGAGTTCTGTGAGTTACCAGTTCAGGTCAGGCACCCAAACAATTTGGCCTTGGATACAGAGAAAATGACTTTGATAGATTCAGAGGTGGCCCAGATGTTAAAGAAAGGGGCCTTGATTTGTGTCCTAGAACCAGAGAGGAGGTGTTGTGAATACAGTTTTTTTAGTTAAAAAAGACAAGGCGTGGCGTCCTGCCATAAACGGAAGACAGTTAAACAAATTTCTGATCTACAAGCACTTCAAGATTGCTTAGTTTTAGTTTAGTTTATTAAGTATTGTTTGGTTAATTAAAACCTTTGTAACCTAAAACAATAATAAAACATGATCAAACAGTTCAAATAACAATGTCACCATACAGTAAATGCAGGGTCACCATACAATGAGAGCAAAAATTCCCAGTTTGGGTGCCATTGTGTACTCTGCTGACATATTGAAGCAGTAGTTAAGTCTTGCAGAAATTGAGTGCAAAGCTTGAGGACATAATGTTTCTTCGATAAAAGAACTTAAAGCTTTAGGTACAGTCTAGGTGATCTAAAATACCGAGTGTATGTCTAAAATGTCTTGAAGGGTGCATAAACATTTAGTCTGCAATGTACAAAATAGGGAAATTCCCAATGTAGTTAAAAAACCATAATGACCTGTGGTATCTGTGAAGTGCCTTGAAGGCTGTAGTGCAGAAGACGGGCCATACTGGCAATAAAAGCTTACGGTACATTTAAGCAGTCATCACTGCTTATGAGGAAGTGCAAAAGACTTTTAAGAAGGTGTTCAGGCCACAAGGACTTTGCCCCCCTAATCTTGGGGTGACCTGGGTATTCATTAGCCAGTGTTTGTACGACTTTCAAAAGGAATGGGGAACAAAAACCAGGGGTTGCATAGCATTCGTGTACCCTTGTATTCAAAGAGTGGGTCATTCCTGCTACGTGCACACGGCCGGTCCAGGGGGAAATTTCTTTTCTGTCTTAACCAGGAATTTCACAAAACGGCTCTTCAAGATTGCGGCAATTCATCTTTTAAGAGACATTTTGCGGTCAAACGATTGGCTAATAAAGTTAGATCTGAAGGACCAGTGGTAGCCTTCCTCAGACAGAGGGGTGCCAGGTCAATAATTTACTTGGACGACATTTTGATGATGTCTCAGGACAAGCTAGAACTTCTATAACATTTGGCATTAGACTTTTTGGGTTTCCAGGTAGATACTCTATTGTCCCTATTGGTTCTCCCGCAGAAGAAGGTGACATAGATAAAGAAGGAAGCGAGAGCAGTGTTGTCAAAGGAGGTGATCTTCTTAAAAGACCTTCAGAGAGTTTTGGGGCTTTTGTCTTCATCCATTCAAGCTATTTCCCCGGTCCCTTACATTGCAGGGGCCTCCAGAGACTAAAGGCTTGGGGACTGAGAGAAGGTCTGTGGTATGGGAACTTTTGTCCCCTATCGGTGGACACTCGTGAGGACCTACAGTGGTGGTTGAAGAATCTCGAGGCATGGAATGGCAGGCCATCTTCGGGAATGTCCCTGTCCTGGTCTTGGATTCGGATGCCAGCAATTTAGGCTGGGGAGCTCGCTTAAACGATTTAGAAACAGGTGGAAAATGGTCCAAGGAGGAAAAGTTAATTGATATAAATTGTTTAGAGATGTTAGCAGGCCTGAATGCTTTGATGAGCTTCAGGGGCTTGTTAGCAAACCTAGTCACACTGATTCGTTTAGTCAATTTCACAACAGTATCTTATATAAACTGCCTGGGCAGTTCGAGGTCGAAGGTCCTGGTAGATTTGGCAAGACAAATATGGTATTTTTGTTGGGATCACAAGATTGTATTGAGAGCAGAGTTTATTCCAGGCCTACAAAATGTAAGGGCAGATTGGAATTCTAAGTATCTCCAGGACTACAGCGATTGGAAGTTAGTTCTTCAGTCTGCTTCAGGGGCTATGGGGCCCGGTTCAGGTAGATTTTTTTTGTGAGCAGACTGACCTACCATGTTCCCAGGTACTTCAGTTGGAGGCCGGTGGCAGCAGATTCCTTTCTGCAGGACTGGGAAAGAAGTGGAGTTTATGCCTTTCTCCCCTTTTCCATGATTCGGAGAGTTTTGATGAAATTAAGGTCGGACGGTTGCATTATTACTCTGGTGACTCCCTTTTGGAGGTCACAAGTTTGGTTCCCAGGTGTAATGGAACTCGCAGTCACTATACCTCGGTTGGTCCCGGTATCTTTGGGTCTTCTGATGGAGTCAAACGTAGAAGAGCATCCTTTGGTTTTAGAGGGAAAAATGAACCTTCTTGATTGAAAGATTTCAGAGGTACAAGCAGATATTCAGGCCTTTCAGGAGAAGCTAAGGGTTTATTGGATGAATCTTGGGGCCCGGGAACAAGGAAAGATATAGAGGTGTTTGGAAGAAATGGTGTAGTTGGTCTGTGGAGAGGGGTTACTATCCCGTGGAGGCTCATGTACCCGAGTTAGCCAATTACCTATCAGATTTGTATAATGCAGGACTCGTATAGCGGACAATTAATTGTTATAGATCAGCTATTTCTGCTGGTCATGCTTTGATCTATAATTTTGTGATTGGGAGTGATCCTCTAATAAGAAGAGTGGTGAAGGGTGTCGGACTAAGGAGACCTCCTAAGGCTCGATATGTGTCTCTTAGGGACGTCAGCTTAATTATCAGGTTATTTACTCCATGGCCAGGTAATGACTACCTTTCTCTTAAACAGTTATTCCTGAAGCTAGCTACCTTGCTATGCTTAATTTCATTCTGAAGGGTTTCGGATATTAAGGCGTTGGAAATCTCGAATAGATTTTATTCTCCTGAAGGTATAAACTTTGACGTTTGGAGAAGAACAAAGACCATGTCTGATTCAGGTTTTTTTTATCCCTTCTTTCATGAGTGTGAAAAGCTATGTGTGTTGAGTTGTATGAGAGCAAGATCCTGGAGCTCAGAGCGCATGGTGTAGATCAATTGTTGTCTTAAGTTAGACCTTTTTAAAACAGTATCTACAGCTACATCAGCCAGATGGGTATGTTTGGTTATGAGTGAAGCTGGTTTGGATCTTTCCAGGTTTGGTGCCCATTCTTCCAGGGGCGCTGTAAGGTTTTCTGGGCAGGTGGTTTGTTACCTGAAATTTTGAAAGCAGCTGATTGGTCAAATGCAAACATTTTGCAAGGTTCTACTTAAGATCTGTGAAGCATGTAAGTTGTGTGGCGCTAGATGGCTTTAAACATGCATAATGGTAACCTCTGGCCTTGTAATGAAGTGGCGACTCTCCTATTAACATGCAAAGAGAATCTTGATTTCATTAAAGACAATGGAGGCTAACATTATCCCACCCTCCTGACCCTTTGAAGAGAAGATGGAGGAAGTGTGGTAAAAATAAAATATATATAGATTTTAATATTAATGTGTACGTTTTGTGCAATTTAGTTATAAGACTTTAATGTTTTGCTTATCAGAATATTTTAGGATTGTTTTTTGGTGGTCTTTTACATGTATTATATTTCATGGTTTAATTTGGAGTTTTTGTATTTACAGACAATTCTTTATAAAGTTCCTGTTTCGTCGCAACCTAAAAGAGGAGGATGACTGCGTGTACTGGATGTTTATATGTTTTGAACATTCTAAATGCTTTGTGAGGTGTTACTGTTTTCTAAAGGGCCATATGTTGGGCAGCAATACAAGGTTACTGCATCATGTTAACCTCCATTGTTTTTAATGAAATCAAGATTCGGTTTGTATGTTAATAGGAGAATCGCCATTCTATGGATTGTAATAGCTCTTCTCCTGCCACAAGTAACCATGCTAAACATTGCGGGGAAACGCAGTATCAAGTGGTGCTCTCTTTGCTGTGAACTCCTTTAGCAATCAATCAATCAATCATGTCACTTATAAAGCGCACTACATACCCGCGAGGGTCTCAAGGCGCTGGGGGAAGAGGGGGGTGGAGCTGCTACTGATCGAAGAGCCAGTTCTTGAGTCTTCTGAAGGCCAGTAGGTCTTGGGTCTGTCGGAGGTTGGTGGGGAGGGTGTTCCAGGTCTTGGCGGCGAGGTGGGAGAAGGATCTGCCGCCGGCGGTCGCTTCCGGATGCGGGGGACTGTGGCGAGGGCGAGGCTGGTCGAGCGGAGCTGGCGGGTGGGGGTGTAGAAGCTGAGTCGTCTGTTGAGGTAGGCTGGTCCGGAGTTGTGGAGTGCTTTGTGTGCGTGGGTGAGGAGCTTGAAGGTTATCCTCTTGTTGACAGGGAGCCAGTGCAGGTCTCTCAGGTAGGGTGTGATGTGGCTGCGTCGGGGGATGTCGAGGATAAGACGTGCAGAGGCGTTCTGGATGCGTTGCAGCCGACTCAGGAGCTTAGCCATCGTTCCTGCGTAGAGGGCGTTTCCGTAGTCCAGCCTGCTGGTGACGAGGGCCTGGGTGACTGTTTTTCTTGTTTCGGTGGGGATCCACTTGAAGATCCTGCGGAGCATTCGGAGGATGTTGAAGCAGGATGAGGAAACGGCGTTGACCTGCTTAGTCATGGAGAGGGTGGGGTCGAGGATGACCCCAGGTTGCGTACGTGGTCGGTGGGTGGCGGGGCTGTTCCCAGTGATGTTGGCCACCAGGAGTCGTCCCAGGCTGAAGGGTTGGAACCAAGGATGAGGACCTCCGTCTTGTCCGAGTTCAGCTTCAGGCGGCTGGTCCTCATCCATTCGGTGACGGCCTTCATTCCTTCGTGGAGGTGGGCTTTGGCGGTGTGAGGGTCTTTGGTGAGGGAGAGGATCAGCTGGGTGTCGTCGGCGTAGGAGATGATGTTGAGGTTGTGCTGTCGGGCGACGTGGGCGAGGGGTGCCATGTAGATGTTGAACAGCGTTGGGCTGAGGGAGGAGCCTTGGGGTACGCCGCAGATGATCTTGGTGGCCTTGGATCGGAAGGGGCGAGGCGGACGCTTTGTGTTCTGCCGGAAAGGAAGGATGTGGTCCAGTCCAGGGCCTTCTCTTGGATCCCGGCGTCGTGAAGGCGTGTTCGTAGTGTGTGGTGGCAGACCGTGTCGAAGGCGGCTGATAGGTCCAGGAGGATGAGGGCTGCTGTTTCTCCGTTGTCTAGCAGGGTCCTGATGTCATCGGTGGCGGCGATGAGGGCGGTTTCGGTGCTGTGGTTGCTGCGGAAGCCGGACTGGGAAGGGTCCAGGATGTTGTTCTCCTCGAGGTAGCGGGTCAGTTGTTTGTTGACGATTTTCTCGGTGACCTTCGCGGGGAACGGGAGCAGAGAGATGGGTCGGAAGTTCTTAAGGTCCTTGGGGTCTGCCTTGGGTTTCTTGAGTAAGGCGGTGATCTCGGCGTGCTTCCAGCTTTCCGGGAAGGTTGCTGTCTCGAAGGAGATGTTGATTATTTTCCGGAGATGGGGCGCGATGGCTGTACTGGCTTTGTTGAAGATGTGGTGAGGGCACGGGTCTAGCGGTGAACCGGAGTGGATGGTGTTCATGATCTCGCTGGTGTCCTCGTCGTTGATGTTGGTCCAGGAGAGCAGGCGGTTGGTGGTTGTGGGGGCAGTGGTCTCGGTGGTTGCCGGGGCGGTCGTGGTGTTGAAGCTGTCGTGGATGTCGGCGATTTTGCGGTGGAAGAAGGTGGCCAGTGAGTCGCACAGGTCTCGCGACGGCTGGATGTCGTTGGTGTTGGAGCTGGGGTTGGAGAGTTCCTTCACGATGTTGAAGAGCTCTTTGCTGTTGTGTGCGTTGTTGTCTAGGCGGTCTTTGAGTGAGGCCCTTTTGGCGGATCTGATGAGGTGATGGTGACTGCGGGTGGCGCTCTTGTGGGCGGCGTAGCTGTCCGCTGTCCGTTCGTGGAGCCAGATCTTCTCCAGTTTTCGGCATGTTCGTTTGGGAGGCCTGGAGGTCTTCGGTGAACCAGGTGGCTTTCTTGCTGGTGTGGCTGTTGGGCGGATTCTTGAGCGGGGCGAGGGTGTTGGCACAGTCGTCGATCCACTGTCTGAGGTTGCGGGCGGCGGTGTCGGGGTCGGAGGGTTCGGCGGGTGGGCTCAGGGCGAGGGTTGTGGTTAGCTGGTCTTCCGTGACTCTGCTCCAGCAGCGGCGAGGCATTTGTTCGGTGCGGTGGTGCGTGGTGGGCTTCCTGTAGGTGAAGTGGATGCAGTGGTGGTCAGTCCAGTGGGGTTCGGAGGTGTGGTTGAAGGAGACGTGTGGGCTTGCGGAAAAGATGGAGTCGAGCGTGTGGCCGGCGGCGTGGGTGGGTGTAGTCACGAGCTGTCTGAGTCCGAGGGTGGCGAGGTTGTCGATCAGGGTGGTGGAGTTGGTGTCCTTGTTGTTCTCGAGGTGGAAGTTCAGGTCCCCGAGGAGGATGTAGTCCGTGGAGGCGATGGCGTGTGTGCTGGACGAAGTCAGCGATGGAATCGCTGAACTGTGGTCGGGGTCCGGGGGTCTGTAGATGAGGGTTCCTCTGAGGGTGGTGTTGGGATCGGTGTGGATCTGGAAGTGCATGTGTTCGGCGGTGCTGAGGGTGTCGTCGGTGTTGGTTGAGACTCTGAGGGTGTTCCTGTGGACGATGGCGATGCCTCCTCCGACTCGTTGGTGCGGTCCCTGCGGGTGATCTTGTATCCGTCCGGGATGGCAATGGCGATGTCGGGGGCTGAAGCGGGATTCAGCCAGGTCTCCGTCAGGAATGCGACGTCTGGGGAGGTTGAGTCGAGAAGGTCCCAGAGTTCGATGGCGTGTTTGCGGGCGGAGCGGGTGTTGAGGAGGATGCATCCGAGGTAGTTGGGTTCTTTCCTGGGCGGTGGTTTGGCGGGGCGGGTGCTGGCGAAGCTGCAGTTCCGGCAGGTGAAGGGCCCTTGGGTGCGCTTCGGGGTGGCCTGGTAGCAGGCGTGATCTTTTCCGGGGTTGAGTGCGTGGAGGGTGCTGGCGTCGTATCGGCGTCTGTTGATGTGGCGGGCGTGGGGGATGCCCGGACCAGGGGGTCTGGCGCGGTCACGGCGCGGACGGGCGCAGACGGGCTTGCCTTAGGCGCGCCCGCTGCGCACGTCCGCTGCGCGGCCGCACAGCGGCTGCCATAAATGGGGAGGTGGGAGGGAGGAGCAGGGAATGGGGCAGCGAATGGGCAGTGAGGGGGCGGGGCCGCAGAGCGCAGCGGCGGGAAACAGGCACAGAAGGGAAAACGAGCACAATCAGGGCATCAAGGGGGCACAGAAAGGAAAAACTAGCACAATGAGGGGCAGCAAGGGGGCACAGAAAGGAAAAAACTAGCACAATGAGGGGCAGCAAGGGGGCACAGAAAGGAAAAACGAGCACAATCAGGGGCAGCAAGGGGGGCACAAAGGAAAAACGAGCACAATCAGGGGCAGCAAGGGGGCACAGAAAGGAAAAACTAGCACAATGAGGGCCAGCAAGGGGGCACAGAAAGGAAAAACGAGCACAATCGGGCAGCAAGGGGGCACAGAAAGGAAAAAACGAGCACAATCAGGGGCAGCAAGGGGGCACAAAAAGGAAAAACGAGCACAATCAGGGGCAGCAAGGGGGCACAGAAAGGAAAAAAACGAGCACAATCAGGGGCAGCAAGGGGGGCACAGAAAGGAAAAACGAGCACAATCAGGGGCAGCAAGGGGGCACAGAAAGGAAAAGCGAGCACAATCAGGGGCAGCAAGGGGGGCACAGAAAGGAAAAAACGAGCACAATCAGGGGCAGCAAGGGGGCACAGAAAGGAAAAACGAGCACAATCGGGGCAGCAAGGGGGGCACAGAAAGGAAAAACGAGCACAATCGGGGCAGCAAGGGGCACAAAGGAAAAACGAGCACAATCAGGGGCAGCAAGGGGGCACAGAAAGGAAAAACGAGCACAATCAGGGGCAGCAAGGGGGGCACAGAAAGGAAAAAACGAGCACAATCAGGGGCAGCAAGGGGGCACAGAAAGGAAAAAACGAGCACAATCAGGGGCAGCAAGGGGGCACAGAAAGGAAAAAACGAGCACAATCAGGGGCAGCAAGGGGGCACAGAAAGGAAAAACGAGCACAATCAGGGGCAGCAGCAGGGCACACAGACGGAGCTGTGTGGTGGGGGAGCGACCTACCAGTCAAGGTCAGGGGTCAGCTATGTTCTTCTTCCCAGAGTGATTTTGGAGGTATCTGGTAAGAGGTGGACTGGGTGCCTTTCTGTTGGTAATGTTTCCTTTTGGCTCGCACTCGCCAGACTGTTATCGTTGTGTGGGCTGCCCCACCTCTATGTGAAGCCTGCTGTGAGGTTTTCACTAGCTAGCATTGATATGTTCCCTCCAGGATCACCTTCAGAGGAAACAAATGAATCTCTGCCGTCACTGCCTCCTTTTTCTGGATGTTCAGGATACTCAAATTTTTGGCTCCCATATGCTTTTCAATATGTTGCTCCTTCCATCTGCCTAGTAAATTGTTCTAAAACTGTAACATTTCCCTAAAGTTTGTTGAATTTAGTGTTAAACATTTGTGTGTCTTTATAATTTCTTTGTAGTACTTAAGTTGTTCCTGATCGCAATGGGGGTTAGTCCACTGGGCACTAGAGGGGCAAATTGTACTGGGATTTTATGACATGATACGGAGGCTAAGATTATGCAAATCTCCTTTATTGCTACAGCTCAGCAGCAACAATTGAAGAGAATATAGAACTTCAAACAACATTCTAACATAGTATATAGTCCATAAGCACGCAGCCATCTTCCTTCTTTGTTACTGCTGCTCACAAGATAAATACCCTCATTACTCTCGTGCTTATTTGTCTATGTATTGCTTTCTTATGACTAGATATATTTATATGTATATCGTATAGTTGGGTCTTATTGACCCTACCATGTGAATATTTCTTGTGTTTTTTATTGGGGAGAACCTTTCTCTGTATTCCTTTTTTATTACATTATTCTAATTTAGATGGTAATCGTAATCGCTTTCTAGCAGAACCCCTCGTGACTCTCTGCTTAATAAGTTGACCCCGATACCCCATTGCTGCCCCCTCGACTTGAAAATGAGGTAATTGTCATTTTTACAAAGCTCGTAGCTATGCGCGACCTTTGAAAGCGAAGGCCGCACACCCGTTGCCTGGCAGCGCGTCCAGCGCGAGTCAAGCATACGGGCTGTGACCTTGTTACTCACTGCCCTCTGGACAGCTGCGGCCTTCCTCCCATACGCTTCTCACTCCTGACTGCGGCCGACACCCGAGACTCGCTCTTCCTTCCCCCACCGCGGTGCGGCCTTCGCAGCCGTGCCGCGGAAGGGAAGAAATGGGAAAGAAAAGAAAAGGAAAGTACCTTGGAGGCAACCGCGCACGTCCAATACGTGCATGGTTGCCACAGTAACGAGCAGCAACAGTCTTGGCAGTTGCTGCTATTCTGACAGTTCCTCATCATCGGAAAACAGCGGATCGACACGGGACACACCCTCACTGTGCATATTTTCTCAAAACGCCTGATTCAATACACGCTTGACCCCTCCCACACCTGTCCCGTATTAACCCCTTGAGCTTTTAGCTCCAAATCAAAAAGAAAATATTAGATCATAAAAAAAAAAAGTATTACTGACCTGTCAAACAAAGCCTAATCCAGGTATAAAAAAAAAAAAGAAAGGGGAGTATAAACTTGTCTTGTAATAACAACTAATATTATTTTTCCCCATAATGTCAGTCAACCCTGATTTTAAACCTCGAAGGTAAGATTGAGTCAATGGTCAGCAAAGCCCTTGCCAAAGTTATGGACTCCCTCGATGAGACCATTAATATAAAAATAGAAACACTTTCAAGGGCATGGCCCTCTACCAGCACCGCGCTTACTACTCACGCCAAAGAGGGGGCAGTGAAGGCCCCAAAGAAAAGAGCTGCACCAGAGCACCCTATCAAGGCTGCAAAAAAGACAAAAAAAGGAAAAACAGCACATTCACGCTTCTCAGGCGGTGATAAGAACGATGCCCTGGGCATCACAGGAGGGCAATGTACAGGCCCTGAGCTCCCTATCCACCTTGATAGCGATGAACCTCTGGAAGCAGAGATAGACCTCTCCTGTTCCTCGGAGTTTGATACGGACCTAGAGGAACTGGGGGATAAAACTTTGGGAAGCTCTGAAGAGGCAAGTAAGGCCTCAGGCTCCAAAATGGGCATTGTTAATCCCTTCGGGGGGGATCTGTTTGACCCCCTTTTAATTTAACACCCTCTATCACCAGAATGGCTACCTTCCCAACATGTAGCGGACTACATTACGTTCTGGCTGAGAAGGGAGATCCCAAAGGAGGACAGATCAAGATTGAGATCTGAATGCCCACGCCTTCCCGACAAGATTGCTATGACTCCTGAGCTTGACCCTAAGGTCGTGGCATTCATAACCAAGGGTACAAAAGACCCTAGGAAGGGAATAGACAAGAGCCTAAGATCATGTCAGGACCGTCTTTTGGACACCATAGGACCTTTAACAAAAATCTTTGAGATGGCAGAGAATGCCTACATTAAAGGAACACCAATAGACCCTAAGGAACTACATGAATGGGTCCAACGGACCATCTGCCTCCTTGGCAATGCCGATACCGCCATCTCTAACGAACGTAGGAAGGGCGTTCTCCTTAAAATAGACCCCAAACTGATAGAGCTGGCAAACAAGGAAGGAGGACCCACATCACAGGGGCTCCTCTTTGGGGAAGAATTCATTCACGACATGGCTAAATATGTAGGAGCTTTTAGCTCAATTCAAAAATCTCAACGAGACATTAAAGTATTTCTGGACAAAATCTTTGGTAGGGCCAGGAGAATGCCGGATCGGTTCCCCGGCCGTGGGCAATCAAGCTCAAGACCCTTTCTGGGACGTGGATCTAAGTTCTCACAATCATCCTTCTTCGGAAATCAATCCTTCTTCCCACAAAGACAGAGGAACCGCGGAAGACCATTCCGGGACGACAGAAGACAGAGAGGATTCTCCACAGGTTAGAATCTTGAAAGACCCTTCAGGTACACCTACAAAGGTGGGAGGGAGACTAGCCCTTTTCTCTGGGAACTGGACTATGATAACACAAGACCCGTGGGTTCTAGATACAGTCAAGGGTTACAAAATAGAATTTACAGATGTCCCCACTCGGTTAAAGAGACCCCGGGAGATAACCTTCTCACAGGAACACAAACAACTAGTGTCCCAAGAGGTAAGGGATCTGTTGGCCAAAGGTGCTATAAAAGAGAGCTCTGAACCAGGTTTTGTCAGCCATATTCTTCTCGTACAAAAGAAAGACACGGGACAGAGACCTGTCATAAATTTAAAGAGCCTAAACGAATGGGTAACATACCACCACTTCAAAATGGAAGGGATACACCTCCTAAGGGACGTCTTGAGAAAGGGAGACTGGCTAACACGTCTGGACCTTAAGGATGTGTACTTGACCATCCCAATTTGGCCCCCACACAGGAAATTCCTCCAATTCTCATGGGAGGGAAAACTTTGGGAATTCTGCACCCTCCCCTTCGGTCTATCTTCAGCCCCTTGGTGCTTCACCAAGGTCTTGCGTCCGGTAGTAGCATGGCTAAGGGAAAGGGCGTAAGGTTAATAATATATCTGGACGATATCCTTATTATGGGTCAATCCAAAACGACCGTATCTCATCACACAGATCTTATCATCCACCTACTGGAACATTTAGGTTTTGTAATAAATGCAAAGAAGTTGTGCATAATACCAAGCCAGGAAACTCAGTTTCTGGGTTTCATGGTGAACACAGTAACTCCAGAACTGAAATTACCAAGGGAAAAAGTAAGGAAACTTCACAAGGAGCTCAGAAAGATTCCATCAATGAAAGTTTTTCCCTTGAGGTTCTTAGCCAGGATCCTGGGTCTCCATTCCTCAACCATCTAAGCAATTTTACCGGGCCCTCTACATTACAGAGCCCTTCAGAGACTCAAAGAGAAAGCTCTCAGATCAACACTATCCTACTCACAAATGACTTTCTTAGACCAGGACTCGAGGAAAGAACTGTCATGGTGGCTAAAGAATGCGGAAGCCTAGATTGGCAGAGCCATCTTTGGAGAAGCTCCAGAGTTGATAATACATTGGATGCGAGTTTGGAAGGATGGGGTGCCACATGTGCCAACTCATCAACAGGGGGTCGTTGGACACACCACGAGAAGAAACTACATATCAACTGCTCGGAACTACTGGCGGGTTCTTTTGCAGTTCGGAGCTTCACCCAGAATTCAATGAAATGCTGAATAATGCTGCGCATGGACAATGTGTCTGCAGTGAAATACGTCATCAAGATGGGGGGACCACATTCAAAGTGTCTTACAGAGATCGCAAAGGGCTTCTGGCACTATTGCTTGAACAAGGGACTCTCCGTTATAGCGGAACACATTCCTGGTTTAAGCAATGGTGTAGCGGACTGGTTCTCAAGGAATTTCAAGGATTCCAGCAACTGGAAGTTAGACGGAGGGATATTCATGTCCATCCAAGCCAAATGGGGTCCCTTCGGGACCGACCTTTTCGCAGACAGGCTGAACACACAGATGAAGAATTTCTTCAGTTGGAAACCGGACACTCAAGCAGCGGGGTGGATGCCTTCCTCCAAGATTGGCAGGGTTTAAGGCCATATGCCTTCCCTCCATTTGTCATGCTTCCACGCCTTCTCTTACACGCTCGTCGGTATCTGCAGAGCATGGTAGTGATAACCCCCCTTTGGAGGTCTCAGGCATGGTTCCCAGTCATCTTGGAGATGACCATGGACTTCCCTCTCCTCATACCACCTTTCAGGGAAGGACTCTTGGGTCCAGAAGGTGAATCGCACCCTCTCATAGATCAAGGTCTAATGGTTCTGACGGCCTGGAAGATTTCAGGCGACAATGACAAATCCCAGGGCTTTCGCAAGATGCTTTCCGACTCATATCTGAGTCATGGGCATCTGGAACAAGGAAGGCATATCGACTGGCATGGAACAAATGGTTTCGCTGGTGTCTTCAACGACACTACGATCCAGTTTCAACTGATTTAGTTCACGTCGTAAACTTCCTGTCGGAACTCTTTGCTTCAGGTCTAAGTTACAGAACAGTTAACGTCTATAGATCAGCAATAGCTGCGGGACATTCCTTGGTTGATGGTGTCTTGGTGGGACAAAACCTTTTAACAAAGAAAATTATGAGAAGCATGCGGGTTCTTAACCCTCCAACTCCCAAATATATGGCGTTATGGGACGTCAGAAACGTTTTACAACTTATATCTTCATGGGGAGATAATGTAAACCTCTCTCTTAAGCGTATTTCCTATAAACTTACTGTGTTACTATGCCTGGTGTGGTTTAGACGAACCTCAGATGTTAAGGCGTTAGATGTTACTAGCAGGGCTTACCAACCTGAGGGAGTTTGCTTTTATCTTAAGAAAAGGACCAAAACTATGTCATCCTCTATCTTCTACCCTTTCTTCTCTCTGAATGAAAGTCTGTGTGTTGTCAAATGCCTAAAAGAGTATGAAAAGAGAACTGTAAGTCTGAGAGGAGATGGAACTCAACTGCTGATCTCACACAGATCTCCTCATAAAGCAGTTTCATCCCCCACGCTTGTGAGATGGGTCAAAGAAGTGATGAGTGAGGGTGGTGTGGATGTTTCTATCTTCGGTGCACACTCTCTTAGAGGCGCCTCAGCTTCCAAAGCTTTTATGTTAGTTGGAGGGCTCCAGGATATTCTTAGAGCCGCTGACTGGTCGAATGAAAGTATGTTTAAAAAATGTTACTTTAGACCAATCAATAACGTGATTGACAACGTACTTTAAACTTGCATAATGTTAGCCTCCGTGTCATGCCATAAAATTTAGATTTTTCACAGCCTGGTGGGCAGAAAATCTGGATTTTATTTAAGACACGGAGGCTAAGATTATCCCTTCACTTATTAACCCTCCCTAAGGGTTTTACATTATTGACCTATTGTGTCTTTTTTCTTCCAGAATAAGATGCCGCCGAATTGTTTTGAAAGGACTGGATCGTTTCACATCAAAGTTCAAGTTATGTTTTACTGAGTTTCTTTCTTGTTCGCAGCACTTGGAAAAGAAGGAAGATGGCTGCGTGCATATGGACTATATACTATTTTAGAATGTTGTTTGAAGTTCTATATTCTCTTCAATTGTTGCTGAGCTGTGGCAATAAAGGAGATTTGCATAATCTTAGCCTCCGTGTCTTTAATGAAATCCAGATTTCCTGCCCACCAGGCTGTGAATAATCTAAATTCTCCTCATTTACAGTTGGTAACATCCTAAGGGAAAAGAAGTCCATGCTCACTTCCTCCGTGTTTTTTTGTTTAGTGTAAATAAGCACATTTGTGGGCAGGTAGTCAAAAAGCTACACACCAACAGGCTGGGACTTCCCACAACACGATTCCAAGATGGCCCTTACTTATACCATCTAAAATTATTTTTCTCTTTGAAGACTGTAAGTAATTCATCCGTGATTAACTCAGCTGATCCATGGGGTTGTGATTTGCAGCACCCTCGATCACTCATTTTCTCTAACACTAGCAATTCCTCCGACCATCGACTGGCCCAATGCGTTGCCAAGCACTCTCCTTTCCAATAGGGCAGTCTGCCTGTGCCCACCTCGGTATCCCCATTCATTGCCCTCAGGTTACTTTCCTTGCTTCTGTCTGGCCCCCTGTGCTCACCAAATCATTGTCATATTGCCCCCCCTCTTTGTCCTCTTTGAGCCACTGTGTCCTGAAGCTCTGGGAGGGCAGATGTTACCCAGCTTCCATCTTAACCACACCACTGTAATTTGAGTTTTCATACAAGTAATTTTGTCCTTATATTGTAATGTCCTCTTAATTAACAAGTACATGGTTCAGACTGGGAGAACAAAAATCATTTGCATATTAATTTTAATTAACAAATATGTTGTTGAAGCACAATATAGAGGCAATGTTCCTCTAGATTACAAAATATCTTGCCTCATCTCTGCATCCTTGCCACTAATGGCTTGTATGATTCTGTGGATATAAGAAACACTAATAACTTGTAATATAATTTTCTATTTAATTGGCAAAGTGGTAGACATTGGGGAAGTTAAGTAGTAAAGATGTATTAGGAGAGCACTTCTCTCACTCTGCAAAAATATACAATTTTTGCCAAATCACCTAGATGACTGCCTAGTCTCTTCACTGTCAGGAGAAGCAAAACCTTAAGATTTTCTAGCCCACTCGGACTCACTTCCCTATGAGTCTCCTCTTTACTGCGTTTGTTTGCATTGTTTCTGATGCAACGTCTGGAGGGAACAATATGCTGTTGGCTTAATATTTCAGGTGCTTCTTGGAATTCACAGTTGTTGGAATTCTGTCTTTGTCAAGTCAAACACTTAAAAGATGATTGTGTGGGCTCAGTCGCCTCAAACCTCTGATTTCATTTAATGGCAACTGCCCACATTTAGAGGGATCCTCTTCTAGATTAAGCTTCAAAGCCTTTAACAGCCATGCACATATGATCATAGGGACGTGACCACCTACCCCTGCTGTCATCCCTAGAAAAAGGACTTGTTTTTGTCTTGCTACATTTTCAGGCATCTATGTCCTATTGGCAATGGACATGATATCCTTTTTCAATTTCGACCATCTGCATGACCAAGATGGAGATTTCACAGGTTCTACGTGTCTGCTGGCTAAATAATTATTCTAACTTCCCCTTAATGCCCTGCATCGTCTTCTCCAGCGTAGTTACACTATTGTTTAGCTTGGCAAGTTACCTCAGGGATTTACATTAATAAGTTACCTAAATTTTTGTTTGCTCTTGGTCCGTTTGGAAGTAGAAAATCGGCTTCTACACCTTTATCATTCCTTTCCTCTTGGAATTCATCATTGCGTTCCTCAATATTTCATATAAATCTCTGCTGCGTGAACTACTGGGCAGAAAACAATAAGATGATGGAAGGAAAGCTTTAATCTTAGACACTGGCTATCACTCTGGCTCCATTCCAGTCTATCATTTTTCACCCAGTACACGATTCCAGACCAAGACTATCCAGGTACAGATCAGTTTTTCTCTTGGTCCTGCTCCTCCACAATAGAAATAGTGCAGCGCGATCTCCAAGCCAGGTTCTCTCCAGATAGGAACACAAGCAACCCCAGACGGTTTCTGCCTACTTAGGCCTTTCACTGAGGTATAGGTTGATGCAGTGATTTGGAATGCAGTGTGAGCGAACACCAGTGGCAGAGATTAATGCAAGCATTCTTTCCATAACTTTGTTGTTTGTTGCAATGGGTTCTCTATTGGTTTGTGAGGTGGAGGTTATGTTTGAGTGTACTCGAAGGGCATGTAGGATTTTCCTTCGGCACTCTGTTGCAGTTTATGATCAGGTTCTTCCTTTTTTGTCCCATAGCTTTGTGCCCCGGGCCCTCTGTAGGCTTACACTGCTCACGCTGTTCTGATCAGTACATAAGCAAAGGCTGCTTTACCCCAAATGGCTGCTGGAAGTTTAGTCTTTAGTCGCTGTCTATTGGTGAACAGGCAGTCCCTCTCCCTGATGCCGTGTGGATGCTGCATGTGGTTACATCTGGACTTGTCATCACTAGATTGGTCCTGATTACACAACTGTCAGTCTGACTCAGACCTTGAATGTCACAGAGCATCACAGTTTGTCTTCTGATCCCTGCCCTTGTTGCAGCTCCAGTGTTCACTGATGGCCACTGAAGCACTGAGATGCACGTCCTGCATTGTCAGTCGTCATATGTGGGGAATGACCCATGCCAGATTGGAGTTCCCCCTTGAAATGTTCACCTTTCTGCCTGGTTATTGAATTGGCTTCCTCTGGGACCTCTGCGTTTCCTCGATATTTGTCTAAAACTACATTTATTACAGGCGTCTGAGGTGGATTTCTTCTTTCTGTAATCAATGCAGAGCTGTTCATGGAGCTCCAAACTATGCAGTGATATTTGTGGGTGGTTGACCACTCACTCCAGGTGAGTAATTTGTGCTCGCTTATAAAAGGCCACAGTTTATGCTGGTTTTCACAGGCACCAGGGTCCAAATAACACTTCTCTGTATGGCTGACTAATAGTACAAACTTTAAGAATGCAACCTGGAATGGAGGGATGTGAGACAGTTGGTAGCTTTTACGCATGGCGCAGAAAATGTGTTTCGTATATTTCAGTTCCACTAACTTCAAGCTTTGATCTGTTTTAGACCCGCGCACACACCCACACACATTCTTTTTAGACCTGCTTGGAGCATTTATGGCAAACATTGCATTTTGTGCTTACTTTAAGAGCCTTCTGGTCAGCCTCTTTCAACCACTGGCTTCATTTACCTTCAACCATTGCTCTTGGACATTTTGGTTTTAAGTTGATATTTAGATACGTTTTCCACCCCATTGGCCTGCATGAGGGACTATTTTGCGGTCTGTAAGTGGCCCGTGCGCACTGACTGAGAAGTGAGCACTGATGAAAGCTGCTGGGACATGGATGCCCTAGCGGCTAGCCAGATAGCACGCATGCAAACTTTAAACTTGTTCGCTTTGCAGAGCTTGTTCTTCATTTGGTTCTCAAATTCAAAGAACAGTATGGTTCAATTTGTGGCATACAAGATACTGTAATTCATGTTCTGTATAGGAATGGTCATTGTAGAGATTTTTTAGGCTTAATCAGCCGTTATGATTACATTTTGTAATAAAATCCCATTAATGAGCCACTTTTAAATGATACTTCATAAATACACTTCTGGAATGCATTTCCTTGTACAAAATGCTTATTTCATCAGAGAACTATTGACTGTAGGCATAAACATTATTAAGCAGTTTAGCTCATAACTACTATATAGTCTCGTCCTCTGCAGTTTAGCAGTTACCTTTAAGGGTTAATAAGTAAGGAATTAATTTAGGAGAAATTATATGTAATTATGAAGCAAAGGAATTCTGTGGAAGCTTCACTTCTTCCAATTCATCAGAAATGCATCATTCTATTGACTGACTTTTTTGAGAACGGCGATTGTGTGTAATGTAGATGGGCTATTTGCCTGCACGCCTTTACAGGGCTTCAGCTAATTTTGCTAGATTGCAAAGAAAGATTCTTGCCACTCTAAAAGCTCTCAGCGGAATAAACACAAGCAACATATTAGTTCATCCCATCAAACAGCACTAAAAGCTTGCATTGCTTGCCAGACGAAGCGGCTGACATGAGCAAATAAGACCATCCCTACACTGACAGACTAGGAGGATAATACATACATACCCTATGAATCGAGCAGTATTTCTGCAACTGAGATTACTTCATCACTGGTTGATCAATTATCGCCCATAGAAATGGTTCGTTGAGCAAGGGAAGGTGTCTATCAGTAATGAGTTTAGGGTTCCGATGCCAAAAATGTATCCAAAGCCCAGGAAGTTGGAAACCAGCAGAAAAGATGGCATCATGAATAGCAGATGGCAAAGAAGAACTAATACTCGCAGCAGGGTGGTGAGTAGGCAGATGAGCAATAGCACAAGTGATCATCTGTGTCCTAGCCATCGTTAAACTGTTTACTGGGTTTCTGTTTTATGAGTAACTGTTTGGAACATGAGGAGAGAATCGTTTTTACAATTTCAAAAGTCTAGATCAGTGGTTCTTAACCTTCTGACTTTTGTGGACCCTCACTTAATCATTACTGGAACCCGTGGACCCCCACTGAATCATAACTGGGATCCAGGGACCTCCACTGAGCCATTACTGGAAGCTGGCGACCCCGGCCGCAGCATTTTCAATTTTTTAAACCGCAAAACAATACACAAAAATATAGAAACAAACATTCATCAAATAAATACACAAATGAGAATTTTATTTAAATCACAAACAAATATTTAAAAAAAATACATTTTTATTTTAATGGGAAAGTTGGAGCTTTTCTAAATTCAGTTGAAGTCGTTCATTGCCCATACTGTATTTTGATTGATGCACTTGCACTGTTCCCACGAATCAATCTGAAGTTACTAACTTGATTTTTAGCCTTCAATTTAAAATTCCTTCACATTTACAGAACGTTTGTTGCTTCTTTCTGTACACTTCACTATCTGCTTATGTGTCGGTCCTTTCAGTGGACCTCTCGGGAATAAAGCCTCATGCTTTTATGTTTCTGAAAATTGATCTTTCCTAAGGTGAAGTCAGAATAAAGCAACAGTTACTTCAGGTTTTCTACCCTACAAGATTTGATTTCTTTGGGGATGTGATCTGCCAGATGCCCAAATTGTTTGCTGCATTAGGAAGAATATTTCCAGTATATCTAGCATGAATGAAAAGCCACTGTCCCAGTGGTCCTTTCCTACCTACAGAGCTGACTCATTTGCCTTGCTTCACCATCTTCTTATTTGAGAAGTTATGTTTTCACCTCCAATTTACACAACTTCTTCTTTCAGGCAAACAAGAGATTTTTAGAGCAAGCCTCTTGTTTTATGTTTTTGGGTTTTCGGCTTAAATAAAAACAGGTTTCCACACAATTAGCATGAAATGCATGTTATAGCAGAGTCCCAGGAACATGGCTATCCTGCTTGTTTCTTTGAAAGTTATCGTAAAAGAATTAGAGAATAGGCTAGTGGATAGTATTTGTCCCAACCAGTTGCTAGAAAACATATTAGGCTCTCATTCTAAGGAATTTCCGATTTGGGCAGAAATGGGAGCTTCATCTCGAATCGGGATTCCTAGTAAGATGATAATTTCGCATGTGGCACTACTGCATGTAGTATTACCTCATCGTTTTCAAGGAGCACTGTCCAAACTTATTCCTGGAAAACTTACCTCCGGAAATCTGCAGTGCAACGCATATTCTCCAGTAATTATCCATTTTATAGGGAATAACTTTGTATCACTAGGTATTTCTGCACCTGGAAAATACGAATCCCTACAGTATAGGTAATTTCAGGTGCACAGTTACCCCTGTAACTGTATTCTAATGGGCTTGGAATGAGAGCAGCTTTAGTGGCTCTTGGGCAAGGAAATCTGGAGGATCTCCATAACTGCACGCAGAGAACAACTACATGCTTATTATGTCTAAGTCATTCAGTGGAATTTTGGGTCCAAAAACCTCAAGCTTGCATGTTCTGGGAACTGATTTCTCATAAGGTAAAAGTCAGCATAAAACGGCAGTTTAGTACGTTAGCTGTTCTACCCCCCATGTTCGACTTGGTCTACTCAAGAAATCATTTATACATTGCAGGGCTGTTCAGTCAGATTTAGTCTTGTGGTAAACCTCAGCAATGTGGAAAAAATGCTCCATTTGCTCCCAGCATCAAATCTTTCACAAAACGAACCCATCTTACTAATGTAATGCAAGCATCATATATTTAATGTCCCTGTCTCTTAGTTCTTTTTTCACAGGTTCAAAGCTTCTCCTTTGTCGCTGCACTTGCAGAGTAAAGTCCGGAAAAAATCAGGCCAAGGTATTCTCAGAGTGTATTTCTCCTTTCTCTCTGGCTGCCTGAAGAATTGCGTCTGGTTTTGGGGGGGGGTGGGGGCGCCACTGGAGCTCTATGTGCTCTCTCAATGGAAAAGAACTTCAGCAGTCTTTTGGGTTGCAGCTTGTTTACTATGAAGTCCTCCAAAAATACGTAGACGCTCGGGCCCTCCTCCCCCTCCGGGGCCCCCACCACCCGTATGTTTCTCCCTCGCTCTACCCTCCTGGTCTTCCAACCTCGCGGCCTTGTGTGTGGTTTGTGTGTCGGTGTGAGCACCTGGGCCTCTAAGCGCTTTGTTGTAGACTGGAGCTGGGCAATGTGAGTTTCGGCATTTGAGACTTTGTCACTCAGTTTGGAGAGGTCCGCTGGAATCAGCGTGACCTTGACTGACAGAGTCTATTTTAGGTTCTAGTGAGCCCTTTATATCACTGATCGCCGCCATTATTGCTGCCAGCTGGGGCTTCTCTGCCCCTCCATCCTCTGCAGTTTTGGTGTTCTTCGGGACGGCCTAATTGTCCATCTTGTTGGTTTGAGGGGGGCCCACGCTCTTCGGTTTTACCATAGTCTCCCTGACTACTGCCAAGTCATATGCAAAACCAATCCGTGGGGCGGGGCCCGTAACCCGCCGAGCCACCACTGATGTGTTGTGAACCAAGGATCACACTACTTGCCGGCCGAGGGTGGATTTGCCCGCCCGCACCCCACAGGCCTGTTGCAGAATATCCTCCATCTGGGGCGCAAATTATGCCCCCCCTCACATGTCCTCAGTCGCCTTCTCTGGGCCCAATCTCCAGTCTTCCCTCATATTCACACCAACTGCGTGGGCCTGTCACAATCTACTTGACTTTCCAGTAGGCATCATTGCCCGGTGCTCAAGTCGTCCTGGGCCAGAAATTAGCCAAGCCAGAGTGGGGGGTCGGCTAGGAGGCCCGGGAGTCGTCTCTTCCCCCTACAAGTCAGTCTGGCCACCTGTTATGAAATGGGTGGCGGTGTCGAGCCAGACCAATCTAAACCGGTGGGGTCGACCTCTCCTCTCCCAAGGGTGGATCACCCGCCGGACTGCAGCCGCGCCCAGCCGCTGCCCGACTTGAGCACCACACACCCCTCCCGGACTCACACTACCTTACTGCTGGTTGAGGGATCTTCAATTTCGCACCGTCCTCTACACTGGATCTGGGCTCAGCTGCGTGCTCATTCGCACGCCGATCTACACAGTGGTCCCGCCTCTGACGGTTGGTCGTCGAATTTCCCTTGCCTGGTCACAACTCTCGTTGCAGGCTTCTCTTCCACACACTGTGGCCCCTCTGGCAGCACAGCCCTCTGCCAGCTTTCTGCCCGGCTAGCCACTGGCTGGAACGCGGACAAGCCCCTGTGGTCGGCCCTCGCACTGTGCCTCTCGGTTCTCCAGATCGGATAGTCTACCGCCAGGGGGCCGAGCTCCGCCCCTCCAATATCTCTGGTTTTGTTGCCGCCTCGTCTGTTGTTGATCAAGGCCTCCGGCCGCCCCGGGGGTCCGTAGCTCTGGAACGGGGAGGAGGAGGCATGGGTCGCCCCCACAATTCCTCACAACTCTTTAGGCAGGATAGATGTCCCATTGGGACCCGGATACGGTCGGTTGTTTTGGGCTTGGTCGGGAGCTCCTCTAAGTCACGGCCATCTTGGTCCGCGGTCAAGCCATGCCCCTGCCAACAATATTAAACTCCTATGTGACAACGTTCAGGTAAAGACAGTCCCCAACCCAGGTAATCTCTCTTCTGTTAAAGCTGATATTCCAGGCACTGCATGCAGTGGAAGTGGGCTTATTCTCTTTTCCAAATCTTCCACGGGAAAGAAAACCAGCAGTCGGAGGCTACTGGAAATACAAAATACTATTTATTTTGCTCAAGCAGGTAAGTAGTTCACAGCATTAAGATGGCCTTGAAAGAGTGAACCACATACAAAGGCTTCACAAGTTACATTTACACCACACTGAGTGCGTGTAGCAGAAGTCCAAAAGTTAATCATAGGCATGCCTGGGGTTTACAAAGCGGACGCTGACAAACACATTAGTCGTTACGCAGATAAGAACATTTGCATGCGCAAGGCAGGTCACATATCATGAGGAGCCTTTCTAGGTAAATAATTCATAGCTACACGAACATGGCAACCGTCAGCAAGAATAAGAGGATGAAAGGTTACAGCTTGTTCAGACAAGGCAAAATGTTGGTTTAAAGGACAAAATGACAGAACTGATGTCAATTTTAAAATACAATTTTTCACAAATGACCCTTTGGACATTAGTTCAACTTTTTGTTCCAGAATTTGCGATGTAATAAACTTTATACATTCCATAGGGCAGCAATGGGTGTTTTGATCACTAGGGACCTTCATAAGAATATATTCTGTCATGTATCTGCATTAATCTGTCTCCTCTTTCTGCACCATGGCTGCATTAGTCTGATGTATGGATGTTGGGGTGGGGCGGCAAGCAGAAGCTAATATGCCGCAAGACATGGGTAAGCACTGTACATATATCCTGTTTTGTCAATATCAGTGCCATTTAATCCCACCCAATATTAAAGTTATTCTATGGGCTAAATGTGATGAGGATTAGATCAAATGGAAGTGCTGTGGCACAGGCGTAGTCTTAAGTATTATAGAATGCACTGGGTAATTTTCTTCAAAATACCATGTTAAAGCAAAAATCTAAACTGAAATAACTAATACAATAAAATTATTATTAATCATCTTCTCTTTTCCCTACAGCATTATTTACAGGTAGTAAAACACTTATTTCTTCCCACTCAGCGGGGGTAGTAGGGTGGCCAAAAGGGTGTATCGCCATTCTTGCAGGTGATATATAGACTGCAGTGTCCTTATTTTTTTAACCTCACTGCACAAGTTAGTCCTTTAAAGGTGGCACTGTTGAGTGCCTGGCAGTTGGTGCTTGTTCCGTCCTAAGCACTTTCCTATCGAATCCTTGAATTTCCTTGGTCGTAAGTTATACCGTTGCACAGTCGGTTGTGGATCAATTCTTTTTGCAATGGGCACTCCACAGTCAGGGCTCAAGCTGTCTCCTTTTGAGGTTGCTTGGACCAAAATGGTGGGGCTCTCTTGACGTTGGACAAATGAATCCAGTTCTGATGACCATCATACCGCACAGCAGTTTGTGTCACCAACAGTACTTGCGCCGGCCCTTTCCATCTGGGTTGGAGACTATTTTTCCTCACAAAATTCAGCACCCAGTCCCCTGGCCTTAAATCGTGTACTTCTCCTTCCAAAGGCGGGGACCATGTGTCTCTGACCTGTTGATGAGTAGCAGAGAGGCTATTAGTCAGTTCTGTACAGTATTCCAACAATGCAGAGTGAGACAAGTCACAAAGCTTAGATGGAGATGCAATCCCATGTACATTGGCTGGTCTACCCATCACCACCTCAAAGGGAGATAACCTATTCTTTACTGTCAGGGTATTTCTCATTGAAAATAACGGTAAAGCATCCATCCAACTCAATTTACTAGATGCACATATTTTTGTCAATTTACTCTTCAAAGTAGCATTACATCTTTCCTCTAAGCCTGCTGCTTTTGCATGATATATTGTATGAAACTTTTGTCTAATACCTAAATTTAGGCACACTAAGTCCATTCTCATTTGAGAAATGTACCCTATTATCACTCCACAGACTTCGGGGCAATCCGAATCTCAGAAAATATTCCTTCAACAATACTTTAGCGGTGCTCATACCTGTATTATCTTGTAGTAGGAAAGCTTCTACCCAATTGCTAAAACTGCATATCTCAACCAAAAAATATTGTTTCCCACTACAAGGGGGCATCTGGATATAATCCATCTAGAGACATTCAAAAGGATATTCTGGCATTCAAAAATGGCCTTGGGGTACTGGTACACTTATTACAGAAATTCACTGCTGTCTTCCTCACATTGCTGTTCTCCCATTTTTTTAGGATGTTGTTGGTGATCTCATCCGCTCCAATGTGTGTTGGGACATGTACCATTTGGACCATTGGTTTTGCAAGCTATCTGGCAGTATCCATTTAGTAATTGGCTTCCCATTTACCCAACCTCCCAAGTGGTCACTAAAAACATAGCCCCTATCCTTCCTTCCTTCCATCCTTTCTTTTCTTGTTCATCAGCTAATGCTTAAATCTCCTTTACTTCAGCATAGGAGTAATAGGTATTTCCTTCATCATCCACTGCCTTTACTACATATGTCAGTGAGTTAACAGCTAAGGCAGTGTTTTTGGCTACTTCATCTGCAAATTTATTTCCCTGTCCTACTGCATCTGTCACCTTCCAGTGTCCGACACACTTCACTATTGCAACTTTCTTAGGTAGAGTGATAGCATTCAACAAACTAGTGATAAGATGGCCATGCTTTATTTTAGCCCCACTGGACGTAATGAATCCTCTCTCTGCCGATAACCTCCCACAATTTTGGGCCACTCAGAAGGCATACTGGCTATCGGTATATAGATTTACTGACTATCCTTCAGACAATTCGCGTGCACGGGTCAGTGCTATTAATTCGGCAGCCTGAGCTGATGCTTGCTCTATGTTACACATCTCTACTGCTGTTTTATTTGTGGTGATGGTGTATGCTGCTGAGGTGGTTCCATCTTTTTTCTTGAGACATGAGCCATCCACATAGAGGGTGCCATCTACAATAGGTAGTGGCAGGTCAACCAGATCCTCCCAACCCTTTGTTTCAGTTCCAATGGCAATCACACAATCGTAATTAAAAGATGGGGGGAGATAGAGGTTGAGGTTAGGTTCACCCTCCTAACTGAATGAAGTTTCACAAAATCTGGAATACCAGAATAAAAACCTAACCGTGGGGAAGAACAGGGTTTTCACTGAACATGTATGAAAATCCTCTTTCCAGAAAGAAAATTATTTTCTAGAGTCCCCTCACCCACCAGGGTTTCCCCTAGGTGGCATGCTTCATCATTGGGGTCCTCTCAATCCGCTGCGGATTGAGGCGTGCTGCGACTTGCGGAACTACGTAGGAGCACTAAGTTGTGGAAAATGTGTAGTGCAGTGAAAGTGGAGTGGAAAAACAAAAAGTTAAAAATACCTAATTAGTGGGCTAATATTTTATTCCTGCCCCTAGTTGGTATGACTAAAATCAGGGGTTAATAATAGGGAAAGTCTAACTATAATGAGTATAGAGTCCCTAGTATTGGGTCGACATGATAATGTGGTGGTTCGTAGAAGAAGGGTGCCGGAGGAAAAGGTGGGGGGCCTTGATAGGTAGGCCATCCAAAACTCTGTCCTCCTCTGTTCCTCATCCTCCCGCTGTGGTTACGTCGACTTCTGGTGTTGTTTCTTCGGCCGTGGCCATTGTCCGAGCTATCTGAGCCGGTATCCGATCCCTCTGTATTGGTGTTGTACCCTGGGTTCCTTCCAGACAGATGATAATCCTCTCTTGTATATGGGTATACTTTCTCGTGTGAGAAATTCTTAGAATCCTTTTTGAATTTCTGGTATTTTGTATCTTTAAGTGTTACCTCAAAATCTGTCATCGTTTTATTCAATTCCTCCAGCCTCTTCTTTAACTCTGTGACTGTTTGGAAGCTCTTGAGGCGAACCTCGAGTGTATGTATTTCTTCTTTCATCTCCTGCGACAGTCGTGCTGCTGTTTTTATGATGAGTACCAACCAATCTCTGGTACAGTGCCAGGAGATTAGGGAGGTGGGCGCGTTTTTAATCCTTTCTTTGCTTTATTTCCTCAGATACTACGTGTCCGTGATTAACCGTATGTATTACGTGTTAGGTGTATACACAGTAGGTGTGCACCTCATTAATTCCTAATTATAGGTTTGCTTAGGAGTGGCACGCACGGGGCTGGTACTCGTGTGGTCCTGAAGAAGAGCTTTGAGGGGACAGCTCGAAACATGTCGACCCAATACTAGGGACTCTATACTCCTTATAGTTAGACTTTCCCTATTATTAACCCCTGATTTTAGTCCTACCAACTAGGGGCAGGAATAAAATATTAGCCCACTAATTAGGTATTTTTAACTTTTTGTTTTTCCACTCCACTTTCACTGCACTACACATTTTCCACAACTTAGTGCTCCTACGTAGTTCCGCAAGTAGCAGCACGCCTCAATCCGCAGCGGATTGAGAGGACCCCAATGATGAAGCATGCCACCTAGGGGAAACCCTGGTGGGTGAGGGGACTCTAGAAAATAATTTTTCTTTCTGGAAAGAGGATTTTCATACATGTTCAGTGAAAACCCTGTTCTTCCCCACGGTTAGGTTTTTATTCTGGTATTCCAGATTTTGTGAAAAATCACACAATCGTGCTGTACCTCATCCTGCTCCAAAGGAAGAGGCATCAGGGTGGCTAAATTAATGGTGTTGCATCGTTCCAGAGTAATGTTAGCAGCCATAAGTGTTAACTCGTAATGTGTCAATCTAGGATTAGTCAAATGCTGGGTCTTAGTTTTGTTCAACAGAATGTCTACTTAGTGAGGCACATATACTGTAACCTGGTGCCCAAGAATAATTGAGTCTGCCCGTTTTAATGCTGCAGCCACTGCAGCAATGTTTCTAAGGGTAGTTCGGTAGGCCCCTCGCTACCGGATCCAATGCTAAGGAAAAATAGGCACAAGGTCTATTCTTCTCTCCATGTTTTTGCGTTAACACAGCCAAAGCACAACCTTCTTTTTCATGCACAAATAAAGCAATGCGTTTAGAATAATCAGGGGTACCCAAAGCAAGTGCATTGCAAAGAGCATTTTTTAAAGCCATAATGCTCAGTTGGTGTGCTGCGTCCCAAGGAACTGAATCTTCCACTTTTTTGTGAGTCAGAGACAACAATGGTTTCACCAGCAAAGAGAAATTCGGTATCCATTGATTGCAAAAAGACTATACCCAAAAATGTGTGAACATCTTTCTGCATTTTAGGCTGCGGTATATTTTGATCTGCCTTCATTCTATCAGGTGATGGCTTCGTCTCCCCTTTTGACAGGAGGTGACCTAAATAGGTAACCTCCTATTGACAATATTGCAATTTTCCTGGGGAAATCTTGTGTCCATCCAAAGCCAAAAATGTCAAAACATCATGCGTAGCCTTTTTGCAATTATCTTCAGAGTCAGCTGTTATTAATAAATCATCAACATATTGCAATGTCGTTGTGCCCTGGGGAATTGTACAATTATCTAATTGACTTTTGAGGGCCTGACTATAAATACTGGGGCTTTCAGTGTACCCTTGTGGTGCTTGACAAAACAAGTAGGACTTGCCTTGGAAATTAAAAGCAAACAGATACTGACTATCTTCATGTATGGGTATACTAAAGAATGCATTTTTCAAATCTGTCACTGTGAACTAACTAGCAGAGGGTGGTATAGAGAAAAAAATTCAGTGATGTCCGACACTACTGGAGACTGGGGATCAGCGTTTTTATTAATGGCTCTCAAATCAACCACCATGCGATACTTAACATGTCCAGTTCCATCATCACATTTCACCACAGGCAAAATCGGGCTGTTACACACGCTACCAGATACTTCACGTATTATATTTTTACTCAAAAGGTCAGTCATTACTTCCTTTAGTCCTTGCTCTCCTTCCCTTGATATTTTATATTGAGGTATACGTGGAAGTATGACATTGGCTTTTAGTCCTATTTGAACAGGGTCGTTGTTCATACAACCCGTGTCATTTGGTCCTATAGCCCATTAATTAGGATCAATAGCTCGCAACTCTGATGTTAAGGTGTTATTGTGAATGACAGAAAATTGTTTAGTGAAAGCATTCTTCCTACACGTCCGATAAACACCATCCGGTGTACAGTTTATTTTGGCATACATCTTTTTAGGCTTTTTCAGTCCTAATAAATTTAATGAACATTTACCTGTCAATACAAGTGGTATACTTCCTGTTAGTGGGCCGATAGTAAAATCTAATGAGTCTGATATTGGGCTTGTTATAACAGTGTTAAAGTATCCCACCGACCTATCTACCTTTCCCGAGTGAGAAACATGGGGGAGCAATCGGGGGGATATAGACGTGTTGGTGGCACCAGTATCCAAAAGAAACTTAGCTTCTTGTCCAGCTAAAGTCATTTTGACGTATGGACCCGATTCTCTCCCGGGCACCCCTATCGTGTCCATCCTGTAAAATCGTCGTCCTCGGTGTAATCCTGGGTGTAGTAAGCATTATTACGCATGTCAAAATAGGTTGACTGACCCAGTGAGGATGTACTGTTCTCATTCACCTGTCCTCTACCCCTACCTCTTCATCTCCCTCTTACATTCTGTGGCCCAGTGCCCTGACCTTAGCTCTGCAATGATGGGCACTCATTCTTCCAATGTCCCTCTTGGAAACAACAGGTACAAGTATTGTAGCCTAATCCCATCCTCTGTTGCGCCGGAGTCAAAGCAGCTCGGCCACCCCCTCTTCCACCATCCCTCATGAAGCCTCTCCAGCCCTGTGATCTACCTCGTTCTGGGAATGCTTGCTGCATAAGTGCCTCTGTCTTCTATTCTTTTAACTTCTTGTCACTTCTTCCCTTCTCTGCATTTCTTTTATTTCCGTTGTAGCAGGCCATTGTCAATAGCTGTGTTGGGCTTTTTGCAGTCCACAGTCTCAAAGCTGTTGGATGTCCCTCGGAGAGGTCCCTTCTGGGGTGCCAGTTGTGGAAGGGGGCTTTATTTTATTTTCCAAATCTTCCACTTGCATACGAAAGAAAACCAGCAGTCTGAGGCTACTGGAGATGCAAAGTACTATATATTTTGCTTGAGCAGGTGCATCACTTCACAGCACTAAGTTGGCCATGAAATAGTGAACCACATACAAAGGCTTCACAAGTTAAGTATACATTTACACCAGACTGAGTGTGTGTAGCACGAGTCCAAAGGTTATTCATAGGCGTGCCTGGAGTTTACAAAGCAGACGCTGACAAACACTCATTATGCAGATAAGAACATTTGCAGCTGCAAGGCAGGTCACAAATCATGAGGAACATTTCTAGGTAAATAATTCATAGCCACACAAACACGAACATGACAACCGTCAGCAAGAATAAATCAGTGAATGGTTACAGCTTGTTCCAACGAAGCAAAATGTCAGTTTAAAGGACAAAATGACAGAGCTGATGTTATTTTTAAAATACAATTTTCCACACTGCCTCTTTCACCACTCACCAAGGCTGACTTCAACCCAGCAGTTGGGTGTTGTCACCCCCTCGGTTTACCCACTAAATGTGTGCCTGGCTAGAGTTATGAAACTACTCTATCCATTCTGCAAAATCCAATTTTTGAACTTTTTCAATTGCTTATTAACGCAAGACATTTTCCTGGAAGACAAAGAACAGCCATTGTTGAACCTTTCCTGGGGGAACAAAACCCTCAGTTCACAGGATCTTAATTTGTGTCCAGTGTCCTTCTGCCTTTTCTCTGCAAGCCAACTTTCTGGATTGCTTTGTATTTAGATTGCTCGTCTACTTTCAGCACCATGGACTATATCATCTTCACTGAAACACAAGCTGACACAGGATTTGGTGACCAAATTTTTAAATGGATCAATTATAAAGTGTATAATTTTCTCAGAAAGTACTCAAATTGGTTCAATACTAACTTTTCAATCTGTGCCCAAATATTTGAGCTGTAGTATCCCACAAGAGTCTGTTTCTCCTTTCTTTTCAACCTGTATGTGCCCCCTTTAGCCTCTATTGTCTATCTTCTAGTGCATGAGGACTACACCAAATCATTGTGGTGATGTCACATCAGACCCGGAATCAAGCACTCTGACCAACTACCTTGCTCTAAACTGCTGTTAGATGTCTTCCGGTTGTATTAATTTAAACTCAACTAAGACCAAAGTGTTACTCACTTCTCAGTTTTTTTTAATTGTTTTTCACTGTGTTTTATATAAGCGAGAACTTGACCCGAAGGTATCAGGTATCAGAGAGCTTGACACGAGCACCAGTTGCGTTACATGAGGACACATTCATTTTTGTTAAGAACGGGGAGAAGTGATTTGCCCGGAATCGCAGGATGTTGCGCATCATTGCCAAGACTCTAACCCGGTTCCCCAGATTTGAGGTCGACCGCCCTAGCCGTTAGGCCACATCCTCTCTCCAGTTACTTTCACCCTGGCTCAATGGATGCTGGCTAGAGTCAAGGAATCCCTTTCCTTCTCCAGAGAAAGTTGTGCACTATCTAGGCATTTACCTTGGCATCAACCTCTCACTTGACTCGCAGGTGTCCAGGGAGTCTAATGTATGGTTCAGTTAACTAAGTACCCTCTGGAAACTCCTTCTATATACACATAACAACTGGCATACATCTGTTGTAAATGCTATAATCCAGTCTAGGCTGGCCTACGCAAACTTACTTTACTTGACTTCCTTCAACTTGTCCAAAATGCTGTAGCCCGTCTCAGAGCAGGTATTTCAAAGAATGATAGGAATTCTTCACTTGCCGTGAGTGTCCTGGTTACCCGACATGGCGGTCACAGCTCTCTGAGGTTTCCGTCTGACCCATAAACATTCGTGGGTGGGATGTTAGATTTTCTAAATTTGGTGACGTATGTTCTCGCAATGTGCTACGCTCTTTTGCAAAACTTCAGGCTGGCTATGAAAAGCATAAACACCAGCCTTCGGATACCTGCAACTTTGACAGGCCATATTTCCCTATATTACACACTTGACAGACATCCCAGACTTCATCCCACTCATATCAGAACTACTGATGGTGGACTTGGGGAAAATGTGATGAGGTGATGCTCAGATGTGGTCATTGGAGGGCGATGTGGGCCGCTTAGTACTGAACAATTGCGGGAAATCTGGCTGGCCCCATAGGCAGCAGCTATTGCCACCTGATTCCTCATAATCCAATTTAAATATCTGCATAGGATGGATTTCACTAGACAAATAATTTGGGCCTTTGCGCATATTCTCTGCCTAAATGCTTGCGGTGCAGAGGGCAGTCAGGAAAGATTTTGCATACTCTTTTCGTCTGTTTCAAGATCTTACTTTTCTCAGGGTAGGGAGATGGGAGGGGATATGTGGCTCGTGCCCTGGGGGAGATTATAGCGTGCAGGTGAAATATTTTCCAAAATTTGCTCTGCATTGTTTTCTCAGAGTTAGAGAGCATTAAACCAGTAGATTAAAAACTGCCATTTCTGCTCATCAGCATTGTCATTACCAAAGGTGATTATAGACTGGGACTGGCACTTTAACAGCTTACCAGACATTGAGGCCTGGGAGGGGTGTTGGTTGCGATGCAGGGCAGAAAGGAGATGTGATGGGGAAGAGCTAGCAGGGCGTAGCCTTGTGTGAAACTTAACAGTGGGCTTCTTACTTTTTTCCTGTAGTGGAGTGGGAATCCAGAATATGTTCTTGTCACCAGACTGACAGATTTTTTTTTTGTAAATTCTTTTTATTTGTTTTTTATTGTGCACAAGTAATGGGCAACTTCATTAGTTATTGAAGTTTACATAAGTTTGTACATGCATTTTAACACACTATCATTTCTGCTGTAGGTATTGTTACCGTTTATCACTGTGTTATTGCACTTTATGTTCAGAACGCGTTATAATAAAGGGTCTAACATCATTGTGTACATCATAGCGGTAATTAACGCCTATCGTTGGTACAAGTAGATGCATCACATTGCGCCGCAATGGGGGATATAACGTAAAACAGAGGTGAAATCAACTGGGATACACTGTATAGGAGGATATACATAGCGCTGGGCGTAGGTGGGCTTTGTGGTGAGTTCTAGTTTCTAGCTACTTTAGGACAGGACTCAAGAGGGAATGCCTCGGCTGGGCATGAGGTCTAATATTTGTGTCCCATATCCGTACCCTGCGGGTTGGGCGCTTCGAGGAGGTTGTCCCGTACGCTGCATGAGTAAGATTCTTCCTGGGGGGCTTCAGAGGAAGGTGGAGTGATCTGTGGGGACGGTTCATGTGGCGCAGCCTGCTTGAAAGTGTGGAGTAGTGTCGCCCATTGCATGGATATGTGATGTTTCCGAATGCCATAAACTTCTTTGTGCCTTAGCGCGTCTTCCTCTGATGCTCCCCATTTGACGACTGCTCCTCTCCAAGCTACCAGTGGTGGTCCCGTCGGGGTCCTCCAGTGCATAGCTATGCTTCGTTTGGCTATTAGGAGGGCTAGGGACGTGAATCGCGTCTCTTCTTTGTGTTGTTTTCGACGTTTGAATATGCCTAACACAGTAGCTTCCATGTGGTAATGTCTGCAAGCCCTGTCACCTCGCGCAGTGTGGCGTGTATCGTGCTCCAGTAGGAACATAATGAGGGACAGCTCCAGAACATATGGAGGAGAGTCGCGTTGGGCGCCAGGCATCTAGGGCATACGAATTGCGTGTTCGGGTAATAGCGCTGGAGAGTCTCTGGTGTTGGGTATGCACGATGTAGTAGAAAGTATTGTATGTTTTTGACTCTGTAGTTGCAGGATACTTTTTGGGGGAATTACAATGCTTGTTCCCATTCTTTGTCATGGAGTGTCCGCTGAAACTCCGCCTCCCACTTTTCTCGAAGAGGGGTGAGTGAGACCGCGCCGAGTTCTCGGATTGCTTATACAGCCATGTCACAATGTGACGTCCGGGACCCATCTGTAATAATGCATGAAGGACGGGGTGCGCGAGTGGCTTAGCGTCCGTCATGTGCCAGGCGCAGCGGCAATCTGCCTCCAGTTGCCCATCGGGAGATCCGTGTCTGCTACTAATTCTGCAAATGTGAGCAGCTGACTGCTAGCAAACAGGGAGCTTGCTTCTGTGATTGAGTGTTCTGTCCATATGTGCAAGGCTCATGCTGTGTAATGGCTATGGCCTCTGGGAAGGCTCACCAACGGCAGTAGGGGGGAGTACAGAGGGGCTGCCTGTGACATCCGGTGTGCGTTTAATGCATGTGTACGCGATCATCATTTGTAGTGGACAACTCTGCGTGGATTTGGCCCCTGCTAACAGCATACGTCAGATCACTGGGATAGCAATTGGTGCTGCGCTTGCGTGAGTCTCTCCCAGTGTGCGTCCCGCTGTCCACCGCGACAACCACTGTAATTGAGCTGCTAGGAAGTATGCCTCAAAGGAAGGAGCTCCTAGTCCACCCTGGTCCATTGGTAATTGTAATTTGGTCAGGGCTACCCGTCTGAGACCCGCCCCCCATATGAGAGTGCCGAGGAGGGTGTCCAGCTCCTGGAAGAAGGAACGGGGTGGAGCCACTGGGAGATTAGTGAAGTAATAGAGCAGTCGTGGGACTAGGATCATTTTGGCCCCTGCTATTTTCCCGATGGGGGCTAAAGGGAGAGTTTTCCAGAAGCTAACCGAGAACCGAATGCCTGTTAGTGGTTGCCTTCATGGATGTCCTGTGGTGTGTGGTACAGGCGCACCCCTAAGTAACTCGTTGCTTGAGCATTCCACGTTAAGTCAATACCTCCAGCTTGCACCCGCTGGGGAGGAAGATCGGCTGATAATGGGTATATTTTGGACTTGGCCCAGTTAACTTTTAGGCCCGCTATGCCCTCAAAATCCATCAGAGTGACAAAGATCTGGGTGAGATCCGAGGTGATGTCTCAAACATAAATGAGCAAATCGTTCGCGTACAGTGATACACTGTGCATAGTCCCCGCTATTGGGATTCCCCACTGCTCGCCCTCCCTACGAAGCCGGACTGCCAGCAGCTCCATCGCTATGGCAAATAACAGCGGGGGGAGCGGGCAGCCTTGCCTTGTACCTCTCAGTACTGGGAACGATGGTGATACGTAGCGCCCAAGCTTTACTCTGGAGGTCGGTTCAGTGTATATGAGTTTAGTGTAGGCCAATAAGCAGGGTCCCACTCCCATTCGCTGGAGAACCTTAAAGAGCTACGGCCACAATAATGTATCGAAGGCCTTCTCCAGGTCCAGGACCAGGCATGCAGCAATGGGGAATCGTCCCTGGACCTGATCCTGGACATGGAACAGCCGCCGGATATTATGGGAAGTGTTTCTTCCCGGTACAAACCCACACTGGTCCGGGTGTATTATCGCTGGGAGAATTGAGGAGTAGCGATCTGCTAGGATTTTGCCATAGATTTTATAATCTGCGTGTAGCTTTAAGAATGAAACTATTATTGATTCGCGCATGGACTGCGGCAGATTGCCCTCCTCCAATGCCACTTTGTATAGCTCTACCAATCGAGGGACTAACTGGGTTGAAAAGGTGCGGAAGAGCTCCAACGGCAGGCCGTCCAGACCTGGTGCCTTACGTGTAGCCAGGGCCTGCATGGCTTTTGTCACTTCTGCTGCATTGATGTGTTCATCTAGGGTGTTTTGGTCGTTTTTAGGTCTCGCCTGAGCCAGCGCGCATGCGCTGCTCTGCGAGGCTTCTACTAAGCACTTTTAACTTGGACCACACGCTCGTGCGTGTGCTTTTATTTTTGCTCACACGTTATTGGCCTTTGCGTGCGTCTTTCTAAGAAAGACAGCACGCAATTGGCCAAAGGCGGGTGCATGTCCCGCCTTCTCTCTTCCCTGGCCTAGGGAGCTCGGGAGCGAGCAGCAGCTTTCCTCCCTCGTATTGGCTCATTAAGCACAGCGTGCACTTTTGCTCCAAACGCGGTCGCTTTCACTTTCGCGTACCGCGCTTGTTTTATTTATTTACTAGAGTGCCGTAATGCCTTTCTGCACAGAACACCCCTCCCACCTCCCAAACATCAATCAGAGCGATGCCGTGGCTTGTTAATGGGTGTTTCAGGTGAGTTGGGGCACGGGAGTGAAGGTGTTCAGAGGCCAGTACCTACTGTAATTAGCACACGCACCCCACACCTCATCGTATTCAGCAGCAGCAGCATGTCTGTTTGACCAGGGCACTGTCCGTGCAAGGGCCGTCTCTGGGTCTGGACATGTGACAGAGGTGCCACGGGCCGTAAAGCAAGAAGTAAATGCTCCCCAGACCTTCTGCCCCCACCTCCCAGTTGGGCAGTAAAGAGCAGCCTTAATTGGGGTGCAGTGAGTCACTCGCGCCCCAAGTCCGGCGTAGCTGCACCGATAATGGCTGACCTTGATGCCAGCAGAGCGAGGCGATCTGTAGAGGAGACATGCACGTCCCGACGCCAGGTTGTGTCATCGCGGCTGGTGTCCGGGCGGTTTCCTGAAAGAATGAGCCTTTTTCTTTCATCGGCCTGCGCGCAAACCCCATGAACACAGTCAAAGCGCCAACATGGCTTTTACAGCGTGTAAATGCTGGCTGTCATCTCAGGGTTGGTCACCCGACACCTCAGCCCGGCTCTCACGGTCATGTTTTTATTCATCCTCGCAGCTGCCCGTGAAGCTGACCTTTACAGCCGCATGGTCTGGCGGGTATTTATTTTATGACAATATGGCTGACAGGAGGCACGCCAAGCCGCACCTACACGTCTCCCTTCGAATTCCCCTCAGAAAATGATCTCTTCTTTGATTGATGGCGCAGGCCTTTGACTGCTCTCGGCTCTTAAACGCGGCCTTGCCATCAGCGGCGTAACGTAAAATGACGACCCCTCCACCCATGCAGAATGTGATGAGGGCCCCTCCAGTCTACTGTATCTCACAGATATCTATCGACCTGGGCCTGCAAAGGGGCCCACTCTAGGGTTGCCCACTCCCTCACACACCCCTGCGCCGCAGGGGCCCGTGTTAGGCCCCTACTGGTCACTGATATCATATTTAGGCTGTGCGACAAACTGAGTGAAAAAACAGTGAAGCGAGGCAGCGAGCCAGCCACCAGCCGATGCGAGGCTCAGACTACAGGGGCATTACCGGCAGGCACCACACCTTGCTGTCTCAGGAGAGGGGCAACTTAAGACGCATCTGACAGGAAAACACGAAGCTCTGATGTATGTGCGAGCTATAAAACGGTTAAAATAGCATCTAAAATAATCCAGGACGTCCTTCTTTCGTGTCAGTTTACAAGCCTCAAGACTTTTACAGCCAGCACCATATTTTTAACCACCCCTTGGTGGAGCCCGGTAAGCAGCAACGAGCTAGTAAGGCACAGTGTAGACTGCAGCCAGGCGAGGGAGGCAAAGTTCCCGACGGGACAATTGAATTGTCTCTTACCACCTCGCCCCTCGCGCTTTGCTTAATTACGTTAGGAGACAGCCTCATAATGTAATCAATCAAAGCGAGAGGCGGACTAGGAGTAATTTAGTTAACCAGTAAGTAACTGGAGCCTTCCTGCTTTTCCGCTCATGTGGGATGTGGGATGTGGCATGTTTTGTACCACCACCCTTTCATATTCAGACGTCTCAGACAGAGCCTCTTTAGGACTCAACACGGGGTTACCTGGTATTGTTGAGGTATGCTAGAGGAACACATTGCTACATATAAGGTCACATTTCTTCAAAAGGAAAATGACATGATGCTGAAAAACTTTGCTCGCATTTAAAGTCATTACTGCATTATCGTTTCAATTGTGACTTTTGTATGCCTGGTTTCATTGACCAATTAATCTTCGGTTTGTAATGGGAACACATTACACAGAGCACCTTTCCAGAAAAATCACACAACGAAAAGTCATTATATATCAATATTGACACAAGTCCCTGCAAAAAAATAAATTGATATTTTTGTAAATGATGGGGTTACAGTTTATCCAGTTATCAACAATCTAAACATCCATAGAGGTTTGTAATGTGTGTGTATATGGAAAATATAATGCAAGAAGATTCTTTCAGTTTAGGACATTTTTGATTTAAGAGGTGATATTAATTCAGCACTAATATAGTAGAATCTATGATTGATTCATGCTGCAAAAATGTCTCAGCATATTTACATGTTCTGAGACCTGGAGAGGAGACATTTATCCCAACAATCCAGCCATTAGAGGGTGTTCTTGTTTCCTTTCAGCAATATCTAATCAGATCACGCAAAGCAGGCCGTGCTATTGCGAGCGGTGAAGTGCGTTGCGGCGGATGAAGAATGCGTTGCGGGTGGTGAAGAATGCGTTGCGGGCGGTGATGAATGCGCTCTCCTTGCTGTGGACAGTGCATTGCTTTGTGGCAGCATCAGTTAGGGGCATACAGAATCTAATATAGAAAAGTATGGGGGTAGGAGGGGATTGTGGGCATCGGTAAAAGGTTTCTCTTCACTGTAAAGATTTTAAGTAACCACAGTGTTCCACACTTACAGATTACCGGTTTGGGGTAGCGATGAAGAAACAAAAACAATTCCAACAAGCATTGGCATAGCCAATAGGTCTCGCCTTTGGGACCTTGTAAGTGTTTAGTTATCCAGCACAATATCCTTGGTGCAACAACATCAACTGCTGCATGGCTAAACACTTATAAGGTCCCAAAGGCGAGACCTATTTGCTATGCCAATGCATTTTTTGTTATACAGGGCAGAGGGTGTGCATCCAGGAATCCGTCCAGTATCGCTGAGGCTACTGGACTATGGGCCTTATATATGATCGAGTAATATTGCGGAAACGCCTGCATATGGATGCTTGGGAGTGGACCAAGGTTCCTGCCATGGTGCGTACTGCGGTGATCGGCTGTGAGACTGTGTCTCGTTTCACTAGCAAATCTAGCAGTGCCCCGGCTCTATTTCCTTCCTTGTGTACTCTGGCCGCATGTGCTCTAAAGTTATATCTACGGAGATCTGCGAGCACCTCAGTATATGCCGTTTTAGCCTCCGCCACCTGTTCGGGCGTGGCTTCATTTCTGTCTGCTGCCTGCGTCAGTGAGGCCAGTTTGTGTTCTTTTTCCAATATACGTTGCTCTAAGGTTTTGTGCACTCCAGAGATATGTTGGATGCACGGGCCCCTGATCACTAATTTGAATGTGTCCCACTCTACAGTTCTGGTTGTGGCTGTGTTGGTGTTTTCGCGGAAATAGTTTTGAATGTGTGTTGTTTGTGTTTGTTTAAACGCTGAGTCTTTTAGACATTTGCATGGCAGGTGCCAGGTGGGAACTGGTGGCGTAGGCGGTTGCCATGCTAGGGTAAGCGTATGGGCGTCATGGTCCGATAGGACCTGGCCCAGGTACTCCGAGTCCTGAACTATAGGAAGTATGGAGGGGGAGCATAAACGATCTAGGCAGACTCTGAGATCATGCGGTATAGAATGAAATTAGTACAATCGCGCATCGGGGTGTTTAGTGCGCCTTGCGTCTGCCAGTGTCCAGTGTTCTATCCATGTATTGAAGCGCTTTGTTTGTGGTATTGCCGGGGAGGTTGGGTGCGGCGGACAGGATCTATCTAGGAGGATATTTTGTACGCAGTTGTAGTCCCCTCCTAATATCCAAGGCGTCTGGGTGTATTGGGCTAGGGGGTGAGCGAGGGAGTCCCAGAATTTCCCCTGCTCTGTGTTCGGCGCATAGATGCTTCCTAGTAAGACTGGTTGGCCATCGAGGAGCCCTTGTAAGAAAGCATATCGCCCCTCCGCATCTGTAGTTCTGGACAGTTCTTGGAATGGGACTCCTGGCCGCAACCATATAAGTGTTCCCCGCGCATACGCGGAATATGTCGTGGCACAGAATGTGCCGTGCCATCCCCTACGTAACTTATCAAGTTAGGTGCGTTTCCTGTAGTAGTGCTATCTGTGCGTTTCGCCGTTTTATATAGGCGTACACTGCATATCTCTTGCCTGCCGTATGCATACCACACACATTGAGTGTGAGGATGGTAATATCACCACTATGCACCATGGGGTATTGGAGGGGTCTGGGATCTAATGGTCCGACAGGGTGTGGGACCGTGTTGCGGCATATGTGCCTCTTTGAGTTTGACCTTGTTGCTTTGGTCTAGCTGAAATGCCTCATCTACCTGCGAGCAGCTTTTCAGTGTAGTGGTGTGTAACATAGTAGGGGGTATCAACTGGGGTGGGATACATTCCCAGTACATGGGACCTACCGCAACAGGCGGCACGTCCAAACATAGCATGTTGCAAAAACTCTAATGTATAGTGGGGGGGGTGGTTCTTGCTGCCAAGGTGACTCTGTGAAGGGGCACTTGCAGGATTTTCGTGTGCAGGGGAGCCGATCAGTGGTCCACCGCAGGACTCGTGTAACATTACAGCAAATACGATATGACATTTTGATGTGGGCTATGTCACTGTAAAGTTCATTGCATCTGAGGCCACTTGACTATATCAACGTGTCTGCTTTCTGTGGCGTGACCAGTGGTGGGGTCATTGAACCCGCCTGCAACGTGGTCTCTTCGCTGCCTTTTCTTCTTCTGATGTGAAGATGTGCAGGCCTTTGTCTATATCCGTTGCTGGTGTGGGTGGCCGCAACTCCGCCGCCTGTAGGGCTTTCCTCCTCTCTGTAATGATTTGCTCCAGGTCCGGAGACCCCATGGACTGGACGTAAGATTCAATGTTAGGGTGCTTGCCTTGCCTTTTGGGGCGACGTCTATTGCTGCGCTGTGTCGGAGGACGTTTAGTGTGCTGAAAGTTCGAGCTTGGATGCTTGTTACAGTTATGGTCCGCCCAGTCGTGAGCTGCCTCATGGTCCGTGAAGAAGACAGTGGATCCACCTTGCATTATTTTGAGGCGTGCTGGGAAGAACAGTGAGTATTGGATTCCATCTTGCCAAAGTCGCTGCTTTACCTCTAAAAACGAAGAGCGCTGGCGTTGCACTGCCAGAGAGTAGTCCGGAAAGAGCATTATTTGTTTATTCTCGAATTGGAGGGGGCCATGTTACCTGGCCGCTCGGACCACGGCATCCCTGTCTCTGTAGAGCAGGAACTTCACGGTCTTCGGGCGAGGTGGGGTTCCTGGTGGCGGTCTACGAGCCGGCACTCTGTGGGCCCTCTCTATGGAGAAGAACGCGGTGCGGTCTGCTTCTGGCGTGAACGACCTTGTCCAGTTTTCCATGTATTCAATGGAGTTATTTCCTTTCACGCCCTCCGGAAGGCCTAGGACTCGGTTATTGCAGCGTCTCGAGCGTCCCTTGAGGTCATCTATGCGTTCCTCCATGATTGTCATCCGACCTTGTAACGCCTGAAATGTTTCTTGATGTGTCTTGATGGACAGTTGCAGAGTGGCTATTGTTTTTCCCCCATCTCTCACCCTGTCAGCCAGTTTGCGGTGGTCATCTTGCAGCAGGCTAGGGTCTGTAACTATGGTACCAAAACGCTCCTCCATTGATACTCTGGAGTGCTCAGTAGCTTCTAGGACCTTGTCCAGTTTCTCGGACATGGTCAGTTCTGGGGGAGCCGCCGTGCCTCTCTGTGGGGGTTTTGCACTCGTGGGGTCATCTTGTGTTGTAGCAGGCGCCATGGAGCTTGTGTGAACAAAGCGATACCAAAGGGGATGATGGACGGAGCGCTTGAGCAAATCAAACAGCGCGTGGTTTCCCCATTCCGTCCACGAGTGGTTGCGTCTTGCAACTATAACTTCCGTGCACCGATTCGAGTTTAGGGTTCGGTTGTTCGTCAAACTCCTGGTCGGGTCCCAAAGGGCTGATGGGTGAGGGGGTTTGTATTACGCTTCGTATCACTGTCCTGTATTGCAATTTACCCGATCCAAGGGTATTCCTCAGTGCAGGAGTTTCGTGACCCGTTTCTTTGTATTGTTCCAAGCAGATCGTGCTCTGGGGATGCGTGAGTTTCTATTGTTGCCTCTCTTTTGTGTTATACTCTGCTACTGCATATGGATTGGGGAGAGCGTTCTTAGCTATCTTGCTGTCTTGAGCCTTTCGAGTGGTCACCGTGAGTGTTCTCATGCTGGGAGCTTGCTTTAGCTGACGAGACCCTCTCGCCGTGGCCGCAGTCCGCTCCTGCGTGGTTCCTACTGCGTGGGATCTAGTGTCACCCTTTGCTCCACTGCCAGGTATCGCCACAGTTCGTACTGGCATTCGCTTACAGTCTTAACTAAGTATGCTCGATAAGCCGCTCCTACGATGTGGTCCCAGTTTGGAGGCGCGAGGGTCTTCCTTCCCGCTGCAGCTGTGCGCTGTTGCGTTGAAGCTCTTTTGGTGGGCTACTGGGCCATGTCCTGGCTCTCGAGAGGGTCGCGCGGGGCTCAGTGCGGCTGCTGGAGTTAACGGTGGGGGGGGGGCCCCTGCCATCAGTGCTGGTTGTCTCTAGGGCCGCTTGTGTGCGTATCGGTTGAATATACGTTTGGGGGGGGACCCCCCGCTCACTTACCGATGACTTCCGTCTTGGCGACCGCCTCGGTCGGTCGGGATGTTTCCCCCGCTCCGTGTGTGACTGCGCTGCCTCGCGGCTCTAGCCAGGCTACGCGCTCTGTCTCGCCGCTGTCGAGTGGGGAGGAGGGGCAGGGGGCCAGTCGAGCTATTTCCTGCTCCGTTGGCCGACCTCTTCTTGTTTCGGCCCCCGCCACTCCCTGGGTCCGCGACTATGTCTCCGCCTTCACTGGATGGCAGGACTCCGTTGGAGACATCCACCGCTGCTCGGATCATCGTTCACTCGCGGAGGCCACCATATTGGATCTGGGTCCGTGTCGGCAAGGGCTCCGCAATCCGACAATCCGTGGCACCTGGGTGAGTGCACAACCTGTGCATACTTCCTCCGCTGTAGACACTCTTGCGGCTCCCCTGGCCCAGTGAGTCCGGCTTAATTCGTGCCTGATGTCGAAGCCTCAGCTAGGCACGTTCGCCATCGTAGCCTGCTTGGCCATGCCCCCGTCACCAGACTGACAGAGGATGTATTACTGAACGTCTTCTTGCTCATCCATGATGTGACCATATGTTAATAATTATAATTATTTTTGCCTGTTGGTGTCACCAAATGCCAATAAAATATTACATTACAAAAAAAATATCTTCTCTGGCTTTCCATCCGGTCTAGAGTTCTCTTCAAGCAGGTCTCCTTTCTTGGCATCCAAACTGGTACTTTACCAACATAACGGGTCTTAAGTGGAACATAAACTGTTTCTGTTTACCCTTTCCCTGAGTTAGAAGAGCCACCTACAGAAATCAGGCCCTCTCCACTGCAGCAAGCAAATAGTGTAATTCCCTTCCAGTAGACCTATGTGCAGAACCCAATCTATCCAAAACCTAGATTTAAAATAGTAACCCCCCCCCTCCCCCCCCCACACTTTTAATCCCATACGTGCTGAGGAAACCAGGACTGCTTCCTTTTTAGGTCTTGCTTACCAGGCAGCTTAAGCTGTTAGTTTGCAAAAATACCTATTGTCAGCTTACAGTGGACCAGAGCCTGTCTGTTGCTTACAGTTGATTGGATTTGTCATTAATTTGATTGTTTTTCTATTCGTTAGCTTGTGTATGCTTGCCTTCCTCTTCTTGTGTTTGTCCCTCCCCTGAAGCATGCCCTCTTTGCTTTTGTCCATCCACTGCTTACTTTTTTCTTTTTGATTAAGCACTCTGTGAGAGTGCAAGTGTTTACAGCTGGCGTCCTCACACAGTTTCTCCCCTCCACCCCCTGTCGTCCGGGCTTCATGTTGCTTTCTCTCACACATGTTTCTCCACTGCCACTCTGTTACGCGTTTGGCCTTGTGTGCTTCTCCCCTTTGCACTGCTTTCTTGCCTGTGCCGCTCTCCCCACCACACCCCACATTGCGCTCTATCACCTGTGTTGTGTACTTCTCTTCCTACCCTTTGAGTTGCTTCCACCACTTGCTTTTGGAAGAAAAAAAATGCTTTTGTTACTTTTTTACTTTTCCAACTTAGATTGGTAAATAAAAAGTCCCCTTGTTATTTGTAGTTGCGTGCCTAAAATTTGACATGACTGCATCATCGTTCCTTGTGTTTTTTGGGGGGTTTGGGAAGAGTTTGGTTTCCTCTCTAGCCATGCTCCACAGCATTACTAAAAACCATTGGCAAAGTCAGTAGGTCTATCAACATAATCATTGTTTCCCAAAAACAGAACATTCCACAACGCTCAAGAAATTGAGGACTGCCCCCTGTTGGTAGGTTCTAACTGATGGTAGGCAGCATCACTCTGCTCCACCTGGAATGTGAAAACACATTACCTTAGCGGATGCTTAGCGCAATTATGTTTCCACCTCTGGTCCCAAATACATTTTTGGAATAGTTGTTGGGGGAGGCTACAGTTCACTTAAAGCACTGGTCTTCAAACTTTCTAATGCTGCGCCTATCCACCACCCCATCTTAAATATTTTTATCGGGGCCCCCAAAATGACGAGCCTTTTTTATCGAAATTATTCTTTACAAAGTTTAATTTTGCAAGCAAGTTAAAGAAAATTGGAGCTTGAAACGGTCACTCAAACATATAGTAAACAAGCAGTGCTTTAGTGATTTTCAGTTATATTTCAATACATCAACCAAGCCAAATATTTTAAGTTGGAATGTGGGGTAGAGGGACACAATAAAATCATTTTCAAGAAGAAGTGTTATATTTTACTTTTGTAATAAATCCCATAATTGGAAAAATATCTACTGCTAGTGCATCGGCTCAGCTGAAAATGTATAGATCTGAGGTTTAAAGTTGAACTCCACATCTGACACTTGTTTATTGAAGTTGGGTGAGTGGGGGGGGGGGGGCGAGAATCTCTAAGATCATTTAGTGCATTATCAGATTCAGAGAAAGACCTCTGGGAAAGCTGAAACTATTTTGATTATACTGCACATTTTTAAGCTTTATTCACATTCCTCCCCAAATTGTATCTTAAGTGACCCTGTTTCTTCTTTAAACACTCCTTTTCTCCTCGTTCTACTTTTTGTCCATGTTAGACTTTTTAGGATGATTATCTTCTGGGAACTCACTTCAGCTAGAGAGTGATTGGGAATTTGAAGCAGTGAGAGAGCGCATGTTATTAGAAAACACTGGTTGTGAGGAGGGACATCCAACCATCACTCACTACTGTATATTTGGTGCCAAGGGTTTATAAATTGTTGTTCCTCTACCTGTTCAGTCATCGATGTTATGGAGCCCATAACCAAATTATCCCTCAAGTTCATGTTAACCAACAGTCCTAAATAGGATTTTTACCAAGATCTAAATTGTGCCCTTGCCACCAAAACTAAATTTAAAATTGATTTCTAACATACGCATGTTTTATACCATTCGATTAAATCCTTGCTCCATTCCAAGACATTTTCCAAAAAGTCACGATTACTTACTTGCAGATTATTAGTAAATTTTTCAACTAAACTGAATACATTGTTCTAATTCTCTAAAGAACAGTTCATCAAACTAGTCTTTTCCAGCTGTTCATTGTTCCTATTTATCGCTGCAATTCAAATGTACCTATGCCACGTGTGTCAGTACTTTCTTCAGTGTAGAACTATGAGCAGAGTACCTGATATCCGTCATAGGATAGATGCTAGAAAGGTGCAACCAGGGGAGGTGGTTTCCCCAAGATGTAGGTGTTCAGGCTCCTTTCACCAAAGTGTAATGAGATGCAAGCGATTTTGCAATCTTTGATATGTGTACCAGTCTGGTCATTTAAAGGAGAAAAACGAGCTTCAAGAGAATGCGACTATGATCATCACCTGGATATAAATCTTTTACTCCCTCTGAAAGACTAGCTTTGCTAAATGACATTTGTGGAGTGGTTGATCTTGCAAACCATGGCACCGGCGTCTGCTAGAAGCTGCAAAAATCTATTAAGCACTGCTGGAGACCTTCTGTTCCCAGTACGGTTGAGTGGCCAATAGAAATGGCGAGGGTTGCCACCTGTCAGGTTGTGATTTATGGAGTTGAGGAAATACAGGCCTTTTCACACAACTCTGGGAACTTTTGCTTTAGGCTTGGATGCAGTGACTGCGGTTTGGCTAAGCTTAAGTCCTGCAATGATTGTGTGAGCCCCCCTAGGCTATAAGTCTGATATTTATGCACAACAAAATATTCTCTCCGGTCTCTGTCCCCCTTCCTCCTTTGTCCCCTTCCTGGCTTGATAGTCTTTTGCATTATACTTGTTATAAAATAAGATACGGCCCCTGCCCAACTGTGAACGTGAGTCTTGTTCTATATTTGGTGACTGGACACTCCGTGTTAATTGGAGGCCTGACATGATTTTGAAATGTTTCTGTTGATATTCATTTTTATGGTGATTTAGTATTGGGTACATCGCTATGATAGACTTGTTTGTCCAATGTCTAGACTATAGTGAATACTAGTGGATGATGGCTACTTTCATTTACTTCAATAAAGAATTGTTGCAAAAAATCTCATAGATGATTGGATGGAAAATATCATTAGAGCAGGGGTCTCCAACCTTTTATGCAATAGGAGCTACTCTGGTTCAATGAAAATCATCCCAAGCTACTAATATTATTAGTGTTGTAAAAGTAACCACTTAAGAAGGGAATACATTAGTGACCACAATATGCAAGATTACTTTCCATGATCGCTTCAGTTCATCAGGCGCTTTTGCCAGTAGTAATTCAGAAAAGGCTGTGTCAATGTTGAATGCCTGTATGTGGGTAATACATAATAGCCACAGCTGCGATGTCCCTAGCACCAAGGAAAATATATTAGTAGTAAGTCTCCCCAACGCCACATATTTAACTCCAATATCAGGCTTAAATATATTTTTCAAATTGAACTATTTTGCTCCAAACATCAGTGTACGAGTTTTGAAAAAACACATTGTACGCCTCCAATGCACACTTTTAAATTTTTGTTTACATATATTAATTCAACCAAGAAAACGTTTAATTTAGAAGGCTGGGGTGCACATGGAGAGCTACATATAGGTTGCTGAAGAGCTCCTGGCAGTTCACAGGCTACTTGTTGGAGAAGCCTGCGATAGAGCAAACACTAGCGTTACTAGACCGTAATACAGACGGAAAGAGTAATTGAGGAAGAATATCATTAGATTGAGTGTTCTAAATCGGATAAAAAGCTTAAATCACCTGCAGTCTCATCACCGGTTTAGGCAGGTTAGACAAGCCTCTGTACTTCCCCTTTTAAAGATGCCTCAGTACTGGCGGCATAGTTCATCTGCATTGCTAGTTTAACATTCCGAGTGAAGTCATGTTTAGGGAATATGTGTGTTAACCCAACTTCAGCTGAGCTACATCCTTCATCTAATTCTGTGTTTGCACAGGGAATCTCTTGTTAGAGATCAGACAGAACAAAATTACCATCCTACGTCAGAGGGCTTGCGGTAGGCAGAGCAGATTGGGAAGTGACATGTGTTTGATTCACCGATTTAGATCTGCGTGCCAACTCTTCAGAGGAAGACACGGGTAAGTCATAAAAAGAACTTGTGTTAGTATGACCAGTTAAACATCATAGGCTTATACTGTCAAAATCTGTGGTCAAGAGAAAACCTAGTCTGTTTCCTTGGTACCAGAGAAAGTGCTGGAAGAGGCCCTAGAAGACCTTACAGATGCGTACACCATGAAAACCTTCTTGGGGTTCCTTAATCTGCCATGTTGCTTAGCAACGGTGCACGCAGAATGCGAGTTTCACCTACTTCCTTAAATACACATGCAGTTCAAGAAGTAACGGCCACAGTTTGCAGCTCGTTAGTTAAGTGGTTTCAAGTCTGACCAGGCAAGGTCATACAATGACACCTTACTGGTCGCCTTTCACCCTCCGAGTGTTGTATTCAGGAATAAGCGATGGGAATTTCACCCGGGTGTTTTGATCTCATATAATTACGTTTAATGCAGAAGAAACCAAAAACTACACATCTGAATATTTCATACGGCTGTAAAGAACGATTGATTATTTGGCATGGAAATGCTTTGTTTCACTGATCATGCCAATTCTTGTTTTCTTTGCAGCTTTTTCGAAACAGCGGTTATTTTCAAGGGGGTCCTTACAGTACAAATGTCCCAAATATTTGTGTCGGTTGAATATTATTCATAACTGTTTAGGTCCTATCCTCTGCCTACTATCAGTAAGCTAAGTCCTCAAATTTTTTTCTGAGACTTCAGTCAATTTTTTAATTGTTTGATGGCTTCCATCATGTCACGGGCACATTGGCGAGCAGCTTACCTCATCTATAGCTTTGTCTTAAGGATGACCTCAAACGTACTTTAAAGCTCAGCTGTCAAAATTTCCTTTCCATCAGACTGGAAAAAATGTGTATAGTTGTAATACCTTGCAATCGTTGGTTTCATCATTATTTTTCAAAAATGTTTTTTTTTTTGGCACTATTGTTGCACCAACAAAAGCACTTACCACTGGGCTTTGTTTGCCATCATATTATCTGTTTTTTAAAACGCTTTTGTTTAGATAGGCTGTTTTGGTACTTGGGCAGGCCATTAGTTTTTTTTGTTAAGTTTATATTTCAGCTATCCGTTCCAATACCCCAACACAGTCATTTTTTAAAATTTATTTCTATGCCTGCTTTCTAAAATGTAAATCCACGGGTCACGTGTCCTGTTTACTATGCTCATCTGAGTTCATGTTCAAGGTCTGATATCTTGTTTTGTAAAGTGCTTGTAACTAATCAAAATGTAATCTACATCACCGTTTTGCGGGACCATTTCTTGTTAAAAGGGGAGCTTTCTGCAGCTCCAGTGTTTGAACATTAAACCCAGCTCTTAGGAGACGGTATTTAAAAACATCTTGGTTACAAGAAACATGCGGATTAAAGTTGTGCTCATTGGGGAATAGAGGGACAGTATTCATAAAATCATGTGGAGTTTTTGTGCATTTGAATAGTGTGTGTGACTGTATCTGGCTGTCTTCCTTATGAACTATGGTATCTTGACTGGGACTTGATTCAGGAATGGTCCGCTGCGCCTTCTTTTATGAAAGATTGAGTGGTGATGTGAATGTTTAAGGCTCTGTGCCAGTTGATCCCGGACTACTGTGGTGTACACCACAGCTACCACGCTGTCCAATAAATTGCCTGATAAAGATATTGGAGACTGAATTCATTTTCTACCTACCAAGGATTATGCCATGAACCCTCTGTATTTTCTAACGTTTAGGGCTCCATTTTGTGTCGGTGCCTGTTTATCAATATGAATAGCTATTTAATCATGTCATGTACTGAATAATTTGGTGACCACTGTCACGTAATGTGATCCTCTATTATTGCATGATCAGTGGCAGTGGGAATAGGGCATGCATATAGGCTTGCAGGAGCTGCTGGGATACATCTTGTTAGTGCGCTTTTCATGATGCTCTCAAAGAGCTCGTTTCCATCTCTGCCTCTTTGGTCCAGTCTACCAGAATGCAACAGTCTTGCTTTTACCACGTGACAGCCACTAAATTGCGGATACTTTGGTTCATCAGAGTGCACTTCTTTTCCAGGCTTGATTTACTTGTACAAAATATGTAGCGCTCAACTATACATATAGACCTCCAGATCATGGAGCAGTTATTTAAAAAGAAAAATTGCCCCTAAAACACATTGTGTAGACAGGAGCGGCCCAGCAGCAAATTGTATCTGGGGAGAAAAGAGACGGGAAAATGTTTAAAAAAATACAACATAAAAGAAAGCTGAGCAAGACAAGGTGAGGTGGTTTAAGCAATGGGTGAGCTGAGGGTGAAGAAACCCCCAGAGTATGGACTCTGGAGGTTGAGAGTGGGAAGCAGCACATTAGGAAGAGAGGAAGAAATCATCCACAATAGATGGTGAACGCCGTCTGACGACCAGACCTAAAATACAGGATTACCATGAGACTGCGGTTTGCAGACCTGACGAGTCATTAGATGGATCAGTTAATAGGAATTTAAAGGGAGAGGGTTTGAGAGACTGGAAGGAGCTACGGCTTATACAATGGGTATTAAACTGTACTGTCTCGGTTCCTGGTTGCGTATGAATACAGACGTGAGATGTTCCCCCTCTGTTAACCCAAGCAAAAGTCTTACTGCCACAGCCGTACCAAACCGATCCCTGTGAAGCGAAGAAAAAGATTCTTACCATTGTCATGTGGCTGAACAATACTGCGATGGCTGTTAGAGGGAAATGAAAAAATCGGTCATGATGCCATTCTGGGTTTTTTAGCTTTGGGTGTAAAAACCAACAATTATAATAGTCTATGGGCGGAAATAATCCTTTGTCAAAAAGTCAAAGATCCTTGCTCCAGAGTTAAGCTTTTCGTGAAAGAGAAGCACCTCAGTTTGGTTTTAATCATATTTATTAACAAAAAAGAGGCAAAACACACAAAATATCTGAATCCCCAATCTGGGCAAAACCATTACAGCTCCTCAGTACATGTCAATCAATCAAGTGACTTGTAAAGTGTGACAACTCACCCGTAAGTTTTGACAGTAAAAGCGAATTGGATGACGGACCCAAAGAAATCGCACCTCACTAGTAACTGTGCCCCTCTTTTGTAATGTTTTGTCGTGCACACTTCGACACTAGTCACCCTTCAGTGTCACTGTTTCACAGATTAACATATAATACATTCAATTGGAGGTGCACCGAAAATTAAGTAGCACAATCTGGTGTTGGTTTGTTCTTCAACTTTTTATTCTTTATTTCATTTTCTTTTTCGACAGACAGCCAACGCGTTTCGTTCCCACTTTACAGTGTGTGGAACTTCGTCAGGGCTTAAATAAGATAAAATCAGAAGCGTAGTTTAATGGATGACCATAGGGAATCCCAGGATTAATGGGTTTTCCCGAAGTAGAACCGGCCACCTTAAATAAGATAAAATCAGAAGCGTAGTTTAATGGATGACCATAGGGAATCCCAGGATTAATGGGTTTTCCCGAAGTAGAACCGGCCACCTCAATAAGCGGACCGGTCGTCAGTTCCTTGGATTCTTGTGGCCGGTTCTACTTCGCTTCTGAGTTTATCTTATTTAAGCCCTGACGAAGTTCCACACACTGTAAAGTGGGAACGATCCGTCGAAGGCACTGTGGTTCAGTCGAAGAGCCAGGTCTTGAGGTTCTTCCTGAATTGAGGCAGTGACCGTGATTGCCCGAGGTGGAGAGGTAGGGTGTTCCAGGTCTTTGCTGCGAGGTAGGAGAAGGATCTTCCTCCAGCTGTGGTTATGCGGATACGTGGGACGGTGGCTAAGGCCAGTTGGGCGGAGCGAAGGTCTCTGGTGGGTGCATGGAATGCGAGGCGGTAGTTTATGTACGCAGGTCCCGCATCGTGTAGGGCTTTGTACGCATGTGTAAGGAGCCTGAAGATGATTCTTTTGTTGACTAGGAACCAGTGGAGGTCTCTCAGGTGGCCGGTGATGTGGCTGCGGCGGGGAATATTGAGGAGGATTCTGGCAGAGGTGTTCTGAATGTTCTGTAGTTTCTTGAGGAGTTTCTGGGTGATGCCGGCGTAGAGTACGTTGCCGTAGTAGAGTCTGCTGCTGAGGAGTGCATGGGTGACCGTCTTTCTGGATTCGGTGGGGATCCACTTGAAGATCTTTCAGAGCAGGCATAGCGTGTGGAAGTAGGATAATGAGACTTTGTTGATCTGGCGGTTCATGGTGAATGAGGAGTCCAGGATGATGCCAATGTTTAGTGCGTGGTCTGTGGGGTGGGGGTCCAAGATCTATGGGCCACCAGGAGTCGTCCGAGGCAGAGGGGGTGGAGCACAGATGAGGGCTTCGGTCTTCTCTGAGTTGAGCTTAAGGCTGCTGCCCTTCATCCAGGTGGCGACAGCCTTCATTCCGTCGTGAAAGTTGTTCTTGGTGAATGTGGGTTCGTTGGTGAGGGAGAGGATCAGCTGGGTGTCGTCGGCATAGGAGACTATCTTGAGTTCGTGGTTCCTGACGATGGCTACAAGCTGGGCCATGTAGATGTTGAAGAGAGTGGGGCTCAGGGAGGAGCCCTGAGGCACTCTGCAGCTGATCTCCCAGGGATTCAGAGTTGAATAGTGGTATTCTGACTCTCTGTGTTCGGCCGGTGAGGTAAGAGCAGATCCATTCCTAGGCATTGTCGCAGATGCCAGTGTCGTGGAGACTTGTGCATAGGTTGAGGTGGGAGACCGTGTCGAAGGCGGCCGTCGCATATCAGAATTTCCCACTACAAAAATTCACCACTAGAAAATGAAACTTTAACAAAAAAAAAAATGATGTGCCCTTTTCCCTCATTTACGCTAATAGAAAACACCTACATACCCCTAACAGCAATAAGCTGTGGCAAGAAAGGGTTAGAAGGATGAAGAGAGCAGGAGATCATCAGCTAGCGAGGCCCGGCAGTAAGTTACAGTATGTAATATAAAAGTAGAAATAGCTCTCTGCATGGCAGAAGATTTCAGGTGTCAGTCACAGTTGCTCTAAAACCGCATCTGTGATTATCCTATCCTGTCCACTCAACAGGCAGCTGTGAAAATCTCTGATAGAAACCATAACATTTTACATCTTGGCACCCCAAACACCTGCAAAAAAAAAAAAAAAACTCTTGTTGCTGCAACCTAACAAATTTAATTTTTGAGTGTAACTGGTTGAGGGATGCAGAAATAGTAATGCAACTCCTCAAATAAGAGAACACTAAAATGTGAAGTCTGCACTTGTGGAGTGTGCACAGGTCCCCACTTTTTCATTGGTCTTTGTCAAGGCCTGTTTGACTCCAGTCACCTTTATGGTCAAAGCCTCAAATATAGCCTTGAGTACTTTTAATACAAGAGCCAACTTGGTTGGATTCCGCATTTAACCCCTTGCGCATGGAGGTTATGTTCTACATTAAATGCATCATCCCTAAATCACCGCAACCCCCCCCTTCATGCGTGAGTGATGCGGTGTTACAGGCTTTGAAAAAAGCATGTGTGTCACCATCTTTCCTTTTCTCCTTATGTCATGACGTGTCGAGGGTGATCTAACAAAGATATAGGGTCATGCAGCAATGCCAGGAAACAGATCATGGTTTCTTTGTAGAACATATCTAGCTACTCTGTAAGCCAGCAGTGCAGGGGCTGAGTTGGACCTATGCCACTGGAGGCACAAAGTTCCCCATCCAGTGGCCAGGATCAAGTTCTCTCTAATTGGGCCCCACCTCCAGCAACACTCCCAATGTCTGCCCCTGATACACCAAAGTTTGCACATGTGGACAACTGCCCTGGTTAATTGGGCTACTGCCTCAGTTAAAGTGCTATCTTAGATTTCCCTCTCACCATCAGCTGGAAGCCAACCATCATAAGAAACTCCAGCTCCATGGGTGTCAACCTTTCATTCAGGGGCACCATAGGTCATGCCGCTTCAAAGCATGCCCGTCGATAGCCCTCTCTCAGAAAACAGAATACCAAGTGGTTGGGATGGTGAAGGCTAGCCTGGGAGAAAGTGAAACCAAGTCTCATGCCTTTCTGTCCCCACTTTGCAATCATCAGGTTCATGACTGGTTTAGGAATGTGCGTGCCCGAAGTTGCATAAACGCTAAGTAAGCATATGTTGTTGTAGCTCTGCCTCAACGTGCTAGCACCTTCTCATTTTCTTCTCATTTCATAATTAAAACTGTGCCTTTTACTTATTAATAAATAAATCTTCCTCTATTAAAATTGAGCACTTGTTGGATATTCATTCTGAATGTTGTGTGTCATGCTGTATGGGAATTTTAACCAATAATGCTTTCTGAAGTTAGCTTTGACCTCTCAACTTCGCTTCTCCTGGGGAGTTAAAAGTTAGAGTGCAATACTATTGGTGGTCTGAGGAACCCACTAGTAATCAATACCCAAACCTAATAAAGCACAGTAATCATGGACTGTCCAGGGCCACAGTGAAAGGCCACATGATGTGTTCATTCCTAGCTGAGGACAGATTCAGAAGGTCTGCATTGGACTACGCACATTGCTTACTGATACATTGAGGAAGAAATAAGAATCTCTCTTTAAAAGCCAGAACATTGTGTTAAGGAACACTCTTTAATATGAGCCTAAAGAAGGGAGTATTAGTTCAGGAGCACAGTGGTGTGCCAAAAATGATACTGTAGCCCAAAGACTAAAGGCTGTTCATCATCCTGTGATAAATCCCTCCCCCTGTTACACCTAACTTCTTTCCTTCCTCTGCATCCACCATTAGTCTCTGCTAACAATTCGGCTCTGGTGTGGGGAGCATCATTGAATTCACATTGTCCCTGCTTTAAAGAGCCAGCTACTGTTTTGTTTTTGTAACCAGCTTTAACAACTTCAGCCAAAAAGATTACGTCCTCCTGACTGGACTCCAGACACAATGGCAGCTGCCTTAATGATAGCTGTCCCAGTTGCTGCAAAGAACAAATCCTTTTGCACTCCATTGAAGGAATTGCACGGACACTCATTCTCAGCAAGAATCCAGTTCAAAGCACTGTACAAGACCAACACAGCTGGGAAGTTTGTATTTGAAAATTTGTTTCTAGCATTGAAATGCTGTTGGCAATATCTTGTTTTCTGGAGTAGTTGGTTTTGATTGATGGCACATTTATTTGAAGAATATTCAGAAGATGAATTGTTGTGAGCCAGCATTTTAGACCAGCTATCAGCTGGGGTTGCTCTGGTCAAGCAAGGAGCGAACAGTACCAGCTGTTGTGGAGTGATTTTGTGGAGGATTGACATCTCTAATTAGCCTTCTGTATGAATTGCAAGTTTGAGCTAAAATAAGTATTTGTGGGTTAAATAGAACATTTGAAAAGAATTTTGTTTGTCTTTAGTGCAAGCTGTGGGGAAAGTGTAGTCTCTTTGAAGTTGTACAAGAAGTAGTTCACATTCTCTCATGCTTTCAGCACACCAGGTGGGAATCTATTTATGCTGCTGTTGTAGAAAATGTCTGATTTATAGAATTCTTCAGGCCTGACAAATTAAGATTGAGTCTCTGACCCAGTCACTATCTCCCATCCCACCACAAGTGTTATTGTCTGGACCATAATGAAGAAGCAGTCTTCACTCAAATCTATATTGTGATAGCCCCTTGCTTCCATGTCTTCCTTTACTGCATTGTGAATGCTGTGTTTGTTATTTATAAGCAATCAAAGAGACTTTCGTAAAGGGGACCTTAATGCACCGTATGAACTTGGTTAATGGAGCATAAAATTGAAAACCTAAAAGGAAAAATAATAAAATGAAATTAGGAGAATGGATTCAGTGGGAAGGAAAATGTGTGGAACATTGATGAAGTCTACCAGTGCCACTGCACTTTTGGGAAGATATGACAGATCACTTTGGGACTCTTCAAATGTTTACAGAGATTGCCAAATGTAGGCAGGCATGATTTTCAAGAATCCTTAATTAGGGTATGCTTGTCTCCATCCAAGTTGGTAGTGTAGTAGCAGATACATCAGACCTTGCTGCTCACTGGATATTGACAAGGTGTTTGCCTTAGTCGTAGTTCTTTGTTGGGACTAAATGGATTGAAACCTGATGCTCAGAAATGTATTCTGAATCTGCTAATTTCAGGAAACTCACTCTTCGGTTCACATGTGTGTAACGAAATGAGCTTCATGAAAACCGAAATCGAAACATTAAGAGCAGTTGGTCTTGAGAAGAAGGAATATAGGAAGTGCTACAGACTATATGATAGAAGCTTCTTCTCACAGAGAGTTCAAGACGGTCACCTCTGCAACACCCTCAGATGCAGTCATGCTGACCATGTAAGCCCTCGCAGGGAAGTAGTCACCAGCAACCATCTGTGGCTGCAGGAAAGCCCCTGACTTCTCCCTTCCGTCTTACCTCTTATCTATGTTAATTACTCTGGAGGGATGGGCAGGATGGGGCAGGAGGGAGGTGAGTATAGTCCATCTTCAAGAGTGGTGCTTGATAACAACAGACTTATGGGTCTTGAATTTTGTTTAGAATGGATATTCTCTTTGGTTCAAGTTTCCTTCTGCAAAAACAGCAATTGATGGACAGAATGCAGAACAATGTCAAACATTCACCCCAGTACAGAGATCTGGGCCTAAATCCATCGTTTTTTTGCTCACCATGCCATTCCAGTTTGAACCCAGCCATATGCAAATCAGTCTTGACCCTGTGCCCCATGGGAACAGTCCAGCCCGAACTGCCAGGCCAGGTCCTCCCTGGACTGGAAACAAGCATCCTAGGACCGGTTTCGGGGTTTCACCCCTCTTCAGCCAGGATAGCTTGAATCCAGTGGCATGGAGAGCACGGGACCCACGTCTGGGCATACCCATCCCACTCGGGGTGACAAATGCAAAAACAGCAATTGATGGACAGAATGCACAACAATGTCATACATTCACCCCAGTACAGAGATCTGGGCCTAAATCCTTCTCCCACCACTGTAGCACAAAAGAAGACTTCTAGTTGTCATCAGTAGTCGCTTTGAAGGTAAATAAACATTGTACGACAGAAGCATGAGGGTGACAAACCCCAACAAGCATTGGCATAGCCAATAGGTCTCGCCTTTGGGACCTTATAAGTGTTTAGCCATCAACAGTTGCATAACTAAATACTTATAAGGTCCCAAGCAGACCTATTAGCTACACCATTGTCATCGCGGCACCCGCGCTTCACTTTTAACATTAAAAGTAAAGCGCGGGTGCTCTAATATAGCAAAAGTAAAGAAATAGAAAAATAATCTATTTCTTTACTTCAAAGCGCGAAAGTGATCGCAATGCACTTAATGACCCGTGACGCGCGTGCACGCTCACGTGAACGCAAGCTGGTCGCCAGCAAAAGCCACTGCTGTTTGCACTTCCAAAACCCGCTTACTAAAACTCTCGCCCAGAGCAGCTAAGCTAAGCGCTGGCTCAGGCGAGACCTAAAAAGGAACAGGGATTTATTCTAGTTACTGTCTAGTTCATCAAAAGGGTCCCAAAAAAAGAATTCAGACTTATTCTTGATCACAGAATAACTAACAAATACATTCGGAGGCCAACATCCTGAATGTTTCTATTACTTCAGTCCCAATGTTAGGACTTTATATTGAAGTCAACTCCTTGAACATTTCCCAGGTGTATGGCCGTTGTCGCAGCACATCTGAGGGAACCAAAAATCTTTATCTACCCTTATTTAGAGGACTTGCTAATAAAGGCAGTGTTATCGGATGAACTCCGAAACATTTTCAAATATGTCTGAACACCCTGTCCCGATTGGTTCTTCAAATCAACCTGAAAAAGCCGATGGACTCTCCGGGTACAAAGGATACACTACTTGGGCGCAATCTTTGATGCTGATGACGCAAATGTATATGCTTCAGAGGAGAGACTATCATCTGCCTGTCTGAAGTGCCTCAATCAATTTCTTTTGTTTGAATCTATTTCATTAAATTTTAAACAACGGTAAAGAGTTGACATGTCAAGACAAGTTACATTGCCATTCATACAGAAGTACAGCATGTAAACCATTGGCCAGCATTATTATGCTACAGAGTGCGTAATACACAATAGTGCTATGTGTAACAGTGAAACATGCATTTGGTATTACATAGAGAACAGAGAGTATGTGCGCCTCAGTGCAGTGGAGTCTCTGCTGAATGTTCATGTTAGGCCAACTGTAGCCTCCACGGCATATGGCGTTGGCAGAGGTGCAAATGATTCATAGAATGTACAGCGAAGGGGACATCGAACTAAATAAACTGGCACAGGCTAAACTTTCCAGCCTTCCCCCGCCCCAACCAGCCACCTGTATTTGTCAGCAATACACATGTTTCCAACAACCAACCCAACGAATCTTGATTGTGATGCGGGGTGAGCATGGAAGTACCAATCATTGCTCTGTGTGTCCGATGCGAAATAATATGTCAGGTCTCCAAATCTACCTCGCCCTCTCCCGCTGGGGGGCCTAAGGGGTCTGAGTCAGGGTGCATTTTGCTTTGAAAGTCATGCAATATAGTGTCTTAGTTGACAGCTATGGGGAATTTACCCAGCTCTAAATTATCTTCTCTGTACAATGCAGTGCTCTGAGCCTGGGTCCACTCCAGGAGCGATTGCCTCTAGGCTACGAGGGGCGGAGACTAGAGTGACCTCCAGCTTCTCGTGATTGTGTTTAGCTGGCAGCATACCCAGATCAAAGAAGCGGGAGGTGTCCTTCTACCGCTTATCTCTATGAAAGAGACCCAAGATGCGTACTTCCCACGTGTGCATCACTGTGCACCCTGTGCAGGCGGGCAGCTGGGTAGTGACGCTTCGCCAGTAAGTAGTGAGGCGTAGACAAGCCCCCAGCTTGTGAAGGAGGTTGGCGTCTGGGAAGCGGCATCTAGGACTATCGGTGTCGGTTCGGTGACCGTAGCGGTTTATCTTCGCACAAGTGAGGTAAACTCTTTGAACAATGTAATATTGAATGAGGCTGAAGCAAACATTGCAAGGGACGCATATCAGGCTTTCCAATATGGTGACCCACTCTTTTTCCGTGCAGGGACGGGCCAGATCCTCCTCCTCCCAGTGTCGCCGCAAAGGCAAGAGTGGTGTAGCCATATGGTGGTGTTGCGAATCTGCAAACCAACGTGTGAGATGTCTGCCTGTCCATATGACATGTAAGTACTGTATAGTAAGGTGCATTGGATGTTCCCATATCATGTCACCCCATTTGTGGCCTAATGCCGCAAGTAATGAGTTGTGCAGAAGAAATTGGCCCCAGGGGTAGACCCTCCTCCTCTACAAGTGTGTCATAGGGCACAAGGACACCATCCCGCTATAAGCCTCCCCCAGGGTGTGTAAAACCTCCTCTAGCCAGGCGGAGATCTTCCCAGGCGTAGTGGTAGTGCAACCTCTAGGTGTGCCGAGTAGTGGTAACACCGGCGCATATGGGATCATGTGAGGTTCAGACTTCAACAGTAACATCGATATGCGACTCCAAGAAACAGTGACTTCGGCGGTTTCCCGCAATTGCATGGGTGAAAGTGTCGAATCTCTGGGAGAGTCCAGGCCAGCAACAGCGTGGCAGTGTCTGACAGATGTAAAACCACCGCCCACCTGGCCACCCATTGGAGTTAGGAGGCAAGGTAAAATTGTTCCATGTTCGACACTGCAAGCCTTCCTTGGTCTGTGGTAAATAAAGTTTACCTACAGACCAAGGCAGCCTCCCTGCAACGTCAGTTACTCCAAATTACCTCTCTCATGGTCCCCTCAAAAGAAGGAATGGGCAATGTATATGGGCAAATTGGTGAAATAGAGCAACCGGGGTAGGACCACAATTTTGAGAAGGGCTATGCGGCCCATCAATGACAGCTGGATCGTACCCCAGAAGGACATCTGAGACCTGATGGCTGTCATAGCCCTCACAAGGTTACCATTGAACAAGTCGGCTGGCTGGTGATACACCCTGACTCCCAAATATCGAAATGTGTCAGGCTGCCACAGTATGGGAACTCCACTAAGGACAAAGGTAGGGTCGGAATATGCAGGGGTAAAGGGAAATGGACACGATTTGGCCCAATTAACCCTCAGACCCGAAAGAGCAGCAAAGCAGTTAAGTATCTGGTTTATAGCATCAGGAACATGGCGTATGTCCCGTATGTACAGGAGAAGGCTGTTGGCATAGAGAGGTATCGCGTGGGTGACGTCTCCCAATGGAATGCCCCAGTTCTTACTTTGGGTCCAGATAGCTGCGGCAAGTGGTTCTGTGGCTAAGGAGAAAAGTGACGGGGAGAGTGGGCAAACTTGGCGGGTGGCCCTGTGTATTTGAATTGGGTCCAATATGTTGGAGCATGTCGTGACTCTAGCTAGCAGTTGGGTGTAGAGCAGCTGTATCAAGCGGAGAAAGCGACTCCTGACTTTTTGGAGGCAGGGTGGCAAATGAGAAATTCCATTCTAGGGAATCAAAGGCTTTCTCAAGTTCAAATACCAGGCACCTGGAGTGTGGCCACCGATCGGCAGAATATTTAAAGACACAAAAGAAGCGCCATAAATGTAATGAGGTGTTGAGAGCTGGGACAAACCTGTTCTGGTCGGGGTGAACCAACGACGGGACCAAGGGTGCTAAGTGGCCTGCAGGAATCTTGGCCAGTATTTTGTAGTCGGTGTTGAGTAAAGCCAAGGTTCTGTAGGAGCCCAGAGCGGTGGGATCCATATCTGGTTTAGGTAAGGAGATGAGCAGGGCCTCATATAGTTACTATTGAAGGCAGGAAGCTGAGGAGGCCTCTCCGTAAAGAGAATGTAGTTGAGGGGCCAGCAAAGGAGCATAAGCTTTGTAGTATTCGGCTGGTTGGCTGTCTGGCCCCAGGGACTTGAGTCTCTAGGGCCCTGATGGCCTCTTGGATTTCACAGAGATTGTTGGGCAGGTGTACTGTGGAAAGAATGCCTCCAGGTGGTCCTGACTAGTTTCAGTGATCAACTGGTATAGTGAGGTGTAGTGGCGTGTCAGTTCCGCATGTATGTCATGTTGGTTATGAAGGAGGCGTCCCGTAGAGGAGTGCAGCGAAAGGATTGGGTGTCTAGATTGATCCTGGCTTATCAGCCACGCCAGTAACCAGCCTGTGCGATCCGACGATGCATTGGTGCCAGATGAATGTGCAGTATAGTTAAGACATCGCAACTGTTTCAGCAGTGAGGTATGTTCGCAACACGCCTCTGCTAACAGGTGGGCGTGAGCCGGGTCATGTACCGATCGGGTCTCATGTCTTAGAAGCGTGCGCTCAATACGGGAGATGTCGCCATCAAGCTGTTTGCGAATATTCCATTTCCACCCCAAGCAATTCCCTCTGATGGTCACCTTAAAGGCGTCCCTTTCTATCAATCTATTTGTGACAGACTTGCTTTTAAACTCAAAATAATCCGTGATGGCAGTGCTGAGAGAGGCGCGAAATGGTGAGTACTCCAGTGCTGCAGCTTGGAGGCGTCACAAGGGGATGGCAAGTGTACCTTCCTCCCATACAAGCTGTAGGAATTGGGGGTTGTGGTCAGAGCATGTACGCCCCAAGTAGTCCACTTGCAGGCTAGTAGGGAATAGGTTGGTTGACCCAATGAATCAGTCTATTCTAACATGTAGGTTGTGCAGCGAGGAGTAAAAGGAGTATACATGCATATTAGATTTTCGGGTGCGCCATATATCTGAGTTCCAGTGCTGGAGCCAGTCATATAGTGTTTGGGCATAGGACATCGCTATCGTGCAAGGTAGGGGAGGGAAAGAGCGGCAGGGAGCTGTACTGAGAACAGAGTTAAAGTCGCCCCCTATGAGTCACGGGATCCCACTCCAACAGGACAGACTGCTAGATAGCACGCACAGGAACGAGGTCTGATCTGTGTTGGGGGCATATATGTCACCCAACAGGAAGCGGCAACCATCTTAGCGGCCCTATATTAACACCGATTGGCCTTCAGCGTCCACCACAACCTCATTCCACTACAAATGTGGTCCCTGGCTTCACCCAGATCAGCACTGCCCTGGCGTAGGTGGAATAATCAGTGGCGAATACAATACTTGGCCCCGCCACTGCTGTTGGAGTCTGCAGGTTTCAGCCTGCGTCAAATGTGTCTCCTGTAATAGTGTTATGTGAGTCAATCAGCGCTTGAGGTATGAGTGCACGGCATAACGGTGTGAGGGTGTGAGCATGTCCCGCACATTCCAGGGTATGATGTTAGTGTGGGTCATGTGGGAAATGTGACACTGCCCACATGTGGTTAGCCTGTTCACGGGGAGGGGCGGTATAGTGGCGCGCAGTACTAACAGTGAGTGAGAGCTATCGGGAGGACTGAGCATGCCCAGGCAACCAATCATAACTGGTAAAGGAAGGAAGATTATAACTGAAAACATAATCCGAGCGGAGGGACAACAGGTATCCGCCCAAACTGGCAAACTACCATAGACTAGTACCTGCCCTACAGGCTGGTGGAAGGAAACATGGGTGGAAGGCGCGGAAGCCAAAAATGCATTACCCCGCACGTGAAGGATACAGAGATACCGATTGTAGTGATGAGCTACCATTTTACAGTACTACACAACAGGGTACAGACTAAGTGTGTGTCATGCAGGAGAGATTCATGTAGTGACTGAGCCCCCATCAGCTGCAATAGAATAAAGGTTAACACAGGCCTGAATAAAACAACACAAGAGTAATACAGCCAACGGTGAAGCAGGCAGAACTTTAGGAGCATCAGCTGTGGGCGTGCTAAATAGTATCATCTGCTGTCTGCGGGGTCACCTCAGGTGGGGCCAGTGAATCCACTCTAGAGGGCCATGTATTGGAGGAGCCGTCATCACTGAAGGATTTTGTGGAGCCTATGTCAGGTTCTGGGCTCTAAGCATGGTCCCGTTTATGGATGCCATCTGTAGGGCCTGACGCCTCTCCAAGATTACTTGCTCCAGGTTCGGTGCAGCGCCGGGCTGTGAATGGGCAGCACTCCCGTCTGCTACGACTGCTCCCAGCAATGTTCAGAGTTTGCGCCATTTCAGGGGGCGGGGGCACAAAGTCGTAATTCCAGTGGACTCCATCCAATCCCTCAGAGGAGTTGAAGAGTGTGGCCTCCTCAGCCACTACACAAAGACGGTCCAGGAACAGGAGCAAATAATGAATGTCCAGCTGCTGGAGTTGATGCTTAACAGCCAGAAAGGAACTTCTCTGCCACTGCACCGCCATGGTATAGTCAGGAAAGATCATGATTGAGGCATTGTCCACCTTGATGTCCTGTAACTTATGCGTCTCTCGCAAGATATTTGCGATCCCGATAATTAAGTAGACTGAACCTTGTATTGCCACTGGGTGGGGGTCTGCGGGGCGGCACACAGTGGGCACATTCAATGGAGAAGAAGGGAGAGAGCGTAGCACCGGGAAGCAGGGTGTGGATCTAATTTTCAGTGTACGTCACTGCATCCTGGCCCTCCACGCCTTCTGGAAGGCTGGCCACACAAATATTGTTCCTCCTGACGCGGCCCTTGGCGTCCTCCACCCTGCGTTCCAGAGTGTGTACACGGTTAACCAAGGCCTGCACCATGGATTCCGATTCGCGACTTGCCGGTTGAAGTTCGGCTAATGTCTGCTCAACACTATGCACTTTGTCTGCTAATTTATGGTGGGCAGCATGTAGTAGTGTGAAGTCCGCAGTTACTTTGTCGATTTTGTTTTCAAGAGGCATGCGTGTTTGCTCAAGTGTTGCCCCAATCTTCTCCACAGCTTGTAGCACAGTGTCCAGCTTGGTACCAAGGGACAGAGATGAATTTGGCAGCTCCGCAACTTCGATATCTCCAGGTGATTTCTCCGTAGTTTATGCCTGGCGTCGCAGGCTGAACTCCCGAGCGCAGGCGACCAATGTCCAGGTGGCGTGCATTGAGCATTTTGAGGCCAAAGTCTGGTGGGGTATGTGTAGAGTTCTCCGTATATGTACCAGCGGCCTGACCTGATGGCCAGCAAGAGTATCTGCAGTACAAGGTGCGAAGCTCACTGGGGACTGAAGTCATCACGAAGAGAGGATGCCTGTGATGTGTCCACCGAAGGCTTCAGAGTTCATGTGGAAATGCAACCAGAGAGGTCCCGCTTGCGTGCACCTTAGTGTGCGATAGAGCGCTGCAGCACGAGCAGCCTAGGGAGCCACTAGGCAGGTGTCTGTCAAGGAGCGTAGGGGAGCACTTAAAGTGGGACCCGCTTGCGTGCGTCCGGAGGAATGTCGCTGCACCGCAGCACAAGCAGCCCCTGTCATCTAGTTGATAAAACCGTTTGTGCGATAACTCATAAACCTTTGTGGGAGCCTGGCGGTTGCTCGTCTTCACCTCTATGCTGACCTCCAGGTGGGCCCGCTTGGTGCCACCTCTGGGTGCGCTGGGGTGTGGCAGCACGAGCAGCCCTGCAGTGTTCCTCAAAAGTGATGTAAGCTGCTGCACTGCTCAGTCGGTATAGAGGGCCTCTTCATTGTGGAAGAGTAGGACGTCCCAGGCTGCAGTGCCATCATCAAGCGCCCGGCAGGGGAGAGGAGGGCTGGCGCCACACAGCACAGTGCATGAACGGATAAGTCAATGTAGGGGGCGGCTAGGGGTGCACGTACCCGCAAAGAAGTCCAGGTGTGAGCTATATAATTACGGAGTGCCCTGGTGCAAACAGGTGCGCGCCAGTACTCAGCGGGAGGCTATGGTAGTCAGGCCTGGGCTCAGTCTGCCTCCCATGTGCCCAACTGATGTATCATGGCTGGTAGAGGGGTGTATCCGTGTTACGATAATGCTGAGGGGGCATGCCCTCAGGGCGCAACATTAGGCCTAAGCAAGATCTCCCAGGTATCTAGAGGGGCACGTCAGGCGCAGGAGCTAATCCCTAATTGGTCCTCAGGCCTCACCGTCCCCAGCACAGTATCCCTGCAAGGAGAGGTCCTCCCAACAGGAGCAGCTCCGTGCACATGCCCCTAGGTAGTCGCCCCTTGGTAGTTGCACACCAGTTCCAACAGCAGGAACAGTGTGGCCTAGGTCCGACCTGACACCTGGGCCCACCGGTTTCCCCACGAGCCACAGCACAGGCAGGTAGATGGGGCGAGCCCGGGTGAAGACAGCCTGTCCGAGCCAGCACCCGCGTCACCAGCCGAGGTCACCACTGAGGCACTTTTACTGGCATCTTCGTCAGGGACCAGGCCCAGTGCAGCCTCTGAGCCCCACCAATGACCACACTGCCACTCGCAAATAAGACCACGGCTGCAGCACGCTGTTGAGTGTCTTTATCAGGGTCCCAGCAGGGCCACAAGCGCGCGGACCACTCCTCAAGCTCCACACCGTCGCCCATTCTCAGGCTCATTCCCCCTCAGCCCAGGGCCGATAAGGCGTCCGGGCTCCTCCCAGCCACTGCAGATCAGGGGGTGGGGGTTGGCGTGGCGGCACCGCAGCCGTCCCTGTTCACCTTTATTGTGGCGCTGCATTGAGGCGGTATTGGGCACAGCCAGTGTCTCTCGTGTGTTCGCCGTGAGTGCTAGGCTACGCGGGCACTAAAAAGCAGGAGTCTCTTCTGCCCAGGAACACCAAGGAGCACCCCATAGCAGCACTGCCTCCGCACTGCACCTCGGCACAGGCCAGCAGGGCACTCCCTCGGTCAGGCCAGGAACCAGCCGGGGCTCTGAAGCCGTTGCGCTAATCCAACCACTGCGGCCGCCTCCAGTCTGTCACCATGCAGTTAGAAGCTGCAACCCCAGGCCCCTGCTGAAACTCCCCTTGCTGGTCACCAAATGTTGCGTTGAAGGTGGCAGCAGATACAAGGCGACTAGGGGATCAAAGTAGCTTAGTCAATAGCGTCAGATGCCTGACGGTACTAAGGATTAATGCTGGATATAAGGGTAGCAGTGCAGAGCCTCCTTAGAGTGTGTCCGCCGTCTTGGCCCTGCTAGCCACGCTCCCCATTAAATGCCCCAATCTATTAATGCCTAATCCAACTGCACAACTAATATAATCTATAAGTTCTGTAAGATCTAGGAATGAGAGGCCCAAGTCAGAACTTACTACTGTTTTTGGACCACGATGAACTATTAAGTTCTGATCGCTTTAATACAGAAGCTACTGATCTAGCCCAGACCCAGACACTATTCTACATATGTGCATACTAAAGGATAAGACGCCTTGAGGAAGCCCTAGGCTTACGGGCCACAGGGGGCGAAACACGTGTTGGCTGTGCCTCACAAAAGTATATTTTTCTCGTTACTATCCATGACCCTAAATAAACTCTGAGAATTGAAGAGTTTCCGTCCATATTTCCGACTGTCTTAAACTAGCATTGGATGCATTACATGGATTCTTCTGCATCATTATGAATAAGTTTACTTGTCCTAGTACACTCTTTTGCTACTGAACTAATGGGTAAGGGGTTTCCCGTTTCCAAGAACAAGTGACATCGACTCATCCTCATTAGAACGCAGGTTGGGTAAAAAAACTGGATCCATTACCCCTTCAAGTTTCTCCCATTTCATGTCAACCAGGCAATTTCGTTAACACTCTTCTTTTCTCAATTCCTTCAGTTCTAGTAGAAAGAGCTCTTCCTAAATTCAATGTAAAAAGAGTTTTGAAATTATGTCTAAATAAGACAAAAGAGATTTTGCAATCAGATCGTCTATTTGTAAATTATGGGCCTGTAAGAACCGGTTTACCCACAACTAAACAATCCATTATTAATTAGACATTATATTGTGCATCTTATGATCTTACCAACTAGCTAACACACCTCTTCCTGATAGGCTAAAAGCACATTCCACAAAAGGAAAAGGCCCAACAATGGCGCTTTTTAAGGAATGTGCCTATTTGAGAAATGTATAAAGATGACACCTGGGAATCTGTGTATACATTCATGAGAAACTACTATATGGATTCGGACTTCAGGCCAGAGGCTCAAAGAGGGCAAGCTTCCCGAGGAATCTTTTTGGGTGATAGTTGATCCATTTTGTCTTGTCCACTTATTTTGTGGAAAGGGCATGCTATTCTATTCACTGCTTATGATACTTGAGGGTCCCCTGGAAGAGAAAGAAAAGTTACTTACCTGTAATCCTAGTTATCTTCCAGGGGAATCCTCATCCTAGTCATATGCAACCCTCCCATCTCCCCATTAAACAAGGGATACAGCATTTTCTTCCAGTCACCCGGGATCTTCTTTCTGTAAAAATGGAACTGACCTGTCACCTGTGGGGCATGATGTGATGCATACATTGTGTACAATGAGGCCCTTAAATGCACAGAGCCAGTTTTTGTTAAGATTTGTATTGCAGCCCATCAGCTATCATTGCCCTTTATTCACCTTCTTTTTCCTTTAAAAAAAGATTTGTGAAAGGTTTTCTCAAGACCGTTTTATTTAGTGACTATTTTAGTGATTATTTTTTAAACAAAAATGAAATTACATTAGGCTGCAAACCTAATTATTTTCGTTATTGTGGTGCTCATTTCTACAGAATAACATTGCGCATGTGTACATATTTATATATATTTTGGTGAAAGTGCATTGGGATTCCGTGCATGGGTGGGACTGTTCAGGGTTTAATTATGATTAGGATTCCACTGGGAGGGAACTAGGATTACAGGTAAGTAACTTTTCCCTACTAGACGTGCCGTTGACGCCATTGACACCATGTGCAGGATTTCCCCGTGCACATAGCTGGGCCTACCTAACTAAAGGACTTTTCCTCTGTACTCTGGTAGGGGCAAACAGATACTGTAAATGTTAAGTGCTGCCAGACAGGCTATCCCGGTCCTGTGGGGGTAAAGAAAGACAACCAGACGCTAGAGAATGGCTGGTCCAGCAATGGAATCTCTAGGAAATGGAGAAAATTTCATTCTCCCTAGAAAAGATTCATTTCAAACGATATAGCACCCTTCTTAGTCTACTTGTCTTCAAAGTTCAGAGAGCTTGCATGTACGCATTACTTTGAGTTAGTTCCTGGAGACATCTCTAAACAGCAGCAGCACCCACGGGTATTCACACAGATCCCGAGGCAGTTAGCCTATGGAGTCGCAGTTCTGAGACTCAAACCTTAAAGCCCGAACCTTGGTATGTTGAGTCTTTTTATGTATATTGGTGACACTGGATGCGAGTCCGTTATGGTAGAGGTACTTCATGCTTGGCACCATGTTGGTTGCGGGTTTTGATGCACGTATATGTTATTTAAATGTCAGACATTTGACACAAGAAATTCATGGGATAATGTGATATCCCCAATAAGGCTGGTCTTTCACCTTATTACATTTGAATTCGGATGTTGCAGATTGCTTGTAATGAGAAAACTACACTAGTTGTTTGTAATAATGTATTACTGTTAACATCAAAGTAGCCACCAATGCAGCACTGACTCACAGGGCTATCTCTCAAGCTGAAAGTGAAATGACAAGCTGGCAGTAGCTCTCTGCGAGTGCTACAGTTTAGTTTCCTGGTGGCAGTTACTGAAAATGTTTTGGAAATGCTCCAAGGAAAAACGAAGTCCGAAATGGTGTCCCCGACTGCTCTGAAATGGCTCTATCGTGTAAGTGGCTCAGCCACAAAATAAAGGCACTGTATTCTTACTTCCACAAAACTGTTTGTTTTTTCATACCCATTTCTCCTGCATATTAAAGAATAGTCACATAGATGAGTCAAAGAGCTATTGTAGGTTATCCAACAGGACATGTACCCTCGAGTGTTTTGCATTGTGCCTACACAATAACAAGCATTGGCAAAGGCAATAGGTCTCGCATTTAGGACCCCTTTGCTTTGCTAAAGGTTTTAGCCATGCTGCAAAAAAAAAAAAAAAAAAAAAAAACTTTTGATGTGGTTAGCTGCATCATTTTGTTGGTGCACTAACTATGCATGGAAGCAGTGCAGGGGCACAAGTGGAGAGCAGAGATAACACGGGGGACGAAGGGTGAAAGCAACACTGGGGAATCAAACGGGCAAAAGACAGCAACATGGAGTTGGCGTGAAGACTGCACAACGGCAAGAAGGCGACACGGGAGGAGTGGTGGTGAAGTGCACAGGCGAGAGAGGTACACTGAACAAGGGAAAACTCATCCAAGGGAGACAGCGGGAAAACACATGCTCTACTCAAACAAAAAATAAAAAGTAGCACCTAAAAAAACGAGCAGTGGAAGGCCATAATCATACAAGTCCATTCTCAAGCAGAGGGACAAACAAAAGAAGAGGAAGGAAAACCCTCACAGCTAACGAATAAGAAGCAAGCAAATAAGTGACAATGAAGCCAACTAATGTTAAACAATAGGCGGGCGCTAAGCCTACTATAAGAGAACAAATGTCTCACAAAAAAAGTAAACATGGGAAAAAAGATTACTCTAAGGGCAACAGATATTTTTATATTTATGTGAATGTGCTCATGGCATTCACAAACGTTGGCTACGAATATTGTTTCAATGCATATTTCTATAAACAAAGTCGTAAATCTGTACCAATACATGGACATTAACCTGTGGCTGATTGGGCCCTTAATTTATTTTCGTATTGCCCATAATGGTGCACATAAAGGTATTACAATGGTTCACCATTGTCAATCTTTTTTAAAAATATTGGCATACATTAAACATGTTTTACTAAGTGGTGGCTCAGAGAAATGGTGTTTAAAGTTGCAGTTGATCGGCAAATCATTTATTTCGAGGTTGAATTTGTTTTTGTGTATTTTATTTTGAAAGCAATCAACAGTTTTGTTATCATGATTATGCATGGTTTTGCATATAATCGGGGAGCAATATAAAGAGCCTCAAATTGTTACATTTTGCAAACGTTTGCACACATTTACACTGGAGCCATTGTTAGCGATGCACACTGATCTCACAGCTCACTGCATTTCCTTAGAATATTCACCCTAAAAGGACATTTTCGCTTTCCTGAATCCTATATACAAGTTCGAACACCTTTTACACATGGATACAAACCTTGCTTTAGTAGCAGGCAGTCTTCTTTCGCAGATCCATGCTGTGGTGCTGTAAACTGGCATCCGAAGGGTTTATGCTTCAGTGGGTTTGACCTACTTGTCTAATGCGCAAAATAGACATGAAAACTTATTGTCCTTGACCCTTGAACAAATGTGTTCTGGGCGTCAGTAATAATAATTTCACAAGCGAAAGCATTGCGTGCTAGTTTTCCACAAGATGCTAGATTAGTAGACCTTGGATGCTTTGTTGTGGCCTACTTTTCCAAGGGTGCGCTGTGCTTGGTTACTGTGCCTATCCTGCAGTGCAGTATGGTGGGTTAGTGCCCTGTGAAGTGGTGTTGTGTGCTTTATTGTATTGTGCACATGGCAGGCAGCCACTGAAGTGAATAGAGTGCTGGCTGAATGTTGGCTCGATGGTCTAGCTGTATAATGAGCTAGACCACTGCATTCTAAAGTTTTTTTCAGCAGAGGGAGTATATTGAAGTTAAAACCAGTGAAAGAGATTAGGCCCTTATTTCTCAAGCAGCACTGTTTCAGCCTCCACTCCTCTTTCTCCTCTGTTATTTTCAACTTCCTCTGTAAAGCTCTCCAATGGCTTGTAGTTTCACGCTGTATAAATCCACACTTGTATTCATTCCCTGGGGCACTTCCAAGCAAACTCAGTTGCCTTAGTCGCTGCACTGGTGATGTCCAGCATAGACTGACTCGCAGCACTGGTGATGTCCAGCATAGACTGACTTTACCTTATTGTAGAAATTACGTCTCTGCATACTGTAGGTACAAAAAAAGTGTCTCACTGCAGAAATGTGGGGTACTAGTGATGGATGTATGAATCCCTACCCACAAGTTCTTATTAAGGGTGACTTGGGTTGGGCATGAACCTATCTCCACCCACAAGGTGCATGCAGTACAGTGTGGTATTATAGTGCCCCTAGGATGTGTACAGTGTGACAAGATTATTGTATTATGTAGTGTAATGTGGTGGGGTTGTGGCCTTGAATGCAGTCCTGTGCGATGTGTTGGAGGCCCTACGTTGCACTGTGCTAGGTTAGTGTCTTTACAGTGTTGTGCAATGTGGGGTTGGGGAGGTTAATAATGTCTGAGCTGTGGGTTGGTGTTTACAGTATGTGGTGCAGTGTGGTGGGTTAGTTTTCATAGGATTCAGAAACGTAGTGCACCGAGATTGTTATGCAGTAGTTTCCTATAAATAAAGTGCGTATGGTGGGTTAGTATATTTAGGATGCATGTTATACATGCTTCACATTGTCAGCTAAAGCTGTTTAAGGGGATCAAAATTAAATTAATATCTAGCTAAACTCCAGAACAACTTTGTTGTAGCTCTCTGCATTTCCATCTGCATAACGGTCCTTTCTATGGTCTGGCTTGAGGATCTTTGGCTCCGTCCACCTGTTTGGAGTCAGGAGTACATGTTTTGAGGGAGCAGAATTTGCATGCTTCCACAAAATAAAGTGTTTGCTCTCCACACAGCTGTGATCATTTTGTCCATTTATCCTGCTGCCTGAGCTTGAATTTTCATGGGCACACACATGCCATTATAATGCTATTTAAAGTGTGGTAGATAACTAGGTCAGTTCTTTAACAAGTACTTTATTTGACGTTATGCTATAAAACCAGCAAAACAATTAGAAAGCATACAATCATCTTCATAATTGCAAATGATTAAAAACTCAATTTTTAAAATAGATAAAATACTAACCAAGAATAAAATTCATACATTACATTCATAAAGTGACGAGTGCAATTGCTAAAGTGTTAAATATTAGTCATGAATGCATAATTCAAATGGTATATTCTTCGTATCTTTCTCGGATTGCAAAAACCTGTTTAAATTTTTTTTAAACCGCATAGCGAATTTACACCGTAGGGAGTTTTTGCAACATCTCTAACCCCTGTTCGTGCTTTCTAATCCTTAAGCTACGCCACACCGGAACCAAAAAGGATTTCGGTGGGCCTAGGTATAGGAGGCAGAACATAATAAAATGACCTGTACTTTGTTTTGTAGTATTGTTACCTCTGCATGGGGGTAAACAATGGCGCCAACCTTTTTTCGTGGGGAAAGCTACCTTAAAGTGTACGACATTAAGCCTAAAAAAGGTTAAAAATTGGCGCTGGGATAGGTTTTATAGCCATCTCAAATATGTCTCCAGGCACCTCTTTGTTGAGAACGGGGCATATTTCACAACTGTTTGTAACTCAAACACCCTTTACATTCTAGTCTGCCTATGCCTCTCTAGGTATCGATTTTTGATTGTTTCTTTGTAATTTAAATTACATTCTTGTGGGTCTGTGAAAACTTCCACCACGTCCAATTTATTACAAATATTCCTTACGTGTACAACCCAGGGTATTTTGTTCACACCATGTAATGCCAGACAATCAGCCAAGCATGATCTAACTAAGCTTGCTTCAGGATTCCCCCTACACTTGATCGATAACAAAAGCAGGGCTAATCCTATTTGATTCTCAATATAAGGAAGGCTTAGTTCCTCATGGGCAATAAAAGTTCCTGTACTTGTCGGGACTGTCAGCAATCTACGAGCGAATGCATTTTCTAATCGCTGAATAGGCCCTGCATTCTCATAACCCCAAACCCCTGTGCCATATACATCTGTATAAGTTGAGCATCTCTTTAATAGGTTTGTATTTTAGTTTTCTAGCGAATCTGAAGATTGCCTCCACGTTACTTCCCAATTGCTGAACTTTTACATTAATAAGAGCATACCAGCCAAGGGATGGGTGATGCCCAAATAATTAAAGGTATTCACCTTCTCCAGGTGTTTCCCCCCCCCCCCCAGTAAAAATCCTTGTTTTCATGTTATACCTCCCGCATGACATAACCTGTTTTGTCATAGTTAACTTTTAGGTTTAGGGATACCATGTAAGACCAAAAGGAATCCAGCATTATTTGTAAACCATTTGCTGTACGGGACATAATGACCGCATCTTTTGTGTACAGCAAAATAGGTATGCAGTGATTCTCGATCCTTGGAATAACCTTACCTGTTTCTAACGGATGTTTACTGGCCCCCTTTATGTATAGGAGACACATGAAGGGCACAAGAATGCACCCCTGTCTCATGCCCCATAATGAACCGATTTGTGTGATCTTTTTTCCCCGTGGACATTGTGTATAGATGTTAAGTCATAAGGGAGCCGCTTTATAAGATCCAGCCGATTGGGATCCACCCCCAGGTTTTCCATGATGTGCCATAGCTTTAGAGTTGGATAACTAGATAATTTATGGTGTTTTTCTCTTGCAGCAGCACAGATGGGAGGAGCGTAGTCATTAACCTACAAGGATGTTTAGGTCTGGCTTGACAGTACAACTGTCACCTGACATTTTAACCTTCACCAATATTATTCTACAGTTCTTTGCTTTCACACAATTACATATCCATTCCCCTGCTATTTACTTGTAATATTTCACATTACCATACAACATTCCTATTTGCTAGACCTATTGGCATTGCCAATACTTTTTAATTTTGTATACATGCATTACTCCGGCTAGAACTCTTTAGCCAGCTCGTAAAAAGCAAATCTTGGGCAAGCTGGAGAGACCCCTTGTCTTCATTAGCAGTGCTCTGGGTCAAACGATCTCTATATTTCTGAGAACCTGTGGCTAAACCTGCTGAGCCATCCCTGTAAGCATTGCACTCAAGAATCTGAATTCTTACTGTGTTTCTCGGGGATGGTGACCTCTACTATATCAATAATAAGCGCGTATCATTCTTCTACTGTTTAATCTGATGTACTGTAGTGCGGGCATGGTTATTTGTCCAAAAGAAAATAACGTTTTCATTTTATTTCAGCCATTACTGTAGAAGAAATGGAGCATTTTAGTGACTGCGAGTTTCTTGCCTTGCCCCTACCTCCCTCCCCCCCCCAAAAAGGAGAGCCTTGAAACGAGTTTGATCTGTTAACGCTGATGAACTTTACAGCAAAAATAGTTTTCTCTTTTATACATTTATATAAGTGTTCCCTCCTCGAACGCGTAGCCGCATTATTTGCTGCATGCTTCTAAACTGAATAAAAACAAATTTATTTTAACCAAAACTGACGGTCTCCGCGACTTGCTCTTAACTCCGTGTAGATGACTTGGGTGCGTACAAAAAGACCTTATCAAGAACTCTCAACCAATTTAACTAAAAAAAAGAACTCTCCACCAGGGAAGATGTGCGTGGTGTTCTTCAGACACTCGGTGTCAGACTACAGTTACATCGATACCAAACTAAAAGGAGTAGTTTCGATTTGCAAACAGCGATAAATAAACTTACAGAACTATAATAAAAAATGTAATATTAACTAACCCTGATAACCAAAAGAGAAACTGCGGCGGTGGGAACCTCCAGTGAGGTGTGTTGCAATGACGGAGAGGTTTTGTGTGATTTTCTATGGCCCGTTGGGGTTCCCCTTTATGGCTAAAAGGTTTCTGTTTGTTGTATATATCGTGGCAACTACAGGGAGAGCAGAGCAGGTTTGTGTCGCTGTGTTTTTAAACCTGTTGTCACCTCCTGCCACTGACCTTGTTTTCGTTTCTCCTCAGGCGGGGGCCACCTCCATGTGGGCTTCCTGTTGTGGTCTGCTGAATGAAGTCATGGGCACCGGAGCCGTCCGAGGCCAGCAGGCTGGGTTTGGAGGTGGCGCGGGGCCCTTCAGGTTTGCACCAAACGCCGACTTTTCAGCATTCCCGCCTTCCGCCGGAGGGGCCAACAGTGTCTGCAAAGCCTGTGGACTCGCGTTTTCTGTCTTTAGGAAAAAGGTGAGTAAATCCATGAAGCATGTAAACTAGAACGAGTGAGACGTGCAATAAATACCTAAACCTGGATCTGTTTACTTTGGCTCTGCCTCATCGTGTGGAAAGAAAGGTCAGCAGGAGAAATGGCTTCAACCTTCCATCATAAACACACATGCCTTGCAGAAATAAAATCATTACAACAACCGGAAATATTATGCTGTTACGGGCAGTGCTTTAAATGGAAAAAAATAAGTGCAGGTACTCATTAAATTGAGTTGGGGGCGTGGCTAGTGGGCGGGGTTAGAGGCGGGGTGAGACATGATTATAGAAAAAACATCTATTGAGTATTCATTTTGCCCATGCATTGCCCTTGACAGTTGTCTCAAACTTTCCATATGTGCAGATTAACAGGTACATATGCTAATAAAGCGTGGTGTGAAGTACTTCTGGGAGTAATGTAAGGAGCATCTAAACCCTGAATGCAGCTGAGCCATCAACCGCACTATTAGCCCTTTCAGGCTAAGAATCAATGTGCACCAGGACGAGAGATACTGGCATAGCATCATTAATAAGAAGCATTAGACGCATTCAGTGCTTTAAATGGAAAAAAATAAGTGCAGGTACTCATTAAATTGAGCTAGGGGCATGGTAGTGGGCGGGGTTAGAGGCGGGGTGAGACACTTCTGTTGAGTATTCATTTTGTCCTTGATAGTTGTCTCAAACTTTTCATATGTGCAGAGAAGGGCATTTACACCAGTTGCAGGACATACCAAAACATGAGAGAAATGTATCAATATAAACAAAATGTGCTAACTCGTTACACAAAATGAATGTCAAACTCCACATGTTAATATTTCCTTGTTTCGTAATATTTGCAGCTCCTTAATGTCATACTGTTCCTACTTACTTGCATTTGGCGCAATCATTTTATATTCAAGAGTGCACACACATACACACAAAACAAGTATTCCACACATTTCTTTTCAAATACCTCCTGAGTGTCCCGATTCTCTTCCGCTCTGATTTCATTTCTCTCTCACACACAAACATACACACAAACAAGCAGACAAACACTCTCTATCAGTCTTCACATCTCTAACCTCTCGATCCCTCCCCCTCACTTCTCTCCCATTTGTATCCAACTCCGTCCCACTCTCTTTACCCCAATTGTATCCTATCATTCTCTACCATCACCCTCTCTATTTCTCCAGACCTCTTACTCTTTCCATAGCTGTCTCAATCGCTTCCCCATCTCTATCTGCGCTTACCCCTTCCGTCTATTATTTTCCCCTTTAAACTCTTGTCTGCTTCTTCTATCTCTGCCCCTTCACTCTTCACCTTCTCTCACCCCATTATCCGTCCTCTCCCCACAGAAGAAGGCCCCACAGTCGGTAAGCTTTCAGTGGCAGAAAGTGAGCACTGCTGGGTCGTGAACATGTGCAGTGTCCAGCAGGGTAGAGGTCCGGGGCAGAACAATACTGACCTCTGATGGGAAGGTCAGTAGACCGCCTCTCACCTCACCTGGGTACGAGGGAGTCCGCCTAAATCTAAATCTAAAGGTAATCCCCACCACCTCATCCCCGCCCATCATGCACTCAATGTCACAGCAGGCGGGCGGGGTGGGGGTTGAATTGCAGGGGCAAGTGAGTCGGGGGAAAGACAGTCAGACCCCGGTGAGAGGCCAAGGGGTGAATGGCCCTTGTTACCTAGGTTCTTAAGTGGCCACACCTGAGCAGGCTCCCCCCCCCCCCACTCATTCAGTCTGCACACATCACTGTGCTGTGCCCCAGGTAGAAAATGTCCCATACACTATCTAACAAGAGACTCGGCAGGGGGCTGTTGAGGACAATGAGAGCTTTCATCTGGGTGGGGAGGGAGCAGAGGCCCACTTGCCGCAGCAGCAGGCCTCCAGCAGGCCGTTCAGGCCCCATCATGCCGCTTGCCACAGCTGAATGACACAGACAAACGGCAAACATGCTGCTAAAAAAACAGGAACACAACTGGCCCTCGGCACCGGCCGGTGCCCCCCTTATCAATTCGACCCTGAGTACCGGTACTCTCCTTGGCAGTGGAGAAGTGCCGGTACTCAGCTTGACAAAAATAAGAAGTGCCGGTACTCAGTACCAGTGAGTACCGGCCCATTTAAAGCACTGGACGCATTTCTTTTCAAATACCTCCTGGGTGTCCTGATTCTCTTCCTCTCTGATTTAGTTTCTCTCTCACAAACAAACATACACACAACCAGGCAAACGCACACAAGCAAGCAGACAAATACTCTCTATCAATCTTCACATCTCTAATCTCTCGATCCCTCCCCCACTCACTTCTCTCCCATTTGTATCCATTTCTCTTGCTGCCCCACTCTTTACCCCTAAGGTATCCTATAATCCTCTACTATCACTCTTTCTATTTCTAATCTGCCATCTCCGTGCCTCTGTTACTCTTTCCATGGCCCTCTTGATCTCTTCCCCATCTTTGTCTGCACTTACCCCTTCTGTCTCTATTTTTCCCCCCTTTAAACTCTCCTCTGCTCCTTCTATCTCTGCCCCCTCACTCTTCACCTTCTTTCACCCAATTCTCCTTCCTCTTCCCTCGACAGAAGGGCACACGGCCGGAGAGCTTGCAGTGGCAGGCAGTGAGCACTGCAGGGTCGAGAGCATGTGCAGAGTCCAGTAGAGCAGAGGTCAGGGGAAGAACAATTCTGGCCTCTGATGGGCAGGTCAGTACACCTCCTCCCACCTCACCTGGGCTCCAGGCAGGCTGCGTAGGCCATATCCACCACCTCATCCCTGTCAATGTCCCAGCAGGTGGACAGGGGTGGAGGTCGAATTGCAGGAGCAAGTGAGTCAGGCCTCAGTGGGAGGCCAAGCGTTTAATAGCACGGTCACTTATGCAGGCTCTCTTCCCTCCCACCCATTCAGGCTGCACACATCACTGTGCCCCTGGCAGCCGATGACCAATCCACTAACAAGACGACCCAGCATGGAGGCCCCTCAGGGGGCGGTTGAGGACAATGAGCGCTTCAGGAGCAGAGGCCCACTTACTCCTGCGGCAGGCCTCCAGCAGGCGCCAAAACGGCAAACATGCTGCGAAATAAACGGGCCACAGCTGGCCCTCATGCATCGGCCCAGTGCCCATCTGATCAATCCGAGTACCGGTACTCTCCTTGGCACTGGAAAAGTGCCGGTACTCAGCTTGGTAAAAACAAGAAGTGCCGGTACTCAGTACCGGCCCATTTAAAGCACTGGTTACGGGTACAAATCATTTTATTCTTGGGTTACGAGCTGCCTTTGACACACGTACCAGGAAGCAAAATAAATCCATTTGGTTCATTACTAGTGTGCCAAGGAAATGTAGATTTCAATGGGCTTTAATTAACAGTGTCTGTTGTAGACATTACTACCTCCCCCCAGTGCCCTCTTGTTGCTGGGGGTGGGTACAGCACTCACTTTTGGGGACCAGAACCGTCTTTGCCCTGGCCTGGACAAATGACGCATACGTCATGTTATCCAATTTAGTTATTTAATGTGTCTATTTTTTTAAAATGTTTAGTTCCATCCCTCTCAGAAGGATGAAACCTTTGCACAGTATGTGAAAAAATCACCAACTATAAACACATTTAACAAATAAATCTAATTCTGTAATGTTAATAGAAAATTGGAGTTCATTTTCACAATAGTAATTCTCAGTTCATTTTATATTGTATAGAAACATCCTTCCCTCATCCTAAAACATCTATTCAGACTCACTCATTCATTCATTCAATATAAATTACAGGCATACGTTCTCCCCCCGTCTTCAACATCTACCCACCAACCACGATGCTGCGCTTCGATGAAGCTCACATTCTTTACTTCCACCTTCTTCAGGACACACACAATTGGTATTATTTAAAAGCTAAACAGTATTTTAGTGCAGAGTGGATCGTTCCTCATAGGGAGCTGAAAAACATTTAAATAATTTTCCATTTGATTCTGTGAGAATCCACTTTTTTCGCTTTCCTCTTCCTATGGAGAGGCACCTGTAATTAGTATTATTCTTTGTACTATAACTTCACTTCATTGTGTGCTCCTTCATTTGCCTCCAAATATGCATATCTTGACTTATTTCTTTAGGCTGTTCAAAGGGTTTTTCACTTCTATCCTTCAACCTGAGGGATTAGCTCTGGTGTTTTTCTCCTGTCCCATAAATAGCTGCCTCCCACCCAATTAAAACAGTATTGTCCCTACGTCATTTAGAGGTAGAGGAACTGCTGTTTCCACTATTGCAGTGCCTTGGCTTTCTCCATCATTGTAAATCTTTGACCCACAGGGCTGCTGTGCCACTGTGGCCAAAGCCTTTTCCTAACTAAAGTGAATTTTTCTGCCTCAGGATGGCGGAGAAAATCCCCTCTATGTCAGATTTTTTTTATTGTATTTCACAAGCAATCCCTCACTTTGAGGATTTGTTTCTGAGAAACAAAAATATATGGCAGGTGGGCTGGAACAACGTGGTGGCTCGGTCAGCATTCAGTTTTGACAAAAGTACTTTCGCTGCACTGGGGGATGCCCATTGATCAAAGAAAGGGACCTTTTAATAGGGTGGCTAGAGGCAGAGACCTTCGTAGCACCAGTGGCATGCTGGACTGCCCATTCAATTCTAAATGAACCTCTAGTCTCTCATCGCCGTACAGAGGCAAGTGGCTTTTCTATTCTGATTGTCCACAGTGTACTGTCCCTTCTGCGAAATCCATATTCTTCATCCAAGACCTCCTATTCCTAATACATTACTGGCTGACTCGAAACTTATTAAGGCCGTGCAACAGCCCTACATCTTGTCAATTTAGTGCCCCACTGTGATAGCAATAACTGTTTTTTTCTGTCCTTGGACCAAAGTGTGAAACTTATAAATCAGCCAATTCTTATTGTGCGGTCTACACCAGTGTCCAGTCGGAGTTACAGTCCTACTCTATGCAGTCCAGTGTCGGGCTCGGGAGTTAATGAAGTAGTAAGATATATGTTGATCAGAACATACTTCTTGCTCTCTTGTAAAAGCATTCTGATGCTTTTGTGGGCCAAGTCCGCCCTACAGAAAATCACAAAAATTAAAATAAATAAGAAAGGCTCTGAACTGCCTGAAGAATATTCTGCGTGTCATTATTCTGCAGTGTCACATTACTATAACTAAACTGAATTGCAGTTTCCACTTCGAACACTTGCATTATTTGAGTGGAATTGCTGATGGCTTAGCTGACAAGATGATAATCTACATATTTTATAATGGAGACACAAGAGACATTAAATCAAAACATGTACCGAGCAATATGGCTTGACTTATGGTTGCTCTTGCCTTGATAATAAAGTATGCAGGCCACCACTTTTCCATGCAACATGCATACTTCTCAATGTAGGTTGGATAGTAAATAGACTACATATATCTCAAATAATATGCTTGTCCCTTTCGCACAAACTAAATTCTGGAGATTTACCTGAAGTGTCAGTATTTTATTTCTTTTCTAATCCTCAGTACAGTGCACAAGGATATAGGGTTTGAATAAGTACAGTATGATATTGTAATGATACACACATGCTGCACTAATGATTGTGTCTCGAATAAAAGAATAACTTTTGAAAGAAGTATCCAAATTAATTTGTTTTTAAACCCTACAAAATAAGCAAGGAAGATACTGTGTTCGAATAAGCAGCCCCATAGTATAAACCGTCCTTGTATGCCTCTCTGGACACACTCTTGATAATCGTTCCTAAATTCCACAGACTTGCTGAGGTGTTTCTGCCTCAAAGAAGCTTAAATTAGTGACGGCTGGTGTTAAGACAAGGAAATATTATGCATTTGCTAGTGCACTGTCTGTAAATAGGAAGTATGCCCAGTTGGTGGCAAAATTCCATTTGTATGGCTACAAAAAGGCCTTGCAGCAGCTCCCTTGTAGTATTCATTTTTAATGATACGAATACCCTGCTTACTTAGTTGAGGATCCAGGGTATGCAAGGGAGTAAGTATCCCACACCATCTTTGAGGTAAAGTCCGAGATATCCCAAGGATGAATGCTAAATGCCTGGCTCCTACAAAGCAAAAAAAAAGTGGGGTTACCTTTGTTATATCCTAGGTTTCCAGCATCTTTTTGGAAGTCTGCTCCGCTCTGTATGGTGTGTGTTGACACTTATCTCATATTTCCAGAGCTGATCATAATCGGCGTTTTGATTAACTATGTGTAATTGCAGTGCCACACTGAAATATGTGACTTGTGTTCCTTATTTAACTTCTGGAACCATTATAGTCCTATTTAATTCTCTTGCCTCGGGCTTCTTACCCTGCAATTTTACTCAAAAGAAGCATATCTGATAGAGACTTCTAGCCGCAGATTCCTTACCTTGGAATTATCCTCAGCCGTCAGACTGCAACCGAAAATTCTTGAGCAGTACTCCTGTGTGCTGGTAGGTGGCATAGTTCTGCTCCGCGTCTGCGCCGGAAGTGACGTACGTGGTACCTATATAGGCACCACCCCAGCGCGCTGACATCACTTCTTTTCTTTCTACGCCAGTCAGCACAGATTCGGAGAGAACTTCCCCCAGTGTGCTAGGGATGTCCCCTAAAAAAAATATATCAGCAAGTTTTAAACCATGTGGTGCCTGTCACAGGCTGATGTCTGTGACAGACCCACACTTAGTTTGCTTGTGGTGCTCGGATCAGAACCATGACTCTAAGGCCTGAGAGGACTGCACGGAAAGCGAATCCGAAGGCGCTGCAGGAATGTTCCCTGAAGCTCCTCCCTGCCCAACGTTGGACAACTGGTCGTGCAGAAGGTCCAGAGAATGCTCCGAGTCGCTACAGACGATCGTAGTTCCAGTTGTTCTGGTCCCATAGGAAGTCAAAGCGCTCTTTAACCTCACTGTACTGGTCCAAGTCCTCGGGCGAGGCGCAGAAACGACAACACCGATCGAGAAATCGCTCCTCTGCTGAATCTGTGCCTGGGTCCTCTCTGCGCCTCCCAGAGTTTCCCAGAGCGACCCCTGCCCAACGGAGTGTTTTATGAGACAATGCACTTCATATTTGGGGGGCCCTACCCATCTGGAGCGCCTTTGGGCCCCATGGGTTCGGGAGGGGCCTCTACTGGATTCCAGCTGCAGGTCCAACCTTGGTGACAGTCAGGCCCTAAGGAACCCGTGCTGGGTCCAGAGCAACCGCACCCACGAGCCTGCTCCAGTGCCTTCGCTCCCGCCGCCGCCAACCCCCCCCCCCCCAATCATAATTCCGACTCCGATATAGAGCTGGATCTGCATCGTTCGACTCCTGAGCCAGTGCCTTTTTCTGGAGAGAGGGACGATTGGGAGGGTTCTGAGGACCCTTAAGCATTCCACCACCACCTTGGCAAACCAGATAACTGGTATGAACTGGCGTATGCCAGTGAGTTGGACACCTCACCAGATGCTGGCTTGGTGCCTCTTCGTACCATGGTTACGGAGGAGGGACCTTCTTTTGCAATGGTGGTGCAGTGGGCGGTGGAGGTCCTGGACCTTAGGCTGCCCTTGGTGGCACTCAAGGTGAACGTCTTGACAGGTGCTTCAGCCGTGAGTCACCCCCATTGAACCTCTCCTCTGATTCAGTGAATCCTTCACAGATGTCCTGCCTGGGCTGGCCCAAGCCCTGCAGTGGAGTTCCTATGCTCAGGACGATTGCCACCCACCATTGCACCGTTCCTGGGGACCCCAGGTTCCTCACCCAGCATCCCACTCCTGAGATACTAGACCTGTGCATTCTCAACTTCTTCCTGAAGAAGGAGAAGTTCAAGATGCTCACGTTAGCTCAGGTCCTGTCTGCCCTTGACCCTGGTCTTGGATGGGAGCGCTGGACTTGCAGGACTCCTATTTCCACATCCCCCGACTTGCCTGCCCACAGGTGGTTCTTGCAGTTCTCAGTAGGCCCGAGCACTTTCAGTTCCCTGTTCTCCCCTTTGGTCTTACCGGCACCCCTCAGCTGTTCATCAAGGTGATGGCGGTGGTTGCAGCACATCTGCCGAGGTCAGGGGTTTCAGTCTTTCCCTACCTCGACGATTGGTTGTTGAAGGCGTGCTCGCCCCAGGTAGCAGTCTCCCACCTCCAGACTACTGCAGACCTCCTGAACTTGCTGGGGTTCACTATCAACATTTAATTTATGTATATCTACCAATGCTCCACCTCATAGCAATCTACTTCTGGGCATACACAAAAGTGTGACAGGATGACCTCACACACCACCAGGTGTCATGCTTCATCATAGGACTCCCCACGCTCTTCAAAATCCATATTGATGAAGAGTGGGCCTACACCTGGATTCAGGGAGGCACTTCTACCTAAGAAAGGACCCATGAAATATAAACATTAAAAACCAATGTGATATGCCAAACTGATCTTTAGAATTCCCTGGAATACCACTTGGTATTAAAAACCAATCGTGGGGATAAGGGGAATTAGTACCTCATCACCATATAAATTGATGGTGGATGTGGTGATGGGGTACTGTGTCTCTGGACATGGCTGGAACGGCGGGGCATTTTCCTGGTAGTTCAACATCTGGCAGGCTGTCTGAACGCCAGAGCAGACTAACTCATCTGTCGATGCCTAGCGTATTACAAATGGTTTCTGCATCTGCTGGTGTTGCAAGGTCTCTTCCGAGACTGGGGAGAACCTTGGTTAAATCTGTTTGCCACTGCTGAGAATACACAGTGTCAGTAGTTCTGTTCGCTGATGTTTCAAAGGCGGCTCTCCCTCCGAGACTCTTCGTTTCAAGTGGAGCTCAGGTATCCTGTATGCCTTTCCGTTGATACCACTCCTGCCCAGAGTTCTCAACAAGATCAGGTACGACCAGACCCAAGTCATTCTTGTGGCTTCTGATTGGGCATGGAAAGTTTGGTATCCCGAACTCATGAGCATGAGTATCTGTCCTACGACTAGGCTGCCCCTTCGGGAGGATCTTCTATTAAAGCAGCAGGGCAGGGTCTTGCACCCAAACCAGAGCACCCTCTGCCTTCATGGATGGGTATTGAGCCGTGGCAGTTGTCAGCCTTCGACCTTCCTCCCAAAGTCTGTGACGTTGTTTTGGCAGCCAGGTGTCCCTCCAACAAGACAGTATACGCCTCCAGCTGGGACACATTTTTGACATGGTGTGCATCCAAGAACATTGACCCTCTTTCTGCACTTTTCTGCCAAGTTTTATTGTTTGTTCTTTCTCTGGCCCAGCAGGACTCTGCTCTAGGCACTGTTAAAGGTTACTTGTTGGCCTTATCAGCTTTCTTGCAGTTGCCGGACCAACCTTTTTAGGTCGAGCCTTGGCAGCGCATGTGCTGTCTCTGAGACATGCTGTATCCACTCTGTGGGCTTAAAGCTTGCCCATTGCCTTTTTCTTCATCCCTGAATTGTCCTTCAAAAATGCTTGCTATTGGTTAATCCTTCCTCTTTGTCCCTCCTTTTTGTGTTTTGATTACTCCCAACTACTGGTAACGTTCCACTTTAGTGCTTATCTATTCATGTCAAGCCACCAGCCGCGTCTGGTGGGTTAGTGGACTAATGCGTCCACTGTAGGGGCCTGTGTTGGACCTCATGGTTACAGGTTCAAATACCGGCAGGTCCACTCAGCCTTTCTTCCTTCTGAGGTCCACAAAATAAGTACCATTAAATTGGGTAACAATAAACTTCTGTTATTCAGCGCCAAGATACCCTAGGGCAGGGGTCTTCAATCTGTGGGGCGCGACCCCCAGGGGGGGCGTGGAGTCCTAGAACGGGGGTCGCGCATTCCCATCGCACTTTTGCCTGGAACTGCCTGAATCTGGAATCCAAAACGTTTGCTCTTCGTTTTGGATTCCGAATGGTGGCATCTTCAGGCGCTCTCTGATTGGAGGACATCGTGAAAGCATACAGCGTCATTGGTGATTGTCCTCCAATCAGAGAAATTGCAGATTAACATCAGGAAATGCCGGGAACTGGGGCCATAAATATGCTCTGGCGAAGGGTCTGGAGTGCTTCAATGTTTTTGTTGTTGCTGATGCCTTGCACTCCTGCTGCATTTCCTGGACTTCCTCGTTTTCCTTGCTGCTGCTGTGTTTTTCCAGCTGGTGTCCTTTTCGTGCTTCTTCCTCGTGGCTGCCTTTGAAATACGATCCCGTGGCTGTTTCCTGGTTTCCACGGCAACCGGAACTTCGTGGAACTTGTAAGTAGGCTGCCTCTGCCCCGCCTCCTCCACCATTCCCTGGCTTTTAACCCCTCAGACCCACACACAAGCATACACGCACACACACACATTCTTATCTCCAAAAATTCACACCCACCCTTTCCCCACTGCTGTCTTTGGGATTCCTCTGCTTAAGTAAGTCACACAACAATAGCATGAGGTTGGAATAGTGAACGCAGGCTGGAGAGCATTTCTCATAGGTTCAGCCAGGCACCTGCTGACATGCCTTGGCTGTGCTTTCAGACCTTTTATACTTTGCTTGATATCACCAAAAACTCTGCACTGTGTTTTATGACTATTTAAACATTCTCTAAATATGTTATTAGTACATGAGCTGATCCTGTGTTTCTGTGTTAAAGTACAATTTTCACACATTCCCATTCTCTTCCATCCTCTGCTCGAAACCTTCTCTCCTTCCACACATCTTTGTCTTTTATTCTCATTTCTTTTCTTTCACTTTTGTCCTGCTGCTGACGTCACCCATATAATGTTGTCAAATGTGCAGCTTCCACCATAGAAAGCCCAGGTGGTCCCTTCGCTGTATTTCTGTTTGGAAGATTGTCCATGGCAGGGGGGTGGGGGGTGTATTACGCTCTCACCTCCTTGTCGTACTTCCTGTCTCTCTTCCTATCTCCTCTCCCTTAAATTCCTTCAGTTGGCTTCTTCACGTCCGGTTTTGTTTTCTCTACACCTGTCCTCCCACTCCTCCCGCTGCCATCATGTCCAGGGCAGGCATGGATCTCTGTTTCGCTATATAAGTGCATTTTCCACCATCAGGATCATTTGGGTCCTGTCCCCTCACCTCTCCAGTGGTCAAGACCTAGCTCTGTCTTAGACAAGGTCTGTCCTTCTGCTCTGAGTAAGGAGTGTCTCTCCCACACTGGGGCTCTCTCAGGTGGGTCCTGCCCTCTCACCCCTCCAGTGGGTCTGCCAGGGCCTAGCTCTCTATTCCACAAGGTCTCCCTCTGGTGTTTTCCACAGTTGGGGTCTCTCGGTGGGTCCTGCCCTCTCACCCTCATCTGGCATGGCAAGGCCTTGCTCTCTGTGCCACAATGTCTCCCTCTGTTGTGAGTAAGGAGTGTCTCTCCCACACTGGGGCTCTCTTGGGTGAGTGCTGCCCTCTCACCCCTCCAGTGGGACTGCCATGCCCTGGCTCTGTTCTACAAGGTCTCCCTTCCATTATTATCCAACATATTAACCAGGGAAACTATGTTTTGACATTAATGGTTTTCTGGAGAACAGGTGGATTGAACAATTTTTTTAATTTGCCTCAAACTTCATGTAGAACTTGGTCTCTATGTAGAGAGGAACACTGTTTCCTATTCAGCCTGTTTATTTGAATAAAGTATTGCTTTCTGGGAATTGTAGTCCTCCAATGTTTAAGATCAGTTGGATTGCTGCACCTGATAACAATAATTTGTAAAAACGAAAGCCTGAGAGTGGATGCATGGACCCTCTTTTACTAATGTTTTGTAAGGCGCTTACATGCTGAAAGGCTACACAAAAGTTAGTGTCAATCTACTTACTTTTTAAAGGCCTGTATGCTTTATTGCGTTGTGTTATGCACCCGCCAATGCATACTTTAGTAAATAAATGCCATGGTGTTTGGCCTTCATTCTGAGATCTAGATCCATAGTGACCTGGTAGCATAGTGTAATTTAGCGTCCCTATGCAAACTAGAGTTCTTTGCGGCGCTCGAAGGCTGGCTTCAGAGCCTGTCCTCTCAGTAAAGAGGATGCAATGTGGTTCCCTGGAGAAGGGAAGTAAGGTGTGACCCTGAAGAGGCAGGACTGGGTGGTCTGCTCCATAGCACCCCCTGGTAGTATGGAGGTTGTCCATGAGGAGTAAGCAGGTGGTGGTTTGCATCCCAATTTTTATTGATGGGGCAGAATGAAACCTGGGGGAGGGCAAGAAGCAGTGGTGGTTGGCATGGACCCTGAGAAACAGAGATGGGTAGGTGAGTCTATCCTAGATACTGCATTGTCTGTGGTTGCCTTGAGGGCTGTGGCCCAGGTCCTGATCTCTGAGGGTAGCAACCCTGAGACAGAGAAAGTAAGAACTAGGAGGCAGGTTTCACCTGCAGCAGTGAGGCTAAAGGAGGGTAGTAGGAGAGTGGGCCATGCTTAAAAAGAATTGTTGAGAAACCTTTTCTACTCAAACTAGTCTCTTGCTGTCTCTATTTATCCATATTTATTTTGTTTTGTGAACAGATGATGTGATAACTCGTATATTTCCACATTTACTTAACAGATAGACGTGCACTCATACTTTAATGCCTGTCGCGTTTTAGCAAATAACACTGCCAAAATAATATAATACACACATCAAACAATTGGCATAATAGCACAAATACCTGTTGAGAAATGCAACAATTAATTTAAGCAAATCTCAGTGAGCTTTATAATTCCCTATACTGGCAATATGTACAGCTACTGGCCTGAAAGTCAATAAACTCAGCATAGAGTCACCCAAAAGAAGCCAATTATCTGTATTTTTCCACTTTTAAAAGTAGATACATACAGGATATACAATATTTTCTGTCTGTAGTGATCTGTAAAAATCCGTAAAAACGGAAAAAAGGGAGCACCAATTATGAGGAGTACTAAGTTCTAGAAATTTTTGTAAGGAGGGGGTCCTCATGCCTGAAATTTTTTGACAGGGGGGTCTCGGCATCCAAAAGTTTAAAGACCTCTGCTCTAGGGTGACAGTGCGCTATACAAATACTCATGTTATGTTATGTCTGGGGCTATTTTTTTTATTCCTTTCTTGCTCGTCTTTATCGTGGCAGCTTAAAGGCATCCAGTCACTACCGTGCCTGCAGCTCTTACTCCGGGTTTCCTCCGTACACAGGGCTGTAATTATTGTTATCTCCTCACATAGAATATTTCTAAAAAGTTGGCGTAGATTGTGATGAGTGTGCTTGTCATGGTGTTACTTCTTATTAGAGAACTAGCATTGACTGCTTTGGTGTATGCGTTACTGCGTTCTAAAAAAAACAACGAGGAAATATCACTGAGGCTCTCCCCTGCATAGCAGGAGAGCTCCTACTATAAAATTCACTACTTACTGCAAACTCGCCACATAATGCTTTGTGGGGCCTTGCCTTTAAAATGTCTTTTCGTCCAGATCTCGGCCTGTGGTGCTCCCAGGGCCACAGGACCACCACCAAATTGTACAGCACGGTGTGGCCTTGCTTTTCCTGTCCACTCCCATCACCCTACGTTTGGTGGGGTGGGGGGGGCTCAAAATCATCACCTTCCCTGCCTCCCAATGCATTTTCAAGCTCTCCCAGGGGTAGAGATTTTGCTCTGCAGCCGGGAGTGGTTTGCTCTCTAGGGGCCTTGTGCATGGTAACATTGTAGAAAACCTGGAAGGCCGAAAAATGTATAATACATTGTTCATGTGGTTACGCCCTCTAGGGGCTGATTGTATGGTAGCACTTCAATGCACTTTCACAATGCTGTTTTACTGTGACGTTTTGCCTCTCTTGATCTCTCTTAATTGTGTTTGATCCTATCTTTAATTATTCACTCCCCAAAATTAAAGATGCTGTACAGTCATTTCGATAGAACACAATACTTACACGGTGAGGTAAAAGAATGTTATTTGTGCTCCAAGACAGCAGATGACCTTCAGATCTGGTTTTGTTTTGTATTAAACATACGTGCCTACACCCACTTTGTTTGCATTCTGCTACCTTTTCTAGATGAGAGAACGTTGTTTCACTCATTACACATTCAGCTTAGCATATTATTTTCAGAGCTCCAGCTTGAAAGGTTTATTTCTAGGGATGCACACAAAGCTTGCCTTTCTACTGTGAATGTCATGTCCCATGCTCAAAAGCCAGTGTCACTCTATCTTGTTACTTTCAGAGGAAGCAGAGTGGGTTTAAGTTATGTCATGAGATAAACGCTTAGCATACGTACACTTAATGTTTTTTTCTTCTGCCCATGCTACACATTATCTTGCCAGTGCCGAAGAGCATCGCCCAAATGCACTGCCAAACCAGCAGGTCCCAAAGGCGAGACCTATTGGCTATGCCAATGCTGGTTTATTTTATTTATGTTGTATTTTATTTATGGTATTTTATCAATGTACAAGTACAGAAAAAACACTACAACACAGTTCAACAACAGTGCACTCACCAATGTCCCCCACATGTGTAAGAGATACACCTACATTAGCATTCCAAAGGTCCGGCATGTATCTTGATATATTACATAGCACTCCACCAGTTTTGCAAAGTCATCTTCGACTATGGCCCATCTGGGGCTGCAAGAAGGTACGTTGTTAAATGACTCCAAATGTCTTGAGACCCTTTGTAGCTCTCCAGCATAGAGTTCAAATTGAGATCTAAAGTGTGTCATATACAGCAACAAATTATTTTTGGTTGGACTTACACGAGCACCCCAAGGAAGCACTATTCTTCTTTTAGCCAGCAAGAGGGCCACCAATACAAATTTTTGATTGGCAGGTAATATAATCTTTACCTATCCCAAAAAGTACACTTTTGGATCACAAACGACTCGTTCTAACACCATATCAATTATTGTGTCAGTGTTTTGGGCCTAGTATCGTCTAACGGAGTCACACTGTCATGCTTGACCCGGTTACATAGAGCGCACCAGGCTGTTGTCGTGGAGTGTACTTTATTAATTTCAGAGCGTGCTCCCTCTTGTAAGGCAGTAGGGCCCTAAGTGGAGTGGGATATGTGTAATCATGTTCCACTGCAACATGGGGCACATATTCAGATGGTGCATAACATTAATGTGCAAAGAGTGCTGCATTCATAAATAGTAAAGATGAAAATCAGGCACATTAAATCCACTGTGCGCATATGGCATTGTGAGGATGTCCCAACTGATTCTGGGCTATTTCCCGGCCCATACCAGTTTCAACAGGTGTGTCTTGGAAAAAACAATATAACAGCAACACTATGGGTATGTTGATAAATAGATATAGAAATTTGGGTAAGACCACCATTTCTAGAATAGCAATCCTATCTGCCAGTAATAGTGGTAGCCTCACCCACCTACCGACCTGCTCTTCTAGAGTTCAATGGCCCTGCCATAGTTGTATCGAACTACCAATTCAGGTTCCCTATAAATCCATACTCCCAAGTATTTGACCAGGTTTGTGCTCCACACTAGCGGGCACTCAAGAGGGCATTCCGGAGTGCCGGGTGTTAGAGGAAATATAACTGATTTAAGCCAGTTTATACTCTGGCCTGAAAAGCGATCAAATCACACATACTCCCAAATCACCGTGGTCAGATGTGAGGCAGGATCTCTAATATACAATACCATGTCATCTGCATATAGTGATATGCTAAGGTGTCATAGTTTAAAGTTTAATGCTGATGCAGCATGTATCACCATGAGTGCAAATAAGAGAGGCGATGGAGGGCACTCGTGCCTCTGCCAATGGGGTATGCATCGGACGTGTGTCCATTAATGCGCGTACATGCTATTGGGTTCGTATATAGGACTTGCATCCAGCGCAGAAAGGCCTCCGGGATCCCCATCCTTTACATGACCTTAAACATATAACCCCATTCGATGCAGTGCAATGCCTTCACGGCGTCTAATAGAACCGCCGTTGCTGGTAGGGACTATCTGATGTCATAAGGCAGATAAGGGGCGCAGGTTATGTGTGATCGATCTGAATGGAATGAATCCTGACTGGTCGGGTAAAACCTAGTTGGGAAGCAGAGGCTACAGCCAGGTCGCGATTATCTAACCAAAAAAGTTTGAGTCTATAATACTGAGGGAAAGCAGTCTTTGTCTGGTTTTAACAAGGCTACTATCAATGCCTCGCACAGTTAGGGGGGGCTTAATTGTTTTTTATGATACGCTTCTTCGTGCACAGCATGTAGATGTGGGGACAGAAGTTCTGCGTACCCTTTGAAGAACTCTAGGTAGGCCATCTATACCCGGTACCTTCCTGTAAGGGAGCTTGCATATTATGTCCTTGACTTCTTAAACTGTTATGGGATGCAATAGATGTTCTCGCTGCCCACTGGATAGCCATGCCAGTGCTATGTCGTCTAGATATGACCTAACTTTCTCTACTGTAGCTGACATGCGACTGCTGTATAGGCCAGCGTAAAATTGCTTAAATTCCGCCACTATAGAGGGCATGTCCCTGTGTTCACTAGCCTCTGGAGAAGCTATCTTCACTTTATGGGCTCTATCTTTTGGTGTGGTAATCTCCAAGCCAGGCTGTGGCCAGGGTGCCCCACCCACACCATAAGCCCGGGCTACATGTCATTTAGCTAAGAACTGTACTTCTTGTGCCGCTAGATCGTGAAATTCGGTGAGGCATTCACTAATGACGTCCAGCGTGGCATGTTTAGGCAGTGATATTATACTCTCCTTCAAGTTCCCATATAGAAGCTTCTGTTTTTTGTCAATTGTGTGCGGATGGTCTTTAGGACCCCAGCCTGCATACTGATGCATATTCCCCTAATTGTTAGTTTAAACCACTACTTTCTACTGACCCCTCATTAGTCGCGAAATAGTTTATTGTAGCCAATTTAAGCTCTTCTCTGAATACAATGTCAAACAGTGCTGTTGTGTGCAATCTCCATGTATGTGGGGCATTACTCATTGTTGGAAGCGATAACCATAGCAGTACTGATGCATGAGAGTGTCTTAGGCATGTGTGTGATTTCCTTTGCCCACGTGCATAGATCCCAGGATATCAACCAGTAATCGAGTCTGGACCACAAGCTGTGCACCGATGAAGTAAATGTGCCCTTACACTTGCCCGGGTGACGTAGCCTGCAAATGTCCTCTAGCCCATACTCTTCCAGTCCTGCCCTCACAACTCCAGCAGCCTGCCTACCATGGCACTCCGTCGCAGCTGATCTATCCATTTCGGGGTCTAGATAAGTATTGAGGTCTCCCACCCACACAATATTTATAGGTGACAGTATATGGATTTGACGCCAAACATTTGTGAAAAACTCCGGGTCATCTACGTTAGGGCCATATGTGTCGATTGGTGTTATGGGGGTTCCATAGATGCTGCCCTGCACTATCGCTAGACAGCCCTGGTTATCTACAATACAATGGAGTGGGTTATTGTGAACGCTCTCCTCTCTTCACCAGTATTAGCACCCCTCTAGAGAACAAGGAATAAGAGAACGCCAGTCTGTATGTTGCCCATCTATGGCCTGCTCTGTACTACGTGTCAGGTGCGTATTCTTTAGGAAAGCTATCTGATTTTTGTGCCTGTCCATATATGAGATGACCAATTGGGTTTTTCCCAGAATGTTGAGTTCCCTAACATTCCACGAAACTAGTGTTATATATCCCCCCCTGCCGGGCCATAGCATTATCATCTGGTGGGTTGTGCTGCCATGCGACCTGGGGGTTATCGTGGAAGACTTTGTGCAGAGTATGTGTGAGGCAGTACATTGATGGCGTCCAAAAAAAAGTCAGCAACACGATACGAAACCATTGCAATTATTATACCCTACGTGGTAGACTCTATCGTACCCAAAGCATCACAGGAAGGGACAGTGTGTACTCAACTGGTGAGTTTCCTGAAACATAAGAACCGCTGGCTGGAATCGCCTACCATATCGAAGAACGGCGGACCTCTTAATGCAATCCAGCAGTCTGTTTACATTCCAAGACAGTACTTTAACTGCCACCATCCAGACAGAAAGGCGACCGGGCCAGGCCTGAGTGCAAGGACATCTGTGGGCCTAGTGAGAACACAGCCACATGCGGGGTGCCGGAATCGGAGGTGCTGACAGTGTGTAACTGGGACTGACTGAGAATGAATGCATGCATGCTGTTTTTGAGAATGCATGCGTGCTGTTTGGTCAAACAGTCTAAGACCAACATAATACCCTATCTCCCCAACCTTCCCCCCCACCCCATACTTCTAACCCAGGAGCATCTATCGCCCTAACCCCACACAACAGCTGCCCCAACAGCCCCACTGGCCCCCCAGTTCAGTAGGATCCTAGTGCCTGACAACACTGTATTAGTCTCAGAGCAGACTTGCAAGGAGGGGGTCAAAGACGGTCATAAGTACAATCTGGAACAAAGCAACAAAAAACAGAACTGTAACCCCCCTACCCACAATCGCATGATTCCAGGATGGGCCCAACAGACCGCACAGGGCCTCACGAGGGGCGCCAAGGTCATCGCCTTGGGTCCGGAAGAGATCCGGTGTGTCCATCAACATGGTGTCCTCGACAGCTCCCTCAGTCTCCTCGCTCCCTATGAACGGGGCAGAGGAGACCACGGGGGCACGAGTGGGTCCTGCGTGACCGGGCTCGTTTCCTCCTGGGCAGCTTGGGGCAAACTGATTCCTACATAGGGTCGCCCTTATGAGGCCCTTAGTCATGCACACCAGTTCATCAGCAGCATTCTTTGTGTCTCTGTGCTTCTGGTGTGGAAACGTTGCGAAAAGAACTGATGTCAGCACGCTGGGGTGGCGCCTATATTAGCACCGTACACATCACTTCAGGAGCTGACATGGAGCTGAATGGCGCTAGCTGCCAGTGCACAGGGGTACTGCTCAAGAATTTCCGGATCCAGTCTGACGCCTGGGGGATAATTCTAAGGTAAGGGATCTGTGACTAGATAGTCTCTACCAGATAAGGTGTTACCGAAGGTAAGTAACTTGTTCTTTTCCCCTTGGACTAGAAGTGCCCTTCCTTATTAAAATCCACATGTTTGGAAAAGTGGAGTGAGTCTTGAATTGCACTTACTTCACAGAATTAAATTATCCAACATAAAGCACTTTGGTGCTAAGGCTTGCAGTTTTGCTGCTGCACACAAATGTTGTAGCGATTTTGGCTGATTGGTTCAGATTTGCAGTTTAATCAAGCTATAGCTTGGTCACCATTTGCATACAATTATCTAAAAGTTCTACTCAGGGTCGCTAGATGAGTTCACCCTAAAAAACAGCTGCATGATAATGATGGGCCTTAGCTTCACAGGGGATCTATCATTACTTTTATCAAAGTCCCACAAAGAATGTGGCATTATTAAAGAAACAGTGGTGCTCAAGACCAGATGATATTGTATTTGGACTTGCCTTTTAGCTGTGTGATCAATTGGCAATATATTTTTGCTGTGTTAATAGACAATTACATTTTATTTTATTTTGGAAAATATTACAATATACTTTCAACTTTTTCCCATTTCCACTGTGGTGGTGTTGTAGCGCTGTAGCTTGTATTTTCCCAATCAGCATTTTTTTTTTTTAAATTTAAATACAATGTTTCTTGCATCTCCAGACTGTCTTTTATACCATTTGTGGTTATTAAATATCCACTGGAATAATTCTCGCTATCCTGTTCCCTTTACCCCTTTTCTGTACCTTGCATGAGTGAGCGATCGCTCTGGCATGTTTTCGTACATTTAGTTTAATCTATCTTACTGTCGGGGGCAAAGCAAGTTTTAGTTACATATGGCGTGTTTCATTTAGTATGATATTTCTGCTGAACCCAAAAACTATGAATTGATTCCTTATACTCCCTTTAATTAGGAGCAGTGCATTATTTCACATATGTTTCTCTCTTCTCCTAGCATGTATGCTGTGAATGCAAGAAGGAATTTTGCTCTGTCTGCTCAGTCTTGCAAGAAAACCTCAGAAGATGTGCCACCTGCAATTTACTGCAAGAAACTGCATTTCAGCGGCCTCAGTTAATGCGGCTAAAAGTCAAAGATCTGCGCCAGTATCTCAATCTACGGAACATACCCACAGAGAGCTGCAGAGAAAAAGCAGACTTGGTGGACCTTGTACTCAGCCATCAGAGATCGGGTCCACCAGACCCAATGGACACCAGTAGCCTCCATTCTTCAAGATCACAGACCACTAATTTTTTTACGCACTCTTTTTTTTCAAACCATACAACTTCCACACCGTCGCCATCCTCATCTCAGGGAGAACTCTTTGACCGGGGTGAAGGTTCAGGAAATGGAGCATATCCCGAGGTACACATTAGTGTATGCTACATAGAACCTGCTGAGTGTTCTGCAGCACTGAGCTCTTATGGTAGAGAATTGTAGGAAATCAGGACATCCATCCTTGCATTTAGAAAAGCCCCATGTTCATAGCTTTTATGGCTAACAGATATTTAATAGTAGCATGTAAATGTGTTTTTAGGCAGAGATGGCTAAAGTGTGAACCAGTTTGAGAAAAGGAATACTGTACTATTTAGGCATAAGAGGTTTGCAAACATTTCCGGTTGACCAGGAAGTCCAGTTGAAGAGTCTATCCTCTACTTATTTGTGTTATTCAACTAAGTATCATTCCTCTTAGTCCTTTGTCAAATGCTCTCTTGTTAATCTAGTTAGCGCGATCCCTTTTTTTTCTTGAAATACTTTCCAGTCCGATCTAAAGATTTATTTTTCCTGGTTGTTATCCTCAGCTCAGTGCAGTCTCCACAACACCCATGTGCTTGAGTCAGGAAGCTTGTGGCCTATACCAGGCATATGAGATATGCCTTTGTCCATTTATCAAAGTTTAACTTCAGCCACCAAGCATTTCTGTGTTGTTTTCGTGTTTGCCTACAGGTGGTACTAGTGGTGGGTTCCTATGAGACGATGCCAAATATTTCCCCCTAACTTTAAGAACCCCATCTCTGTAGAACATCCATTATCTTAAACCGCTACTTCTCAGCCTGCCAAGCCCCCACGCCACCGGTCTCATGCCATTAGAAGGACTATTTGTCATTCTGAGCTGCTATTTTAATTTGGAGAGTAGTATTTAATTATCAAATTCCTTGTGTGTGCAGGGAAGACGTGAAACGTCCTCAATCACTGATGTAGAAGAAAGTCAAGTACAGCAGGTAAGATGCAAAAGAATCACTCCATGCATTTTATTGTGGTTCTCTATGGAAAGTGGGCCTTACTGTAGCCTTGAGAGTAAACCAGGCAGTATTCTTTATTTTTCAGTTGGTTAATTAATAGGACTAAGATCACCAAAACTGCTAAATATAAGGGAACACTTTGGAAAATGGAGAATATTTTTACATTCAAAAGGATTTCTAAAGCACAGTCTAGTATACAAAATCAAGTCCGAAGGTTTTCATGGGCCTCTACACTAAAAATATAATTTATGCAGCTTTGATTTAGTAAACAGCAATCCACATTTTTCTACAAGGGCTGCGAACACTAGGCATGTAAGTTGCACAGACAGATAGTCTTTACGATATTCCACCATGGATTCTTAACTGTCACAGTCTCAGTATCTGCCGGTACATAATAGTTACAGGAGTGTTCCTGGGGAGTAGGTGAGTTCAGTCTCTTGGAATGAAGTTGAAGTTTGCTTGTATCCTGATATTTTTCAGCTTCCTAGATGGTGGTATAGAGAATGGCGGTTGCTGTGGGAGGACCCTGTTCATAGGTGAATGATTAGTTCTTTCTGGTGAGGCAAGAGAACATGGCAGGCAGGGAAAGTGGTGTGGTGTGTTGTGTTTGTGTGAGATCCCTGCTGAGTGTGGATAGGTAATAGACTATCCACATGACAGCCAAGCTACCCAAGATTGTATTGTTCCTCAGTGTCTTGTGTGTCTGAATGACGTGTGAATGTATTTTTGCTTGGAGTGGAATGTATGTGATGAATGAGTGTGTGTGTTCAGTGCCTTAGTGTTCCTGCTGTGTCAGAGGGAGAGTCTCATTGAGGGTCTCGGTCGATAAGCTCTGGAGCTTCTGGTGGGGTTTGTTGGTTGACTTCCTGCATTATACCTGCACCCGGAAACATGTCTGAAGTAACATGTAGACATTGACTTTTTTAAATGCAACTGAGTAATTTTGGAAGGGACAGACTAGAGAGAAACCCTGGTTGGGAATCGCTTAGCCTTGTGTTTGATATTTCCATGTCAAAGAATGAGGTTAGTTTTAGATTCTGAAAAATGTGACTTCTGAATTTCTGAAATTAATTCAAGAATTTTGCACCAGGAGCAATATTTTCTTTTCTCTGCTCCCCCAGACCATACCATGTGTCTTGGAGTTAAGTTTCTAAATGCTTCTGTATAGAAAAATCCAATGATATCAGCCACTAATTTCAATCCTAAGCTTCATGGAGGGAAAAGGTCACTTGTTCATCCAGCTCTTTAACTTGGTGGCAAGGACCAGAATTCTTCAGTTCCTGATGGGGTAACTGTGCATTCTGTTCCATTTGAAATGGGCCTGGACTGCCCTCTGTGCATATGTGCTTTCGGTCTCATCCTAAATAAATTTTATTCTACAAATTGATCTCACTTGAAAGCTCTGTGAAGATCTTTCTTTGTAAAATAATTGTGTTCCTTTTTGTGCAGTTTTTATGAGTTTCAGCGGCAAATTCTGTTGATCTTCCCTATGATGGAGTGCCGCAGTGTTGAGGTCTGTCTTCTGACTGGCCCTTCACAAGGCCAGCATCTGTGTTTGTAGTACCAGACAAATCAACTCCTGCTGCCTAGCAACAGGGATAACTTGCTTTTCCTTCCAATGTTGTTTACAGCAAACACAAAACGAAGGGAGAAAAGTTCAGAACATTTTAGATGCCTCTGATAAGAGGAACAGTGTCTCGAGGTCTAGTGATATCAATAAGGCGCCTTCTAGCTCCCAAAATTTGACCATCCATGCTCCTACTCGGCTAGAGTAAAACTTTGGAAATTAAACTGGAGTATCCAAAGATTGTTCCTTTGCTACCAAAATGTTTTACCCTGGGATCTCCAGTACCAATAACGGGTGTTGGTGTCTACACACTTACTAGACACTGTAATTGATCAGGCTTTGGTAAAATTCCCCTGGGAATTTTACCCAAATCTCTTCCCTGTAATTATGGTGGTTTGGCACATGTTGGTTCAGAGGTAGGCTCGCTTCCACTCTTTCATGTAATAACTTCTAACTGAGAATTAGCAACCTAAATTTCTGGGTTCATCGTTTTAGCCTCTAATGCATAAACCTAGTTATGAAAAAAAGTACGCGTTACCCCAGAAGGATGATTGTATTCTGAGCCTGAGACATATATTCACTTTATTCAGGTCCTAAAGCATCCCCCAAAAAATCTGCTTTGCCAGCATGTTCAAATTTTCGATTGAATGTGCCTGGTCAGACTTGTTATGTGATCTTTAAAGTATTCAGATAGATGGGCCACCTACCTTCCTCAAAGCCTCTAAATTTGAGTAGAAGAACCTGCAGACCATGGAGGGTTCACCCAGTGGAGATTAAATAGGAGCTGTTTTCTCCTTTGTGACCTACCACTGGTGATTTCCTTTACGTCCTAACCTCATTCAAATACCTTATCAACAGAAAGGTTGGTTCACTTATCCGACTGAGAGATACTCTAAACGAACAGTTGCCTGCTGTTTCTAATATGAATCAAGTATCAGTGGAGCTGAAAGACATGTCTGTATCACAAGGACTAATGAAAGTGTGGGCCATCTGAAGTATTCCTTTTGTGCATAAAGTTTGAATACATCTGTCAGAAATAACCTATACACTTAGGACATTCTGCAACATTTGAAACTCTAGACCTCTCCCTGATATTAAGAGATTAGAGGAGGTTGGTGTGTTCGAACAAGAGAATTTCACTTATTTTTAAAGACAGACAAGTGTTTGTTGGGAACAAGGACTATCAGAGCATCTGCAAGTTAATTGTGGAGTACGCCAGGTCTCATGCTGATGTACTTTATTGTTCAGCTTTTATGTTCCACTGTTGCTTTGCAAGCCGTGCAACTCACCATGAAAGTCTGAATCTATGCTGATGATACCCACAAAGGTTTTAGAAAAACAAGACTCACAAAGAAGACTACGCTGAACAATAACTCAGTCTTGATATTCAGTATTGGAGTAGTGAAAAGGCTTTGATTAAATGAGATGAAAATAGAACTCCTACCGTAGGGATTGACTAAAAGAAAAAAGACATGAAAAATATTTTGTCTAAATATATCTATTAGCACGTGTACCATTCCATGGATCTGTTGGTAATTGTATTATTCCCCTCTTCTCCTAAAGAAAGCTTTAGGAGAACCATATTAACAAGGTGGTAGTATCAGCTGCCCGCTACCTCTTCCCACCTCTAGCTAATAAAATGATTCTACCACAATCCCATTGAGCCGCCAGAACCATTAGAGTTGAAAATTGATTACATAAGTGTCCTATTCTTTGGCACCATTAAACATTCAGAAACTGCTATTGCTTTTAACTGTTGTAGCTAGGTAAGTCACTGGAACTGCAAGGCAGGATCACATCACCCCTATAATTCGTAAACTGCATTGGCTTTTTGTTGAAGCCTGAGTGGCTTGAGGTATTAACATTCGTTTACAGAACTATGAATGGTTCAACCCCCAGTCACACTCCTTGAGATCCAAGTAGCCAAAAGAGCACTAGCCACGGGTACAGCACCTGGCCCGGATGGATTGCCAGCTGAATACTATAAGGCTTACGCGCCACTATTGGCTCCCCATTTGCTGGCGTTATATGAAAAGTCACTAGAGATTTCCGCCCTTCCGGCAACACTTCGTGAGTCTTTACTCGTATCACTACCCAAACCGCTCAGAAACCATGAACTACTAGGCTCCTACCGCCCACTAGCGCTCCTAAACACTGACTGCAAGATCCTGGCCAAAATACTGGCAGATCGTTTGGCTCCTCTGTCGCTCCACTTAGTGCACGCTGACCAAAATGGTTTCGTACCTGCCCGCAATACATCCCTAAACATGCACTGTTTCTTCCGAGTGGCTGAATACTCTAAAGAGCGCTGGCCACACTCTGGCTGCTTAGTGTTAGATTTAGAAAAAGCATTCAACACTCTATAGTGGGAGTATCTATTTGCAGCTCTTTCTAGGTACGGGACTGGGCACCCACTTTCTTTGCCTAGTCAAATTACTCTACACCCTACCTACCGCCAGGGTAAAAACAGGACCCTATATGTTGGACTCAATACCCATTGGCCGTGGCACCAGACAGGGATGCCCGTTATCCCCACTGCTGTTCTCCCTAGCCATAGAGCCACTGGTGAAAGCCCTCTGCCATGGAGGAGAGGGAAGGGGTATCCCATCAGGCGATGGAGTATATGCAGTCTCCCTGTATGCCGACAACCTGCTCCTCTATCTCCGAGACATCAGAGGACCATGCGATAACATAGCAAAACGCTATCTGACTTTGCCTCTCTCTCTGGCCTACAAGTAAACTGGACAAAATCGTGCCTGTATCAGTTCTTTACATCTACCGCTGACCCAGCACTAATGGTTAATGACGTAAGAGTGCAATGGCAACTATCCATGTTCCGTTATTTAGGTGTTAGGGTCTATCACCAACCAGACGATTTGCTGAAGGGTAACCTTAGGCGTGCTATCAGCGCAATCAAATCACAAATGTCTTTCTGGCGCACCCTCCCCCTAACAGTAATGGGTCGCATAGCGCGCCTTAAAATGGTGGTCCTTACTCGACTCCTATATTACTTCACCAATTTGCCACTCTATATCAGGCCCCCAGTCTTTCGCTCACTTGAACACATCATGCGAGACTTTATCTGGCATGGCACACGCTGCAGACTTCCGCTATCTAAGCTATACCTGCAAACAAATCAGGGAGGATTGGCAGTGCTCAATATGGAACATTACTATCTGGCGGCGCAACTCCAATGGATGGCCAAATGGGTCGGAGGGGCACATCTGACAGACACGGCCACGCAGCTACCAGGCAGAACGCATTTGTCAATTATAAGTCTGTTCGACCGTGGGCGAAAAGTTGTGTCCCCTACCTAATTACTGCTGGAGGTGGCCGACAGATGCTTCCATCGCAGTCTACACATTGCGCGAAATATAATCCCATTTGCGTCTTCTTTACCCATACAAGGCACACCCAGAGGACCACGCGCCATCGCCGGAACAGAACTCTCTACCTGGGAGGAGGCGGGACTACAGACTTTAGGAGACCTATATCGTGATGGTCAATTAGCGCCTTCAATACCCTCACTGATGAGGATAGCCTGCCGCTGGGTCAATTCCTATTGTATACCTCACTAACCTCGACACTGCGAACACTATGGGGAGACATATCACACAAACCCACGACACACCTTACCATCCAATATATACACGAGCTGGGGGCATGGAGAAACCTCACCAAATGGCTCACTGATTAACTGAGAACTCATGCAGCACAGCCACTGACATCCCTCAGACTTCACTGGGACACTGATTTTCAAAGGCCATGCACAGATCAAGAATGGGCGGCCATATTGGAGGGGCTTACACATATCCCTAGAAATGCTAGATTCCGCCTCATACAGTATTTTATAGTCCACAGGGCATACCTGACACCAGCTAGAATTAACAAATACTTTGGACGCACAGACACTCACTGCCCCAGATGCAACCAGGCAGGTGCAGACCTATTGCACATGTTGTGGTATTGTAAGGCGCTTACCATATACCGGGAAGCTGAAGTCACTTATTTGTCGAATTCCACTGGCCGTGTGTTGGGAAGCACACGGGAGGTATGCCTCCTGGGCCTCTATCACAGATCCAAAAAGCACAAAACAACAACCAGGTTTATAGACTTAGGACTACTCACAGTTAAGTGTCTGATCACTAAACGCTGCAAGCGCCCGGACTCCCCTCCCAAGATAGCCTGGCTTCACTTATTGACCACCTGGGCACAGGCGGAGAGCGTTGCTCTCCACCGTGAAGATACAATGGGGATTTGTAAACACCCGATGGCGACTGTATGGGACACAATTCTCCTAGATTTCCGCACTGCCTGGCAGGCAACTGTAGAACCCCAGGCGCTCATCATGGACAATGGTGATGCACCAGCCACCATAAGCCATGATGCATAATAGAAACACAAGTGCGACCCACTGGATGAACCATCACAACCTAGCACCTCAATATCTCACATATATATCCCGAATGCACAGCAACTGATGGAACAAGGAGTGACATAAATGTGATCCGATCACTACAATGAACTATAAGCACTGGGGAGCGATAGAAAACTAAGTTGGGCAAAAGTTAACATCGTTCACACCCTGATCCCGCCTCCCTTCCCCTCGACCCTTTACTCCCCCCCCCCCCCCCCCTCCCGCCACCCCCCCTCCCCCCTCCACCTACCCTTCCTTGGTTATGCCAAACATGTTGCACGTAGACACGAGACTCACTGGCACCAGAAACGCAATGTCATCCTTGTTGGACACACCACTGAATAATAGACGCTTAAGCACACACAATAACTAGACAATCACTGATGACATGATATGTATTGTTACTTTACTTCATTTTAATCTAAAATGTGAATGCGATCTGGCTGGATATTTTGCTGACGTGCACATGTATAATGTCTCTGTTTATTCAAAACAAAAATTAATAAACAAATTTAAACAAACAAGATTAATGGTTCAACCCCTCAACACTTGGAAAAATTGTCATAATACAAAACCCTGCTCGCAACCTTTGCATGTAGGGTAAATGTCTACCATGAAAAGCTTGTGAAAGAAATCCTGAGAGAAGGGATGAAATACATAAAAGTATGAAACTCCCTGCCTTTAATTACATGGTCCCTTCTAAATCATTTGACGTCAGACGTATGGACCATTGGCTTACTTTAGCGCTTTAAAAGAACCCCAAATGATGATGTGGTTCCCTGCAGCCAAGATAAAGATGCCTGCAGTAGCAGCTCCACCAGGCTTGGCCATGAAATGCTGCAAGCAGAAGACCAGATGTAAGAAATTCTCAGGCAGTGCACAGAATGTATGTAATCTCATCTTTGCCCAGATGCGGCAAGTTTCATTCATCAACCTTTCCACACTCCTGAAGGAATCAACACCCCATCTTTTTAAACACCTCCTTACCCCCACTGCTTCCTGAAAAGAAATACTTTACTCTCATCTGTCTTAGCTCCCCACACCCCATTTTCCATCTTTGCGCTGTCCATTACATTTTTGTAAATCGCTCCCTGCAAGTCCTACCCCCTTTTTGTCACCTAGGTCTCGACTGGAAAACTCTTGAACACAGCACCCCGTTGCATTGTAGCTGGATTTACGCTATATAAATAATATAGTTACATGCATGCATGTTTCTATGCCTTATTTGGCAATTGTAAGGAATGAAAATTCCTAGAATAAAGCAGCCACTCTAGCACTGTAGGAATAAGCACTGGAGATTGTTTTTCTTCTAATAATTGAAGGAAAAATGTGACTAGATGCAAACATTTAAGTTAACCTTTGGGCTGGTTTTCTTCGAACAATAGTGCAATAACTGATCTAGTTCCTGTTCTTATCAAATTTGTGATCGTCATTCCCCTGCTGTTTCAAAAGCTGCTGTTTTTGGGTAAGAAAAATGTTTGAATCCAATGAGGTTTACTTGTACGAGTGTGCTTGTTGTGTGTGTCTAATTCTTCCTTTTCTGATTACTTTCCTTGTGTGTGTGTGTGTAGGATATAGGCGAGACAACCTCAATCGCTGAAGCAGGTGAAAGCCATGAAACACAGGTAAGATTTGAAGCAAGCACTTCCTGAAAGGAACCAGCTACTGTTATTAATGGAAAATCCAGTTTGTGGATTTCACGACAGCTGCTAGTTTCCTGCCGAGCTCGGTTTACTGACTCCTACAACTTTCATGGCTTGCACCATAACTGTGACCAACTGATGCCTACTTTTTCCCATCTTGAACTGTTTTCGAATGTCCTGTACTTCTGTTCTTTCTGTAGTTAGTGGATAGCCTTGGAATTGCTTGCATTCAGAAGCCCATTACCCGAGTTTCACTTCTTTAGTGACTTTGCAACTTCAAAAGATGTTTTAACATTTACATGTTTTCACTTTCTTATGCCTTTCTTCCTTGCTGGTATGAGGTGAAGGTTTTTTAAAGAGGGGATGTGCTTCCCAATGCTCTGACACCCCATGATGGGTGTTAGACTTTATTAAAAAGCCCCGTAATGTCTGTGGGAGTGCTCAGCAGTGTGTCAGTGCAGAGCCAGAGCCCTTCGTTTAGTCACTACAGGCAGGTGCTTTACTCTAAGTTCTCAATACATTGGACCAACAAGTGTGTTCACACCCGGGTTTTACTGGAGTGCCATTTGCTAAGGTTCTTACCCTATTACACCATACAGCCAATACTTTTCGTGATGATACTTTACCCAAGCTCGATTACAGCATTTATTGTTCTTCATCCTACGACATGAGGGATCACAATGAGCCTGCAAGTGATAACCCAAGCATAGTGTACTGCACGTTTCTGCCCTGGTGGAGTAAGTTCTCAACAAGGGTTTCCGTTCATTTCGTTTGATTAAAATAGAAGAGGCATTATATGGGGAAGAGAACAAACACATTTTTGGTTTCTAAGTACCCTTCTATATCCCTGTTTCTTTAAAGATAACAAAGGAATTAAAGTTACTAGTACTCCAGAAAGAATAAAGACTGTCTTAACCCCATGGTCAAGGTTTTTTTGTTTTAACTTTGCATTCAAGTTACTTGCCTTTGCACTGCATTATGTCGAATTTGTAAGGAGTTGTATACTTATGTGTGTGGCTATATAGATACATACACAAATGTATGACTAACGATATTGAAAGAGGATAAGCCATCCAATGAATGCCCCGTATAGGCCTATAACGCTGCTCAACGCAAGGCAAAGATCCTTGCAAAGATGCCAGTGACCAGATTAAAAAACTGAAGCATACAAAAAGTGATGGATAGAATGCTTGAATTAATCTCACCACTGGTAATTACTCAAGCCGTATTCCAACGCATCGTTCTTTTGCACAACATGCCACCTCAGTTTGGACCCAGCCATATGCAAATCAGTCTTGAACCTGCTCCAATGGCAACAGTCCAGCCCGAACTGCCAGGTCAGGTCCTCTCTGAACCAGAACAGAAGAAACCCAGGCCCAGTTTTGCCTTAGTTAGGGCTTATCAGCCGTGTATAGCTTGTTTCCAGTGACATAGTGTGCACGGGACACACATCTGGGCATACCTGTCCCACACATCTGGGCATATCTGTCCCACTTAGGGTGACATACTAAAGCATACAAAAAGTGATGGATGAAATACTTGAATTAATCTCAGCTACTGGTAATTACTTGGGCTACATCCAAATCTGAGGTGATATGGTGTGCAAAATAGCGGTGGACTGGGATGCAGCCTTCAGTAATTACCATTGGCTGAGATTAATTCAAGCATTCCAGCAATCACTTTTTTGTATACTTCAGATTGCTCTTGTTCACCCGGACCAGTTGAGCTCCATGTCAAATAGGGGAACTAAGCTCAATAAGGTTCATCAGTGTATAGTGTATGGGGTACACAGAGAGAAGTAGTGGAACAGACTATGGTGATGTATTTAGACACCACTATGGTGTTTTACTTCTTGGAATGAACATACATGTTTGGGGTCTTAGAAAGGATGGAATTTGGGCCCACCTACAAGAAGTGGGTCAGGCTCTTGCATCAGCAACCAAAGGCCAGGGTGTGGTAAACTGCACTCTATCGGGCCCTTTCTGTCTGGAAGGCCTGGCCGCTATCTCTCGTGATCTTTGCTACGGCCTTGAAGCATAGGTTAGAAAGCACCCACTGATTAAAAGAGTGGGGTCTTCGGACAAAATAATCTCGTTCTATGCAGTCTATGTGCTGCTGTATGTGGCACAACCTGACTTAACTATTTCCAGACTCCTGCAGATATTTGTGAAATATTCAGGCTGCATGATACCATAACTGCCGATGCACCAGAGTGGTAAATGGGATGTCCATTGCAAATCTCAATAAGGGGTTTCCGATACTTGGGCATACACGTGACTCCAGAAGTGGATCATTTTCCTATTAAGAATGTATATACTCTGCTAGACAAGCTTAAAAAATGATGTCAAGTATTGGGCAGGCTCTGCTGTTATCTTTGATGGGCAAGGCAGCCATATTAAATATGGTGACCGTGCCAAGTTCCTGTGCACCCTTCTGAATATTTCATTTAGGAATCCAGCAGACTTCTTTATTACGAAATGGTGAGGAACCGTGCACTGTTTTGATGAGAAGGGTCTACAATCAGGGTGATAGCTCTCCCAGATGTTAAAAAATACTCTTGGGCCACACATTTGATAATGTTTGAGTGGCTATTTGCTTCCCAGGTGGAGCCAGCTCTTGAGGTCGACAGACACGCCATGGGGAGCAGAGGTACTATATGAAAACAGTCTATCTAATAACTACTGGCACATTAACATATGGTGGTGACTGCTTGGAAGAAATTCAAGAAATATTTAGGATGTGAGGGTGTGTTCACGAAGGAAACTCAATTGTGGGACAGTGATGACTTGGCAGAAGTGGGTAAACTCCAGGGGTTCCTCAGGTGGGAGCTCATAGGCATAAGCAAACTGGGAGACCTATGGAAATTCGTGGACTTGATCTTACTTTGCTCACACCGAAAGCTAGATGACTGACTTGGAAAGCTTTAGATACATGTAGGTTAAGCATGCTTTAGCCACATAAATTATAAAGGGGAATGACTCTAGGGGACTCCTCCCCACTGGAAGACTGGGTATTTCATAAAAGAGCTTTCTCAATGATATGTAGAAAATAAATTTATAAATAACTCTCCTGATATCATGCTGAAATTGAAAGCTGACAGAGGTGGATTTCGGGGACTTTGAGGAGAAAGAATAGAAGGAGGTGCTGAGAGCTCCTCGCAAATTGACAATAGAATCAGGATTCTGGCTTGTACAGTTCACATCTCACACAAATCTTATTACATCAGAATAGTGCTGCAAAAACTGGGGAAAATTGACACCCACGGATGTGTTTGGGGTTGCAACCAGATTGAGTCCTTCCGTATTCTATGGTCGAGCCAGAAATACATCTATACTGGTGGGAAAGTAAGGGAATGCCGGCAGTTGGTGACTGGAGTACAAATGGAAGATTCAGCAAAATTACTCTTCACATTTGATTTGGGGATGAGTGGGGCGCATTGGAATTGCGTTCAAATATTGGTAGTCCTCGACATAATAGTCACAAAACAGACTATTGCCAAACGATGGGGAGCGAGTGACTCACCAAATTTACGTACCTGAAAAGAAGACTTGGACTGGTGCATGCTTGCAAATAAGCAGATTCATGAAGGTAGATGATTCCAGGGGAAATAAAAAAAAAAAATGGCAATCCTGGCAGTGATATAGAGGAATTTACATAAAGGTGTAAAACATGAACCAGGCTGCTGAGATTGAGATTAATCGGGCGCAAAATAAGTTGTATTGACCAGTCATGGCTGGAGTTGTCCATGCTCCATTGACAAATGACCACGGCCACCAAGCTGCCGGATAACTAATTTGTATTAATACTGGTGACTTCTTGTTCTTTTTGCCAATTTAAATATACTTTAATGATAATGTAAGACTAAGACATCAAGCATGTGCAGACTCTACTTCTGATTTTGCGACAGCTGGATAAAGAGATGAGAGAAGTAGGAGCAGAAAGACTGGCTTCTGGCAGTATGAGGATGTCTGGGAATGTCTCATTCTCAGTCTGTTTGGTTTTCATTTTTGAACATTTTTAATGATCTGCTGACAAAAGGTAAAACACCTTTCCATCATTCAAAATATATCTGCACCTGAAATCCTGAAATATACAATAAATCATCATACATAGCTCAGAAAATCAAAGGTTTTGCGTTCTCCGCTCCAAACTCCTGCCTAACGCAGGGCGTAGCATCGCAAGGACATGACCATGTCCCCATAACAACAAAGTAAAACATCAAGTAACTGCTGACCTAAGGTGTCTAGTTTGATCTCTCTTTGTGTTTGGACCTACCTCTTCTATATGTTGAGTTTAGCAGGAAACCAATAGAAAGCCTAAAAATTCTTAAACAGAAATTCTCTCAGTTGCCTACAGTTCCTGTCATCTTTCCTCAATGGCCCTACTCCATTACGGAGATATGTGGATTGTACAGTCTCTTAGACAGATAACCCTCTATCTGGAAGCAGTGTTTATCACTACTGTTCTTTGATATTGCCACCATTTCTACAACAGTTCCATGGCCAAGGGATCTCTCGCTCTCACCCTTTGCCTGGAATAATTTTGTGTCTCTGAACCGCCAAGAGAGTATTGATACCATTCTTCAGGACCTGTGCAGTCAAATTTGTAGCCTTGGAGCTCCCAATTAGTTTTTCACAGACAAGTGCATAACCCTTAATAATCTGGTCCTTGAAGCCCCCATTCTATTGTTCGTACCCTTTTCCACATTACTGATGCACGTATGCTGTCCCTCAAGCATGCTAATGGCCTCCACATATGAGTGCACCCTGATATACAGACCCATTCAGCTTCTGTTTAGTCTCATGACCTGCTTATCAGTTTAACCATCTTGTTGTTTCAGCTCTTGCATCAAGCCCTCTTTTTGTTTATCTTTACAGTCAAAGGCTATAGTCTTAAATCTTCTGTCCTTCCACAGCTTTTAGAGTAGGGATTCCAGAAGTTATAATGTGGCCAATCACAGATGTAGGTCATTCCCAGAATCATCGGTATCATCAGGGTGACTCTTCACAGCAGCTGGACGATGTGCAAAGAAGTCCTTCTCTTTGAGTATCTTTTCATCCTATCTTTAAGAGCCATGTTTAGCGGCCAGTAATGCACAGCATCGGCATAAAGTAGAGATGTTGTGAGAGACCCACCCTAGTACCGCCTCTGTCCAAGAAACCATCCGTCTCAAAAGCTGGTCATTGTGTTATAAACCATGCAATGGGGCAAGAATAGACCCAAAGGCCTGTTGGCTCCCTCTGCCTTCCCTTTTGACTGACTGACTGAATATTTATAAAGCGCACTATTGCTGAGGCGTCTTGGCGCTAAGGTGTGTGAAAACCAGGCACCGCTAACAGATCTAGAGCTTGGCGAAGAGCCATGTTTTTATCATTTTTCTAAAAAGATCCCTGCTGGACTGTAGTCGTATCTGTACGGGGAGGGAGTTCCATAATTTGGCTGCTTGGTATGAGAAACCCTTTCTTCCCCATCTGACTCTTCTTATCTTGGGGGTAGCTTTTCTTCCCGTCACTTCTGTTGCCATATTGACTAGTCTGCAACAGGCCATGCCCAGGAATGCCGATTGCAAAGCTAGTCACTCAAGTAATGCGTGCACCTCCTTCACTCCTCCAAGGTCATCCTTGGGCGAGGACTGCTCCACGCTGCGTCTCCATCTTGAACTGCAGTGTGGTGAGGTGAGTGGTCTCAAAAATAGGTTCCTTGTGCACCGACATGTCCTCCTTCTCCCTGTAGTCACTTATTAAGTCAGGTAGCCTAAAAATTAGGAAATGAAACAGCACTTCTCATAGTGAATGCAGGCAGATTCAATTCCTTAGTGCAAACATTGATTGAGTCTAAGTCCGTCAGGTTGCCATTAAGGCCGAGTTGTATTAGATGTTTTTCAAGTAACTCGATGGTGTGGATCACAAAAGCAAAGTGGAACAGTTGTCGGTACAATTCAGCAGAAGTGTGCATGAGAAAGGATGAAAAATCGGAACAAAGCTCAAGTAGTTCATTAGGTTTCTCCCTCAAATCTCTGAGGTGGCTCCATAGGTATTATTGTCTTTTTGGTGTTTTTTCTCTCAGAAGAGTGAGTCTTTTTTATGATGATGTTCTTCACTTTTTGGAGGTTTACAACTTGTAAGTAGTCTTCGCTAATATTCAATGTGGTGACAAAATCGAGCAGGCTGTAGAGTTTGCTGACACTTGTGCTAAGCATGTGCTATTGACTTTTCTAAAAGTAGTCTTTCAGGCCTTCTTCCAGACCATCATCAGTGTCTGGCTCTCTTGTTTCCATTCACTTATTTCAAACCTCTCGGCCCTAGTAAATTGATGGCACTTGTGACAAGGTGGAGGCTATATGATTGCTGTTTTTAAAAGATTTAGGTGTTAGGCCCCTTGGGGAATGCTGCTATGGGAGAGAGGTTATGGAGAGGGTGATTGTATTAGAACATGTGATCTGCCAGTGTTTCAAGGAAAGTTACCAATTTGGAGTGGATAGCTTCAGATGGTGTGCCAGCTTCAACATATCGGTCACGTCACCCCGGGGCTAAGCCAGTGCTTCTACACTCCACTCCAGGAGCACTTCTTCTTCCTGGTCCTCTATCTCAACTCCTCACGTCACACAGCTGCTCAGGCATGCAGCGCCTTCCGTATACTTCGATTGGAGGCGGAAGGGACATGACCTAGATGCTGGTACCACCAGGGCACAAGCGCTTTAGAGTAACAGTGGGTAAGGATCATCATGGCCTTGTTTTGGTCCCACAAGTTAATCCTATTGCATTATCCACTTGCCACAAGTATTGTCCGTGTATGGCAGCATACTGTGACTTAGAGTCTGTAGTGGCTCAGACAGGGGATGCTAGTGCAGCGGTCTACAGCATACCCTCCACTTTTATAATCCTACTGCCCTCCTGTGGCTCGGATGAGTACTCTAAGTAGGGAAAAGTGAAATGAGGCTTATTCCTTATTCATGTGTACTTTCATCTCAACTCATCACACCAGAAGCATGTATCTCGGATGAATACTTTTCTATTGCTACCTAAATGTGTCTCTGGAAGTAAGAAAACCACACCATGAGAAAACTCTCTTGCAGTGTAGATATCATTGAAAAGTAGTATAACCTGGAACACATTTCAGCATAGGCAAGGTATGATCCCGATATAGGGCGATGTGTAGTACCTCCTCATCCTTAATCATTTAAGCCAGAGCCTCCCCATGTGACTGACACCACTGATGCCAAAGCAATAATACTTTATTACTTCCCATAACATAGGGATCTTAGGACTTGGATGAGTCATACAAGTGTCTTTCATCTAGGAACCCTCATCATTTTCGCATCCAAGGCAGGCTTCCCAGATTTCTATTGGGCCCGGTCTCAAGTGAATTGCAAGGGGCTGTGTTGCATACGTGGACCAAGCTGGGTAAGTTTAACATGAGAGCCCTCTTTGAGACCACCACATACCTTGTAGACTGGTAATCTCACGGCTGGCAGGGGTTGGCTAACATTTTCTAGGCTGTTGGTCTCAAAATTGAATGAGACCAGTTCAGCTGCTTCTAGGTTGACAGGCTCAGCCTTTGCTTGAAGCTGTATCATCGGAATAACCAGCAACCCAGATGAAAGTTTTTTTTGACAATCTGTTTATCCTTGCTGTAGCTGTGCTTTGTGTGGGGCTTTTGTCTTGTACGGTGGTGATCTGATAGCACTGCAGTGTGAGGTGGCGTCATTCAACTCTGCGCGGCGTTGTCCAAGCCACAAGTGATGTGTGCAGTGCCTATATAGGCGCCGCCCCGGTGCGTTGACGTCAGTTCTTTTCTTTCCACGCTAGTCAGCACAGGTCCAGAGAGAGCTACCGCCAGTTATTTTTTGACTGACTTTAAAAAAAAAACTTTTTGGCAAAGTTTTGGGGGATCTTTCTCTTGGTGTGGCAGGGATGTCCACTAGGAAATCTGGCTTTGAACCTTGCAGCTCCTGTCACCGACAGATGTCGGTGACAGGCCCGCATCTTGTTTGCCTCTGGTGCCTTGAACGCGACCACGAGGGGAAGACCTGCGTCGATTGCTGCGCCATGCACCCCAAGGCCTTGAGGAAATGGCCTCTCAAGCTCCTTGCCTCTCGTCATGTGACACTGCGACAGTCTCGATCCCGGTCGAGAGGAGGGTCCTGGGATCAGTCATGGAGCCATCAATCTTCGTCCCAGTTGAAGTCCGGGTGTTCGAATAAATCCCTTAAAAAGAAAAAAAGTAAAAAGTCGAAGAGATCTTTGACTTCACCCCGCCCGTCAAAGTCATCCGACGAGATGAGGGAGCATTGTCATTCAAGGCCTGGCTCTGCAGTTGAGCCTGCACCTGGGCCAGCTCCGCACCTCCCTGAGTTTCCTGAAGTCGGAGCGACCCTTGCCAAACTCCGCAAAGTTCATGAGGCCATGCACCTCATATTTGGACGGCTCATCCCCGCTGGCGCTCCTTCGGGCCCCATGGGTTTGGGAGCGGGCCCTACTGGTTCCCTGCCAGCGGGTCTGGCCCTGTCGCCAGTCAGGCCCTTGGATCCACAGATGGATCCAGACCGGTGCCGGTCATACCACCTTCACCTTCGGGGCGCTGGTCCCGATGTTGATGCACCCGGCGGCGCCGTCCCCATTCTCATCCCCGACTCCGACATGGACCAGAGGGTCGTTGTCTGACGCCGACTTTGGCGCTGACTGGAGTCTGAGGCCTATTCCTATGGGGTAGGACTGGGGGAAGATTGGGAAAGGCCACTTGACTCTGAGGAATACCAGCCCCTAGACGCCTACATGGGCTGGTGTGAGGAATTGGTGGACGCCAGTGGACTGGACACCTCTCCCGATACGGGCATGGTCTCTCCTCCTACCTTGGCTACGGAGGAGTTAGCTTCTTTTGCTATGGTGGTGAGAAGGACGGCCAAGGTCCTGGACCTTAACCTGCCCTCCGTGGCAGTGAATACTGACATCTTGACAGAGGTGCTTTAACTGGTAGTGACCACCTTGGAACTGATTCTCCCATTTAATGAAGCCCTTACGGGCGTCCTGCTTGGGACCTGGTCCAAGCTCAGCACAGGAGCTCCTGTGAACAGAACAATTGCCTGTCATGCCCCACCCCAGGGAACCTCAATTACCTCACGCAACACCCTTCCCCAGAGAGGTTGGTGGTCCAAGCATTCACTTCCTATTTAAACCCTGCTGCATTCCCTACCACTCCATCGAATAGGGAATCCAAGAGGCTGGATACCTTGGGCAAGAAAATGTTTTCTTCCACTAGCCTGGCTTTGCAGTCCATGAACACTCTTTCCCTTTTGGGCTGTTAATCCCAAGCACTATGGGATTAGGTTTCGCTGATGCTGCCCATGGTCCCGGAGGAGGCCTGGGCCATATGAGATGTGGGCTGGATACAACCGACTCTATAGGCAAAGCGGTTTCTTCGTCGTGGCCTTACGGCGTCACAGCTGGCCGAGAACAACTGGCTTTTCAGGGGATGTCCAAGCCTCTGGCATAGACATGCCCTTTCATGGTTCCGGTCTCCGCCAAACCCAGTCTGCCTTTAGATCTATTTGTGGCCACAGAAGGGGCTTCTAGCTGCGACCTTACCCCTCCCCCCATCTCCCCCCCAGCCACCATGACATGCACGCTCCCCAGTCTCTGCGTTGCTGAGGACGTGGTACCCCCACATGCCAAGGGTCAGGCAGCCAGAGGTCGGGCCAGTCCACCCCTCCTCCCCAGCCGCTGCAGCTTCCAAACCTCTTTAGTTTGCCCTCCAACCATCATAACCAACCAGCGGGAGCCAGGATATGCCATAACCTGCAACACTGGAGTTCGATAACATCAGACCTTTGGGTTCTCCAGATTGTCTGAAAGGGCTACTCCCTCCCCTTCGTGACTGCCCCTCCACCAATGCCACCCACTTGTGATAGGTTGACGGAGGACCACCTCTCCTTACTATGCCAGGAAGTGGCGATTCTCTTGGCCAAGGGACCATAGAGAGGGTGACTATGCCAGAAGTAGGTCGTGGTTGTTATTCCTTCTACTTTCTGTTGCCCAAAAAGGATGGAGGCCTTCGTCCTATCCTAGATCCGCACCCTCTCAATTTCTTCCTCAAAAAGGAGAAATTCAGAACGCTCACACACACTCAAGTCCTGTTTGCTTGGACCCGGGAGACCGGATGGTGGCGTAGGACTTGCAGGATGTATATTTCCACATTCCTGTCCTGCCTGCCCACAGACGTTACCTGCCACGAGCCACGAGCACTTTCAGTTCGCCATGCTCCCTTTTGGCCTACCAGCACCCCTTGGGTGTTCACCAGGTTGATGGCGGTGGTTGCAGCTATCTGCGGAGATCAGGGGTACCGGTCTTTCCCTATCTTGACGACTGACTGCTGAAGGCGGGCTCGCCCCAGTCAGTCGTCTCCCACCTCCAGACTACGGTGGACCCCTTGTACTTGCTGGGGTTCACAATCAAAGTGCCTAAGTCACAGCTGACTCCCTCTCAGACGCTACCTTTCATTGGAGCTGTTCTGGACACTGTGTAGTTTCCGGCTTATCCTCCTGAAAGGCGAATCCAGAATATTTAAACTACGATACTGATGTTTCAGCCTTTATCCTGGGTTTTGGTGAGACTGACTCTTAGGTTTCTGGGCCTCATGGCCTCCTGCATCCTTCTTGTGACACATGCCTACTGGCATATGCGGGCTCTGCAGTGGGACCTGAAATTCCAGTGGCCGCAGCATGAGGGAAATCTCTCCGACATGGTCCAGATCACGGAGGGAACTGTAAAAGGTCTGCAGTGGTAGTTGGCAATCCACGATTGGGCCAGCGGTAGACCCCTCTCCCTTCCCCAAACAGATATGACCTTGGTGACAGATGCGTCCCTTCTGGGATGGGTTGACCATCTGGAAGAGGTGGAGATCAGAGGCCTCTGGTCCACAGTGAAATCTGAACTCCACATCAACCTACTGGAGCTCCGAGCGATACGAGCTGGACAACGCCACCTTCCTCGCGTAGGGGGGTACTGCTCATGAAATATTTTCGGATCTAGTCTGACGCTTGGGGGTAATTATAAGGTAAGGAATCTGCAACTAGATAGTCTCTACCAGATAAGGCGGTACCAAAGGTAAGTAACTTGTTCTTTTATACCACTCCCCACTTCAGGGTCTCTGCTGGGAGCAATGTGCATGAGCTAGAGGGTAAGTACAGAGGTGCATGAGCTAGAGGGTAAGTACAGAGGCCACATACTAGATGCAGTCCCACCATCCTTGCTTAAAGATACAATACAGAGTTTGGAGAGAAGGAGAGAGAAGGATCAGGTTACTGGAAAAAGGCTGCTTCTTCCAACGTGGCAAACTCCAGACAGGTAGGACCTCATGGTACTCCTGGAGATGAGGCGGGCAACAGTTCTTTTTAATTAAAAAGGAGAGGCTACAGGCAGATAGCGAGGATCTAGGCTCTACTCTTTTGGGGGCCTTGGCCACGTCCCAGAGGATGGGAATCAAGTGTGGGCATCCAACATTTCTTTCTGTACATCTTTCTTTTTTGCTTGTATTATTTATCACTAGAGTTAACTACTCAAGATCTCCCTTTTTCGTTCCAGCCCTTATGAGTAACCGTGCCTATGCTCCTATTTCATGCTTATTAAAATTGTTATCTGGGGTTTAAAGAAGAAAGCCATGATATCTGTAAAAATACCGAAATGGTTAAAACAATATGCACTTATTTATAGTTGTTGGTCAACTCTCACACGAGTCCTAATCATGGTCTATCTTTTTTTTTTTCATTGATCGATTAGTTTTATTGTTCAACAAGCTATGTTTTACTTGAATGTATTGTGTTTTGGTATGTATCTTGTGTGTTTATCACAGTTTACCTTTCTCCACCATATAAAAACCATATGTGAACATTTATTACTAATGTTATAGAAAATAAAATGATCTTATGTGCATGTTAACCCTCAGTAATGGGATATATGAAAGTTTTAGCATTAATGCATTGTGAGAAGTTTTAAGCACACTAGGGAATTGATGAAATGTGCGTCTTAAATACTTTTTGGGAGTGGAAGAATCACCTTTGTTTGCCTACGTACTTATACCTAGATTCCCTTAGTGGTATCGGGCAGACTATTCATTTGATATTGGCCTCACATTCGCACTCATTAAGCACAAAAGCTTACAATAGGATTTCATTGTGGTATTCAGTCACCCGGCGGACCAGGTGCATACAATTTATGGTTCTTATGAAGGTGGGACATATACATTTGTCAGTAAACAAACATTTTTGAGTGTATTCAAAGAATTTGAGTTTTGGCCAAATTTGTGTTACAACTTTCAGGGTCTTACCCTGAAGGATTCTTGGGAAGTGTCATTGAGCTTCATAAAATGTGATTGTTTTCTGACCCTGCGAAAACACCCTTGAATTTTCTTCAGCTCCTACTTCAACGTTTGTTCCCTGTTATTGCTATTTTCAATCCAAAAGAGTTCGGAGAAATCAATTGTACAAATAAAATTTTTAAAGAATGTCACAACTGGCCAGTTGGATTTGTCAATGCAGCAACTTCTGTTCCAACAGTTGATTGTTGAAACAGATATTGCCTAGCCCGTTGTTGCATGAGGTAGCTGATCATTCATGGATTTTTTTGCCACAAATTGTGGGGTCTTTCTGCAAAAACATTGGGCTTGCATGCAGGGCATATGCCCACCTTGCGGTTCGCTATTCATCCATTAAGTGCTCATACACTACCCAGCCATAAATGGAAACTATATAAGATAAGCTTTTTTTTTAATAATTATTTGAAATATGAACAGAGAACTCCAAATGGGTTATATGATGTTCCTTCATGTTAAAGACTGATGTCTACCTTAAGGAGTCAAGTAAAGTTACAACATCTGTTATCAAAGATATGTAAATGTAGTTCTTGATTCTAAATTAATATAATTGTTTTTCAGACAATGGCACTATCGAGAAAGAGGGCAAGAGCTTCGCTGTCCGATTTATCAGCTCTTGAAGATATTGAAGGGCTGACTATCCGCCAACTTAAAGAAATCCTGGCTCGTAATTTTGTAAATTATTCTGGATGTTGCGAGAAATGGGAGCTAGTGGAGAAAGTAAACAGACTGTACAGGGAGAATGAAGAAAATCGTAAGTCGTGTAGGTTGACAATTTGTATCAGGTGTTGCAGACTCCTAGTCATTGCAAAATTGTAGCCGAAACGTGGGGCCATATTGTTCAGACTTCTATTAAGGGTTCTGATCACTATCGTTTATAGCACAGTGACGTGATCTAAAGTTTCTCCTGTTTTTGTTATTTTGATGGTTGTGCATGTGTGCAATAATGTCCAGACGAAATAAGCTGGTTTGCTTCTGCTATTGGAAGCATGCATGAAGTTCTAAGTGGTTTAAGATGACTCCGGTTTTGATGTCTCAAGGCAGTGGCTAAATAGTTGAAAATTGCATGTGGGATGGTCTTTTGAAGGACATCTAGTTAGATTCTAACTGTGTAACCTTTTAAACAGTTTGAGCACAAGAAGCCATTTATTTTCAGGAGTGGCTGTTTTTGACTAAATAACAATTTTTTTGCTGTCAATTGTGGTGCATTTCCATAAAATACGAAAATAAATTTCCAGTTGCAACATGGAAAGTATTTCTGTGTTGGAGCAGCTTGAGTGAAATGTATGTTATTTAAAGTGGAGCTAAAGTCAACATGTTTTTCTTGCCTGTGGTTCATTGATCCCTCTACTGATCCACTGCATACCTTCATTGATGTGTTGGTTGGGCATTTTAAGTTCTGTCTTGGCAGCGCAGTTGTCTCATACCTATTGTTACCAGTACTTTAGCTTGTGCGTAAGGTGGACTTTGCCTCGGCCCCAGAGGAGTAGTACTCTCACTTCGTACTTTTGACTCTTTCTATGTACCTGTTCCCCTTCCATAGCAAGGCACGAAGAACTGTTTTACATTTGAAGGCACACTCAATTATTACACATTCATTTTTATTGTCATTATGCATTGTAAACGTATAGCAATTTTCTTAACTAAATCGGCTTTTTCTGTTGTCATTATCTCCATGTTAGGACTTATTTGTAAATATGAACATGTTCCAGCATTAATGCCATGCTAATTGGATTTGCCATTGCTGGTGTTAATGTATCTGAGGCCTATGTCTGAGCAGTGTCATCAGCAGAAGACACATTTTAATTCCTCTTCAGAATGTGTGTTTAACCATTCTGGTATCAAATACCATCGGTACTCTTAGCTTCACTTATCTGATTAGCCCACTTGGCCACTCTAGTTTGTCCACAAGTTGCCTCTTACCTCCTAAGACCAACACACATTTGACATGCCACACACTGAAGACCATTTTACCTGATCAGATTCAGCCGTCACCGTCATTAGGGTTCAGAACTGGAATCGTGTTTAATCTAGGGCTGATAAAGATGGCACTACCAACTTTCTGCATTTCTGACAAAAAACAGTAGGATGCCTTTAATGAGAATGGTGTCAGGAATGTTAGTATGTGAAGTGCTTCGTAAGCAGAGCCTTTTGATGGGGTTTGCTTTAACATTGCAGTCCCATAAGTCATAACATTATTGCAATTTTTAGTTTTGCAGTGACTATGTTCTGCATTGTTTATTTGTAACATCTGCAGTAGAGGTTTGATTTCATTACTTAATTATCTTTTTTTTCTTCCCTTTAGTGGAAAGCCTAGATAACATGCTCCCAGGTATGTCCCATTCAGGCAAATAGTGGCATTTACAATGTATATTTTGTTTTAATTTAATCTGTATGTTTTTACGACTCCATGTTTAACTCCTACAGCACAAGAAGTATTACTACTATGTCCTGGCTGTTATATATGTCTGGGCATTCTAATTTCACAGTGGTGGAACTGGAAGCTGCTCGGAAGCTGATAAATCAACACAAGCAGGCTGTTGAAGATTGGCCTATTCTGTTGGCTAGATGAATGAAATGTAAAGTAGAAGGCACTTTCTTCCAAACTATTTGGGACTGTGGGGTTGTACAGTCATACTAGAGGGAAATAATGAATGAGATTAATAAGGTGCTGGATGTGAGAGTCCCATTGACACAACAGCTTGTTATCCTAGGTGCCACCAACATCATTGACCTGTCCAGAAAGACTTAAGCGGTGCCCAATTGGACTAATGATCACAAAACCAGACATTGGATGGCACAGCTGATTCCCCCTTTCCCTTGCAGTTTTAAAAAGTATGGAGGGCATGAATCGGAGGATGGCAGCAGAACAAACTATACATGAACATAGAGGCTGCCTTCACAAATTCACAAAAAAATAGAACCCATAAGGAATCACTAATGGCTCGACGTTTTTTTTTTTTTTATTTATTTTTTATTGAATAATAAAGACAATACAATAACATTTGCCGATAAAGTAGCACAGTGCATTTGTACAATTATGATAATATTGTTACAATAGACCAATTCTCTCATTACATTACTTACAATCTTCACCGCTTTGCGAACGCGTATATCCAAAACGTGCTCAATCCTGCGGTGAAGATTCATTCAACGGTGTGCACAGCATCCCTCTGCTTTTGTTCCATGCCCCCCAGATCTTGGTCCACTTTTGTGGGCATCCTCTCCTTTCATATATCACCCTCTCCGCCTGCATGCACCAATCCATGCCAGTCTCCCAATCGCGAAGCTTTAGCCCAGTGAGTTCCTTCCAGGATCTTGCTATGTTGCGCTTTGCCACCACACATCCAAGGGAAACCCATGTCCTCTCTCTTGCCGTCGGGTCAGTTGCATCCCATATGTTGAGGAGGCACCATCGGGGCGAGACCTCCATTGTTTTCCCGCAGACTGCCCACTTTTTCGATGTTATTTTCCCCCGGTACGTCTGCAGAATGGGGCAATCCCACCACTGGTGTAGATACGTCCCCACCTGGCCACACCCCCAAGGGCATAGTGAGGAACTTAAGGTACCCATTTTGACCAATGCTACACTGGTATAATATGCTCTGTGTAGGAGCTTAAGTTGAATTAATTTAAACCGGGACCGAATTGCCACCTCTCGGGGGGGATGCCAGTGCCTCCTGCCATTCTTCATCATCCAGAGCACCCACATCTTCTGCCCACTTAGCTTGAGTTTTCCCCAACACGTCAGGTGTATTATTTAGTATCTTCCTGTAAGTCAGAGAAATCACTTTCTCCTTCAGATAATCATCGAGGAGTCTATCCTCTAGGGGCGAGGAGACCGGAATATCTGTACCTATGGGGATTACCTTATGTAGTGCGTTTCGGACCTGGAGGTATCTAAAAGTTTCCCTCGCACTCAACTCGTAGTCCCGTTGAAGGTCACTGCCCACACATCCCCCACTTTCGAGATCCCAATCAGTTCCCATTTATCGAATCTGGAGCATTTTGCTAAGAGCCCCAAGCGGTCCGTTTCCAAAAGGGGGGGTGGCCTGTGTGATCGTGTTTTCCATCCCAAAGCGGCAGTCACTGTGTGCCATAATGAAACTGTGGTTGCGGTTGGAGTATACAGCAGCTCATTCTTCCTCCCCCCCCCATATAAGACCCTGATGTCATATTATATCTGTCCATCCTGTAGGCTGGCTCTGTTCCCGGCCAGTGTACCCAGTGATTGGTGACTACTAGCTGAGAGGCCCAGTAATAACTTTTAATTGCTGGAAGGGCAATCCCTCCATCATACCAGATTTTCATGAGTTTAGCCAATGAAATGCGGGGTATGCCGTTATTCCAGAGAAGGGTCCGGACTACTGACTCCACGGCCTGAAAATACTTGACTGGGACAGGGTATGGTGTATTTTGCAAGACGTAAACGAAGCAGGGCAGGGCATTTATTTTGTACATTGACGCCCTGCAACGTGAGGGGCAAGGTCTTCCAATGCTGCACATTGTCTTGCAGGCGACGGAGTGGGGGGCCAGATTGTTATCGTAGAATGCCACGGGATCTGTCGTTAAATAGATCCCCAAATACCGAAAGCCTTCGGTGACTATCTTGGCTCCGCAATGTATGGGCAGATTGGAACCCCTCCCGCACAGTATGTAGATGAGTGATTTATCCCAATTGATTGTGTATCCAGAGTACTTTTAAAAAAGGGTGAATGTGTAAGATTCTGTGTATTGAAAAATGCGGTTTAGCCAAATAAAGTAAAATATCGTCGGCATAGAGGGAGATTCTATCTTCCCAATCCGCTGTCCAGTTTAGCCCCCTGATAAGGGGGTCTCCTCTAATCCAAATTGGCAAAGGTTCAAGGACCTAAGCGAATATCAGCGGGGAAAGTGGACATCCCTGTCGCGTCCCTTTTTGCAGAGTAAAAATTGCTGACCGGCCCCCATTTACTGTCACTCTTGCGAGGGGCTCCGGGTAAAGGAGCCGCACCCATGACAGGAATTTCCTTCCGAAACCATAACGTTCAAGCGCCGCGAACAAGTAGGGCCATTCAATCATATTGAATCCTATTTTGGCATTGAGGGACATTATCACTGCCTCCTCTCTAATGGTCCCAGCCCTGCCCAGTACACCATTAAGACGCCGAAGGTTGAGTGCGGTATTCCTGCCTGGCATAAAGCCGGATTGATCGGGGTGGATTAGTTTATGTAGTAGGGGTGACAAGCGCGTGGCCAGGATTTTGGCCAGGATTTTCACCTCTGGGTTTAACAGGGAAATAGGCCGATATGATCCACAGCGCTGAGGAGGTTTCCCCTGTTTGTGGATCACTACCACATTGGCAAGCCTTTGAGTTTCAGGGATGATCCCGTTGGCAACGCTTTCTTCGTACATATCAATTAAGTATGGGCGATTGTGGATGCGTTTGCTTTAAATAGCTCAATGGGAAGACCACTCGGTCCCATCGCTTTTCCTAATTGTAACGCCCCAATTGCTTGACCACTTCCTCTTTGGTAAGGTCTAAGTCTAACTCTTCTACCTCTGTGTCTTCAAGAGTAGGAAGTTTGAGGGTGGCAGCAGCTCCTGCGTTTCTTCATAAGTGGAGGCCCCTGATGACGCACAGACCTGTTTAAAGTGTTGTGCAAAGGCTTCCGCTATACTGTTCCTATCTGTAAGCCGGGCCCCACCTTCCGTCTCGATCTCAAACACCCATCTAGTGGCCTTTTCTCGTTTGTCCAACCACGCCAGCAACTTACCCGCCTTATCGCCTATCTTGTATACACGATGCTGAGTGGCCTGGTATTGGGCTTTAGCCGCCTCCTCAGCAATGTCTCTGTATTCTTTCTGCTTAAGCAGCAGTCTATGTTTGGTATCTGGGGTGGCTGAATTTATTAGTTCCCGTTCTAGTTGGGTAATGTCCTCTTCTATTGCATGCAACTGTTTTAGCTTTTCTTTCTTGTGCCCAGCAATCGTTGAAACTTCCTGCCCTCTGATCACCGTTTTGTATGCTTCCCATAACGTGGAGGCCGAGTCTACCGACCCTTCATTCTCTTTAAAGTAATTGACTGTCGTCTCTGTAAGCCCCTCCCGTATGGTCGGCACTCGTAAATACCAGGGGTTAAGTGTCATCTCCTATCTCTTACCAGAGGGGTTACCTCCATAATTTGCAACTACTGGGATACCCCTGGGAAGGTGTGCCACAGCCTCAAACATCGAGAGCTGGTAATGGCTCGACATTCTTAACACTGGCACACCCTTAGCTCCCTAACCTGACCAAACCCTTGGGCAGGAAATGTCACAACGAGAGAATCTTACTTCTTTCATAACTGTAGGGGTGATGCTGTACCCTCTACACCTGTGCAGGTCAATATTCATTCATATGTGTTCGGATAAAGGCAGCCAAAAATGATGCAAAGCCTCACTTACTTTATCATTTAAATGTTTCTTGTTTTATGTAACCAAAAAAAGGAAAAGAAATAAAAATAGATTGGAAAAAGGATGTTAAATTAAAGCTTGGCATACTGTACCATGCATTAATTATATACAATATGCTATCATTTTCTGTGCATTTTTGCCGTCTTGCTAGTTCCTGTTTTTCTGGCGCACCCTGTGGATAGGGACCTGTTTCTGTCATGCTCAACAGCTTCCTACTCGAGGCCAGTTTATTTTTCCTTTTTTTTTTTTTTTTTAGCTTTTCTTTCCTATGTCCCTCATCCATCTGCTTTTTCCTTCAATTTATAGTTCGTGCCACAGAGCTCTGGCTTAGAGACGAGCGCTGCATTTCCCTGGCTTTTTGTAGAATTTGACCTGCGTAACCTCTGCATCAGGAAGAGATTTCCTGCCTCTGCACTCCATGATTTCCTTTCCTCTGAATCATTTGTCTTTCATGCAGAGGAATGCTGAATTTGGATTTTCTCATTGGGAAGAAAAACTGGGAGGCTTTAAAAGTAGTGAGATATGCTGTCCAGTGAGACTACTGTGTGGAGATAACCTTCACTGGTCCTATGCAGATGTTGAGAGTAACTCCAGGAGAGGTGAAAGCTTCGGGTTGTATGACCATCTTTCCATGGTACTGGGGATTGTCAGGGTCCAGGGAATGGGTGCCATGTCATTAGGAGCAGAGGGTTTTACTGTCACCATACAGAGACTCCATTGCACATTTGCTTCTAGCCCATCTTCCTTTTAGCCCATCTTCCTTCTGTGGGCATCAAGATGCCTTTGCACTGTAAGTCAGTGCCCATCCTGCAGGAACACAAGTTATACCTCTGATTCCCGGTGGTAAGCCAGCACTACCAATACACAAAACGCCCATTTGTCTCAACTCTCTTCTTAACCCCCACTGTCTTCCTTATCTTTTCAAAGACCCTGCTCCAGTTGCTGCTTTTCAGCTCCTGCAGAAGGTTGATAAATGTACCCGGCCAACAGTCATCAGAGCAGCACCAAGGGAGAAAGTGTTGTCCAGTAGCACCATGGCACTCAAGACTGTAATCAAGCTTAGGGTTTTTGTGAACTACTCTAGCTCCTTCTTGCTGCCCTCCAAAAAGTTTTAGTTAATTGGCCTGGGCTAGCAAAGGCCTTCCCTACTCCATAGAGAGTAAAGCCCATCGGCTAGATGGTAGACCATTTTAGGACTAATGAGATTGTCTCAGTTTGGTGGCTCGAGATGCTTCATGGATTTCGGGAATTTTGTATAACGGTAGGCCCCATGCAAGCAGCACATGTGATCACTTATCCTGGTGCAGCACTGGGACCAGATGGTGGATAATCAGTTAAAGCATGTTCCTTTCTTTACTTCCTTGGTCACAGCGTTACAGTGGTTGGCACATTATGCCATACTTCTAGTCTCCTAGTGAAATGCTGCCTTATACGGTCACAACTGACTCTTCTGGTCTATGTATGTGAGACCCTCACTGGAGAAGTCTCCATATATGTCCTGCACCACAGATCACATTTGTGAGTCAAGTTAAGTGTGATGGAGGTAAATGTTCTTCCTGGCACTGCAAGCCTAGATTTCCAAGATTCCAATGGTGAGATCCATAGACAGTCATTATGCATATGGACACACAAAAGCCCTTTCTGTTGGCAAAACAAGAGGGAGCCCACATTTTGCAGGAATGTCCACTATCTTCATGAGGGCATAAATTTACCAGGATGTACTCCACTCCATGTTCTAACTTTAGGGTTGTCCTGCCGTAGACATTTACCACCTACCTGAATGCAAGGTCCAGCTAGTTTGCCTCCTGGATGGACGAGCACCTTGGTCCTTGTTGGATTATTTATTAATTAATAGGTACCTGGGGAATTCATAAGGTGACGACCAGTGAACAACTTATGTCCTATAAGTTACAACATGCAATCAAATAATTCATACTTCTAATTATGTTGCACTTTATTACTATAAGGCCATCAATCCATATATTTATTTGATTTTGTTTTTCCTTTTTGAGAAGCCAGCAGTGTTATAGCATAAACCCAATACATTTCAGGACAGTCCATCCCTTCTTCAGGGGTCTGACTGTCTTGAAAGTATAGTGGAGACCACATCTACAAATAAAAGAGGTAAAACACCATGAAAGGTTAAATAATATAATGAACAGCAAATATGTCTGACTTAATGCTAATGATGTCAAGTACACAAGTCAGTCAGTCACAAAACTTTATTCGGCCAATCATGGCCATAAAAAGTACAGATGATAAAAACATTTCATAAATATAGCAGCATTACAGAACTACATCAGAGGACAGGGGATAAAATACAGTTAGTTTAATAAACCCCCTACATAGAAGACATTCCAATAATAAGATAAATAAAAACCAGATATAAAAAGGCCAGGTAGGTATCAGATTAATGATTTAAAAATTTTTAAAGTTAGAAACGGGCTCTAATCCTAAAATACTGATATAACAAGCATTTGCAATGCAATATGTCTCGCATTACTGATAGTTTGCGGTATTGGCGTTGCAAATAATAATGCAACGCCAATAGCTCATACTTTCAGTAATGCGAGACCTAATGCATTGCAAATGCTTGCGTAGTGAGCCAGGAACCAGCATTGTATGTCTCATTTCAGTATCGCAAGGTGCTCCTAGAGGTCCCTAGCGAGCAAGGCACCAGCATTGTATGTCTTGGTGCAGTATCGCAAGATGCTCCTAGAGGTCCCTAGCGAGCAAGGCACCAGCACTGCATGTCTCGGTGCAGTACCGCAAGATGTTCCTAGAGGTCCCTAGCGAGCAAGGCACGAGCACTGCATGTCTCAGTGCAGTACCGCAAGCTGCTCCTAGATGTCCCTAGTGAGCAAGGCACCAGCACTGCATGTCTAGGTGCAGTACCGCAAGCTGCTCCTAGATGTCCCTAGTGAGCAAGGCACCAGCACTGCATGTCTAGGTGCAGTACCGCAAGCTGCTCCTAGAGGTCCCTAGTGAGCAAGGCACCAGCACTGTATGTCTAGGTGCAGTACCACAAACTGCTCCTAGAGGTCCCTAGTGAGCAAGGCACCAGCACTGCGGACCGCTTTTGGTCACATATGGTACTGCACCCTGCAGAAGATATGGTAAATCCACCCTACCCATAATGCATTGCATGCAAGACAGTACACGAGTTCATTCAAATAGCTATGTCCATATATACAATTAGTAGCTTTGAGATGTGACAAAATAATTATTACGTTAATTTCGGATTAGGTTGTTCTCTGTGTGGAGCTGATGAAGGGAAATTAATAGACGGTCTCATATAAATGTGAAATGTTCTAGTGAGTGAAGTAACCACTGCCAGCCTAGCTTAGGACCAAGTGTGTCTCTTGCCTGAAGCCTTTTAAGAACATAGTGCCTTGAGGCTGTAATTAAAACCTAGGGAGTAACGACACATGTAACTGGGGGTGTCCTCATGGGAGGTTACAAGAGACGAGGCGGTACTATGGAGGGACTACTAAGCCTATTGACCAATGAAAAGCCACCATTTACAAAGGACAGGGACAGGAGCCAATTAAAAAGATGGATGGAAAGTGGGCGGAGCTTTATGCCCATATCCTGAATACAGCATATCTCGAAGAGACAGCGCAAGCGCTGCCTAGGCAAGACCTAAAAAGGGTGAAGATGTTACGTTGAGCCATATTAATTTCTAACCCCCAGTGGAAAGCGGACTAAATTTCCCACTGCCAAGCAAATTTTCTCATTCTCCAGCATTTGCAGTCACTCAAAAGCCTCATTATAGGAGTTTGTATTAAAGGTGCGAAAAATATGGCACAGTAATCTCTTCCTAGCATGCGCATATAGAGCACAATATACAATAAAGTGCAATGTTCTTTGAGTTGCAGTGTTATTGCACGGGCATCTAGGCAGTGATTCTCCCCAGACTAAGTTCCGAGGAAAAGCAACTATCCGGGGCAATAGGCTTGTTAAATAAAACTGGAGGTTCCCATTCGGAAACCGTGTGAAGTAAGACTCACACCCATGTGTCAGATTGATTGGTTTGTAAGAGTGGTTTACAAGCAGATTATCAAAGGCAGCCTGGTGGGCTCTGCCTTGTCTGTACCGAAAAGCCTCCTTTACCCAGGAGATAGCCCTGGAGTCAATACTTGCAGGATTTTCAGTGTAATCCTGCAGACCCAGCTCTGGGAATTCTTTTTAGGTCTCGCCTGAGCCAGCGCGCATGCGCTGCTCTGCGAGGCTTCTAGTAAGGACTTCTAACTGACCACACGCTCGTGCGGGTGTTTTTTTTATTTGCTCACACCCTATTGGCCTTTGCGTGCGTCTTTCTAAGAAAGACAGCACGCAATTGGCCAAAGGCGGGTGCATGTCCCGCCTTCTCTCTCCCCTGGCCTAGGGAGCTCGGGAGCGAGCAGCAGCGCCATCTGTTTCCAATTATCGCGTCTTGCAGTCGCGTTGGTTGGAAACAGATGGCGGTCGCGCTGGCCCTGGTGCACTTTTGCTCCAAGCGCGGCGCTTTCACTTTCGCCGCCGACCTGGTACCGCGCCGCGCTTGTTTTAATTAGCGTGGCCGCGCTTATCTCCCACGCAGCGCTTGTTTTCTGCTTTGTGTGCATAATTAGTTTACTGCACTTACAGCCCCGTGACCTCGCGAAGGAAACATTACACACCACAGTCACATGAACAGTGTGGACATTGACCGTTTTTGATGCGTGCTCTGTCAGTGAGCACCCCACACTGGTCGCTGGTAACGCACTCGATGGCCGCAATCAAATATGACCGTCCCAAGTGGGCTTCCGGTCTCTCGGAAGACTAAATTTACTTTTACCGGAAGTGTCGTAAAGCTAATAATAAATCCGCCGTTGTATCTAGTATTGCAGCTGCACTTGTGACTGCGATTTGATATGTGGTTTATGTTGATTTTTCTGTAGCGTTTTTGGCAGAAAGTAAATGTTTTGTTGCGAGTCTCCGCCCAGTGAGCTCGCCCTGTATCAGCGTGTTTACAGTGTTGGTTCGGGTTAATGGTAGTGCAGATAGTTGAGAGGTGATGTAGGCCGATTGTAGGATCTGCTTACTTACAACCAGCCCATGGGATGTGTTGCCTGTCAACTAGTTGGAAGGCACTTTCTTTTTGTCTTTTTTTTTTTTTTGGTTCGTTGGTCTGAGGAGGAGAGCGCTTTACTTTAACGTAAGCCCCCTGGCATTAGCCATTATTGTCTCAATCAAAATATACCTTCTAAAACCCATCTAAACCCTCTGTGTGCCAGTCTCACCTACACTGCCATAGTGCTCCTTCTGTGCCTGTCTCACCTACACCGGCATAGCGCTCTCTGCCCACTAATCCCCCCCCCGCCCAGACTTTGGGAATGCATTATTCTGCCGTCGCTGCTCATCCCTCCCATGGTGCTTACTGTCTCGAAAACTGTCCCATCCGCGTGCACGCCCGTGTGCTAGTGCGAAAACCGGTCTACGCGCCCTTCAAGGAGCTTGGGAGCTGCCCTCTTACTCTGCTACTTCAAGGTCGCCCTTTAAGTTAAAATACACTTCCTCTCTCGTGGACTTGGAAACAATCGCCTTTTATCTAGCCTCTCCCTGCATGTATGTTTGTATGTATATGGGTGTGTATATATTGTCTTTCTACTCTCCCATCCTTTACACTTTTCTCTCTCTTTGTATATGTGTGTGATAGTGATATATATAGCTCCCCAATTTCTCTCCGTTTTCTGCTCACTCTTCCATCTGTCAGATGCATATTGTATTTCTAGTAGTAGTATATTTACAGCATGCGCTGCATGTTTGCTTTCGTTGGCTTCGCGGCGCTGGAGGTCTCGACAGGGGGATGGTCACAGGGTGGCTCCCAAGGGTCGCTAGTATCGTTGTTAATTAGCCACGACCTCTTTTCTGAGCACTACTCACTTGTGAGTTTGGAAAGTTCCGTTTTCACCTGTTTTCTCGAGCGCATGTAGTTCTAGGTCTATATTGTTATTTGTGCAGTCTGATATAGCGCGCATTTTATCCAAAGGTGCTAGAGCGCTTTACAATGAAACGCAGCATTACATGGGACATTGAGAGTGACACGTTATATCATTTGCCTCATCGCATTAATTCCACCTACCCACCACACGTTAAGCAGCCGGGCACCGTTACTTTGCAGTGCTCCAATGTCAAGCTTATTCTTGTCGCAAGTTGGCGGTTTACAAAACAAACAGATTGAGTTTATAAACTGACACACCCTCGCTCTCTCCTGCGACATGGGTGTGTTCACGGGCCCTAATTATATGCTGCTAGAAGTTTTATTGTGTTTTTCTCCATCTTAGTCTGGGGAACTCAAATTAATTAAAATATTTTTAATAATGCTGTAAACATGGAGCAGAAACTATCTTTTAACTCTGATTTGATTCCCAACGGCAGAAAATAGTGCCTTATTTTTTGAAGCGGTTTTCCAGCCCCTGCCACCACCAGGACCACCCCCCAGGATATATTGCACCCCAGTGATTTGTGAAAATAACGCGGATTTCTGCACTCAGGAGTCTAACGCGTTCTTACAGTGGGCACCTCACCTTGTGGAAGCGGTTTCCAGCATGTTGAAATAATTATCCGCTCCTTTGCTTTGGGGAACGAAAGTGTAACAAATCCACGTGACCCGGGGGCGTGGCTTGGGAGCCGGAGATGGCGGACGCGTGAGCTTCATGCTCCGCGCTAGCCAGGCCATTTCTCCGACCTAGAACGGTGATCCCGATCGGACCCGGGTGCGCACGAGGAAGACTTGCCCTTGCGCAGACAGGAGGCTCCCGATTTTCTTTCCGGGACGCCTCTGGGACATCGCCGAACGCCCGCTGTGGCGAAGGAGCTGCCGGGTCGGCCCCAAGATGGCGACTGCTGTCACTATTGCGTAGCTGGGAGGAGAGTACTCTGCTGAGGCCCTGAGCTAGGGGTCGCTGCCGTGGGCGGAGGGGGGACTGTCCCTGACGACGGACCCGTGAACGAGGACACCCCGCTGTGAGACGCTTGCGGTGGCTGGGCTGGCTTCGTGGGCAGGTTTCCGGACTGGTGCGGGGCGCTCCCTGCGGCGGCCGACGCGGAGCTCCAGGTGCCACTAGAGAGACCCTGAGAAAGGGACGGCGGCAGGCGTTGCAGAGCGGACGTCGCTGGGGAATCATTGGAGGTCGGTAGCAGGCTGCTGGGACGCTCGTAGGTCAGCGCTGGTTCCCTGGCTGGGTGCGGCGACCTCCGCGTTGGCCTGGTGCTGGGGTGAGGCAGCTTGCGGACAGCGCCCGCCTGCAGGCTGATTGAGTCGGCGGAAGGCCCTGGGAGTGGTCCTGAGACCCCGGTGCACCACCCACACTGCATGAAAAGGTGGCACTGGCCCAGGTGATTGAGGGCTGGTGCAGGCGGGTCCCCCCTTTGCTACTGTGTGGCAACCGAGTGGCCCCCACACAGAGACTGTAGGTGGCCTGTCCCCACCACTATCGTGGGCCTTGAACCGGGGGTGGAGCGGCGTATACTGGGCTCTGGCCTACACCGCGAACTACGGAAAGGCGTTAGGAGGGCCCGCCGGACGGTGTGCGACCCTGGAGTGGTGGGTGCCAGCCGGGCCAACGACTGTTTCCTGCTCGCCCAAGATCCGCCGAACTCGGGCGGAGGGAAGTGGGGTCCCAGCCATGGGGAAGCCGCGGGGAAAGCAGACCGGTCCCCCCCCCCCCGGATATGGAGGACGGCAAGATGGACTCTGCTGCAAAGGACACTGGTGAGGAGCAGGCGGAGGTTCCGGTTCACCAACAACTGGCCAAAATTCTTGAGGCTATAGCGGATACCAAGGCGACCCTACATCAAGACATTAGCACGGTGGCGGTTGGCCTTGGTTTATTGCGCGCCGAACATGCTAAACTTTCGGAGAGGGTGAAACAGACGGAATCATCCCTGGAGGTGCTGGCACCAACCCAGCGGGCTCTGTCAGCACAGGTGGGCGAGCTGTCCAACAGGGTCGGTCAACTGGAGAAACGGGCGGAGGACGCGGAAGGTCGCAATCGCCGCAACAACGTGCGAGTGGTGGGCCTTCAGGAAGGAGTGGAAGGGCGGGACATGGTATGCTATCTGGAAACATGGCTGAGGGACGTGGTCGCGCCTCAGGGCCTTTCCCCATTCTACACCCTGGAGAGGGCCCACTGTGTGCCTGCCCGACCACCGGCGCCTGGCCGACCGCCCCGTGCTGTGGTGGCCCAGCTGCTCCATTTCCGGGACAGAGATTTGCTACTCAGGAAGGCTCGGGAGGCTGGTCCTTTTCTCGTCGAGAACAGTAGGGTCACGCTGTTCCCGGATTACACGTTGGAGGTCCAGCGGCGCCGTTCCTCCTTCATGGAAGTTAAAAAAGCCCTGCGGGGAGAGGGGGTACAATACTCGCTGATGTTCCCGGCTCAAGATCATGCTCGATGGGACGACCCATCTTTGCGAGGACCCGAAGGCAGCCTGGGACTGGGTGGAGGCCTACCACGCGGGGGGCCCTCTACAGCCTCGACCGGAGCGACAGCCGTCTGGGACGGAACGTCCGGTGAGACGACTGCGGAAACGCCGAAAGAAAATGGAACTCAAGAAGCCGAGCCCGTCGCAGACGGCGATGGGGAGAACTGCGGCGCTGGAAGTTGTCTCCCTCATGGTGCGATCTGGGGCCTCAGCTGCAGGGACGGACTCGGAGACAAAATATGGTGAGGACGACACTGATTCAGATGCTTCCCGGACCACCGGCGGCACCTTGCCCATAGTGACTCCGCAGCTTTCGAATGACATGTAAGACTAGAAGTTCCGGAGAATGAGGAGCGGTTCTCTCCTTGCTTCCTTTTTCCTGCCTGTTTGTATTGTCGTCTTATGTCCTTTATGATTCACCTGGGCGGGATTAAATTTTGAGATTACTCAGGTTATTGTTAGATGTTGAGGGCGCCATAGGGAGAGGGGGGATCTCTGGGTGGGCGCTCCCGGGTGCGGGTTGGGCCGGCCTATTAAGGCTGCTGCTATGTGACGAAAGTTTCTCGGACGATTTGTTGGTTCCCTGACACGCTGCGCCCCTCGCAGGTCCCAGTGCAGTTAGCCTTGGATCTTTCCGATTTGGTGTGAATTTTCACTGTGCGGTTTGTTTGTGTGTTTGGGCAGCTGACCGTTGTCAGTCCGCTCTCGGGATGGGGAGTTGTTTTGAAGGGATTTGTTGTTTTATGCCAGGGGTGTGGTTTCTGCGTGGTTGGGGGGTGGGGGGGTGGGGGGATGGGGGGGTATGCAAGTAGGAATGATGGCTGCATCTGCGGGTACGCCTGATGGGATTAAGGTTATGACCTGGAACATTAGAGGCATGGGGTCACCAGCTAAGCGTTATAAAGTTCTCAATTTTATCAAGAGGCGGGGGCGCAAGTAATTTTGCTGCAGGAGACTCATCTCATTGAAGGGGAGGTCTCTCACCTGAGGCGTCGCTGGCGGGGTCAACTCTTTGCTACGACATATTCGGCCTTCTCCCGGGGAGTGTTGGTCTGGATTAGACCGGGGGTGCCCTTCCAGCTTACCCGGAAAGTAGTGGACCCCGAGGGGAGATATGTGGTGGTCACGGGCACTCTACGGGGCAGGGAGATCACATTGGGCAGTGTGTATGGCCCTAACCGAGAGCAGCTTCCATTTTTAGATCGGCTGTCTGGGGTGTTGGTGGGGTTTCCCCATGGGACCTTCCTGCTGGGAGGCGACTTTAACTGTGTTTTTGATATTCAGCGGGATAGATCCACCCCTCCTCTACGGGGAACCACGGCGGCTGCCACCACTACGGGTTTAAGAGCCTGGGCCATGGGTTGGGACCTTCATGAGGTATGGCGATTACATAACGATGGGCGCAGAGAATATTCCTATTATTCACACCTTTATGACCTACACACACGCCTGGACATGTTCTTTTGTTCTGCCACTCTGTCCCCCATGTTGACCGGCACTGAGTATCTTGGCAGATCCCTTTCTGATCATAGCCCTTTGCTTGTGGGGTTTGTCCCGGTCCTGGAGAGAGCCCCGATCCCATGTTGGCGGCTGGACCCGTCGCTGCTAGACGACGATGGGTTCAGTCAGGGTCTTTCAGAGGCCCTAACTGACTATTTCTCCGGCAACCCAGGAACCGCCAGCTCACCGCTGGTGGAATGGGAGGCGTTTAAAGTGGTGACACGGGGGCACTGTCTGGGCAAGACTGTTGGCACTCGACGACTGGGTACCCAGGAACTGACAGACTTAGAGGCCCAAATCCTGACACTGGATAGGGGAACCACAGAGACAGTCCAGAACCTGGAGAAATTAGCAGAAGTAAAGAGCCTTTACAGTGCTACCTGGGACAGATTGAGAGCCCTTGATTTTAAACAGTATCAGGCCACACAGCACACAGAGGGGGGCAGGCCTGGGAGACTACTGGCTTGGTTAGTCAGACCCGAGAGTAGGGGTTCACCCATAGCGAGTGTCACGGATTCCCGGGGTCAAATTCTCTCCTCACCGAGGTTAATCAATGACGCATTCAAGGAATACTATGAGACCCTGTATGGTCCTCCAGGGCCGTACCATGGGGAAGAGTTACAGGCCTATCTAGATGAGCAACGCCTGGTACAATTGGACCGAGATGCCCGGGATCAGTTGGCCTTACCTATCAAGGTGGGCGAGATCAGGGCGGCTATTAGAGAAATGGCCAGAGGGAAAACACCTGGGCCGGATGGCCTCCCAGCCGAATTTTACAGTACTTACGTGGATATTCTTGCCCCGCAGTTGGAACACATGTATGCCGCTGCACTTCGCGATGTGAACCTACCAGCCACGCTCCGGGAGGCGTTAGTGATCCCACTGCCCAAATCTAAATTGGTTCATCCTAGGTTAACGGAATTTAGGCCGCTCTCCATGTTAAATACTGATCTAAAAATCTTAAGTAAAGTATTGGCCCTGAGACTCCTACCCCACATGTGCCGGCTGGTGCATGCGGACCAGAGTGGTTTTATCCCCTTACGTTCTACGTCCAGTAATCTGAGAAGATTGTATCATGTTATGTTTCATCCTGACATGCGAGATTATCCTGATGCAGTGGTAGTGGCGATTGATCTGGAAAAGGCCTTCGACACCCTACGGTGGGACTTTTTATTTTCGGTTATGGGCGTTTTGCAGCTGGGTGATGGATGGTTGCAGTGGCTTCGATTGCTCTATGGACACCCCACGGCACGTGTGCGAACGGAGACCACGATCTCGGCGTCCTATCCCATTTATAGGGGGACCCGGCAGGGGTGCCCCTTGTCGCCGCTGATTTTCGCTCTTGCCATGGAGCCTCTGGCGGCGAAAATGCGGAGGGACTGTGGGGGGTTGGGGGTGACGCTCGCTGGGACTCCCCATATCATTTCGCTCTACGCGGATGATGTGCTGATCTATCTGCGGGACGGGACTTCGGGAGTCCGCCAAGTTCTAGACATCCTGGATGAGTTTGCCGCTCTATCCGGGTAAATGGGAGGAAAACGTTTGTGTTCCCGCTGCACCACACCATGCCTCGGCCATTGAGCCTCCCGGCTACCCTGACATGGGCACCTGTATCTGTTAAATATCTGGGGATCCAGATCTACCATACGCAGGTGGACTTGTTCGATGGAAACCTTGGAGGCACCCTGAGGGCTTTGCGATCGCAGGTGGCCTTCTGGCGCACCCTCAGATTACCACTCATGGCTCGGCTGGCGTTATCGAAAATGATTGTTCTCCCCCGCCTCTTGTATTATTTCGTTAATCTTCCAGTATTAATACCGAAATCGTGGTTTAGGACTTTGGATGGGCTTCTTAGAGATCTCATTTGGGATGGCGGCCGTAATGGAGTGTCACTGCAGACCCTGCGCCTCCCGCTTGCGGACGGGGGTTTAGGGGCCCCGGATTTCGAGGCGTATTATTTGGCGGCCCAACTCCAATGGTTGGCAAGATGGGTGGATGGCCGAGATCCAACTACGCTCTCCCTTCCTGCCGGGGCATTGCATATACGGTTATTTCCTAGGCTTCTTAACCGTCGCCAGAGGATGTTCAGTATAGGAACGCTGCTTTCGGTGGCGGTGAAGTGCTGGGACAGGTGTGTGGCCCGCTCCCGGGAGAGACAGCTTTACGCCCCGGGCCTTCCGCTTGTGGGCATTCCTCAGGCAGGGCTGGGTCCCCCCCTTACGGAGCGACACTTGCAGGGTTGGGAGGAGGCGGGAGTACGTACGGTGGGCGACTGCTACAGAGATAGGGAGTGGCTCCCATTGGCTGATTTTCTTACATATCATGACCTTCCACCAGGCCAATTCTTAAACTACCATAAGCTCCGAGGGGCGGTGTCAGAACTTTGGGGTGCTGCCACTGGCGAGCCGGATACACACCCGGTCCTGGAAGCGGTGGTGACTCTGGGTTCCGCGGGGCACCTGATACGCTGGCTTTATCTAGCCATAAGAGAACTGGCACCTAGGACGTTGTCGGGTCTACGGGAGAGATGGGAAGGACTGCTCTCGCGACCAATGACAGATAAGGAATGGCGGAGAGTTCTGGCGAGCCCGAAAAAGGTCTCTAGGAATACGGCCTTTAAGGCCCTCCAGTTCAACGTCCTCCATAGAACCTACCTCACACCGCATCGGTTGAACGTGGTTTACAATAGGGACGATCAGGTCTGCGCTAGGTGACTATTGGGGGATGCAGACTTTGATCATATGATCTGGTACTGCCCGATGCTTTCTAACTACTGGAACAAGATTGTAGATTTGGTTAATATAGTGCTGAATCGCACTTTGCCGTGCAACCCGGAGGTCTGCCTTTTGGGCCTCTTTCTGAGACCTAAGTCCCGTAAGTTGGGGCACAGGTTCGTAGATCTGGCCCTCCTCCTGGCCAAGAGGAGGATTGCGATCCACTGGAAAGCTAAGACTCCGCCTCTCGTTACCTCATGGGAAGCAGATGTTACTTGCTGGGTCTGTGCGGAGGAACGGGTGTTAGTTTCTGAGGATAAGATTACTAGGCGGCGTAAGCCGTACGCGGAGCCATGGGGGGATATCGCCAGGTTGTGGGAAGCACGTCATGGATCGGGCCAGGACCCCCAGGGAAACGGGACGGAGACTGCAGAGTAGGTACAGAGCATGGAGGATGCCCTGAATGCTCTGCGCTATTTGCTTTGAACAGTGGACAGGACTTATCCCCTCCCCGGGCCCCCCCTCCCCCCACCACCACTACTATATTGCTGACATTTAACTCCTCTCATGCAGTTGAACCACAGTGACTCCTGGCGGTTATTGATTTAAAAAAAATTGTCGTATTAATTAAGTTTACTTTCATGTTAGCGTGCAGAATGATCTTTTTTGGTTTGGAGAATGGTGATAAATGATTATATATATTGTTGCCTGAATTGGACAAGGATTGCACGAACATTGAAAGATATTCATTGAGTCATTTGATAAGGCGACACCCAGTCCCTTGGGTGCAAACAATTCCTGTGCACTGTGATATGTTTATTGGTATATGTATATAGTGACAATTTCTTTCAGACGGAAATGTATCTGTGTAATTGGTGTTCGCTGACTTGTTTTTCAACAAAATTTAATAAATACATTTAAAAAAAAAAAAAAAAATCCACGTGTCCCTCCAGCAATCCCTCCCCACAGGAGCGGTCATAAAATGTTTATTTCACGGCTCGAGTTATACTTGTGTTTTTAAAGGTGCCCTGATGTGTCCATTTGATCTCTGACATGTGTCGACTGACGGACACGTATGAAGCGGGCACGGCTCGCAGTCTGGAGATCACAGAGGGTTGATAAAGGAAGTAACAGCGTATCACCCGTTTGGTGACACGGCAACATGAAAGCCCCCGGACTGTGCTTTGGATGCGCAAGTTTTTTTATATTTTTCCACATTCTTCGCGTGGTTTCTGCTCTGCCTGTCAATGAGCCCAGATAGTGACTGCCTTTAATTAACGAGCCTGGGATGACCCTGCAAAAAGGGCAAAGTCCAACAGAGGTTATGGGGGAAGATAGTGATGTGTCGACAACCTGATAGAAGTGGGGCACCAGTCGCAAAGTAAAATGGGGTGGGGTGGGAGAGAGTGAGGACAACCTGCTCTGGCAGGCTCAAATAGAGACTCAATCAGGGCGTGTCTGGCGGAGGACACGTAGGTGCGTCAGGCAAGTCTGTTCTCTAAATACGTCTGAAAGGTACTGTATACACGGCCCCCATATCTTATCAAACTGTGGTAACGTATTGGTCACTGTTGCTGTCAACTTCTCCATTCCCAATAACCCCCACAATTTATGCTGCCAGTCCAATCTCATCGGGATTGCACCCGAGCCCCCGTCGAAAGCAGAAGTTGCTTGGCCACACCGAGTGCTGTGGTAATCGCATGCCCCTTTGCAGATTTTAAGGGATATGTCAGGGGGTTCAGAAGTCCCAGTAGGATATAGCTAGGGAATCTGGGGAGGTCAGTGTCATACATTTCATCTACAGCTGCTAACACCTCTGTCCAAAAGGAGCTTATTTTGGGGCAATGCCATAGAATATGTGTAAGAGTGCCAGTCTGGCCGCAGTGCTGCCAACAGGTACTGTCTGTGCCCACCTTCCACTAGGCAACCCTGGCCGGTGTGAAGTACCAGTAATGTGCGATTTTAAGAAGCATTTCTTTGCTGGAGGTACTGCGAGCAGAAATGCGGGCTCGGTGTAGACTATCGCCCCATTCTTTAGTGGTAAATGTGCATTTGCATTCCCCTTCCCACCATCACGGAGCGGGTGTTTTCGAAGGTGTCTGCGGTGCATTGAGGAATGTGTATATGTCGGAGAGAAGTTGTTTATCTGAGGAGCGTGTAAGGAGCCATTTTTCACAGGGCATGAGAGGTCTGCCTGCACGGAGTGCGAATCAAGGGCTGGGAAACCCCATGCCAGATGCCAGTATATTGTCAGCGCGCAGTGGAGGGGAGGCCATAAGCAGACTGAATCTGAGTGAATTCCATAAGCACGCCTACATCAAAGACGTCTCGCACCCTCTTGCAATTTGCATCTTACCAGTGAATGAACGCAGAGCCATGTAGTGCAGGGGTCAAGTCTGGGTTCCCTATAATCGGTGTCTGGGGCGAAATCTGAGTTGACAGTTTCTGGATGACCTGCACATTATCTCAAGCTCCCATTGAAGCTCGAAGCACCGTGAGCCATAGACCCCCACCAGCCGATGTTGTTTCGGTAGCCATGGTAGTTTCCAAATATGAATGCTGGCCACCTCTTGATCCATAAAGCACCAATATTTTTCGGTGCTGGGCCGAGACCATTCCACCAGGTATCGCAGTTTCACTGCCTGAAAGTAACATAGTAGATTGGGAATCCCTAGCCCACCTTCCTACTGAGACCAGTACGCCTGCCTCTTTGCCATGCGTGCTTTCTTCCCATCCATATGAAGTCCTCAATAAGGCGTTGACAGGGGGAGGGGGGTTTGAGGTGTTAAGGTCTGCATGATATAAAGAATTTTCGGCAGTAGGGTCATTTTAATGACTGGTAAGTGCCCCAGTCAAGAAAGGCCATAACCTCTCCACTTAGATAAATCGGAATGGGCGTTTGCCAAGATCGCAGCATAGTTGCGTTCTACCAAACGTCCCGTTGTAGAATATATCTGCAAGCCCAGGTACCCTACCACTGTGAGATCCAGCAAACTGAAAGCTAAGTTTCAGTTGGGTTTGATCTGCCTTTGGGATGGTGAGCAACTCCACCACCCTGATCGACAACCTCGCCAACCTCGGACTGAGACAGCTTGTCACAACGCCGACCCATTCCGCCGGCCACACGCTAGACCCCGTCTTCTCCTCAAGCTCCCACGTCTCCTTCAGCCACACCACCGAACTCCTCTGGACCGACCACCGCTGCATCCACTTCACCTTCCAGAAACCCACCACACACCACCGCACCCAACAGATCCCACGCTGCTGCTGGAATAAAGTCACCAAAGACCAACTACAGGCAAACCTCGCTCTCAGCCCACCCACCGACCCCTCCAACACCGACGCTGCCCGCAACCTCAGACGATGGATAGACGACTGCGCCAACACCCTCGCCCGCTGAAAAAACCCACCTACAGAGACACCAGCAAGAGAGCCAGCTGGTTCACCCCGGAACTCCTAGCATCCAAGCGTACCTGCCGGAAACTAGAGAATAAATGGCACAGTGAAAAGACACCGGACAGCCAGGCAGCCCACAAAGACGCCATCCGCAACCACCATCACCTCATCAGGTCCGCCAAGAGGATCTCCTTCAAAGACCGCCTCGACAACAACGCACACAACAGCAAGGAGCTCTTCAACATCGTGAAGGAACTCTCCAACCCCAGCTCCAACACCAACGACATCCCGCCATCGCAAGCCCTGTGCGATTCCCTCGCCACCTTCTTCCACCGCAAGATCGCCGACATCCACAACAGCTTCAACACCCAGACAGCCCCAACAGACACAGACACACCAGACTCGCCGCACACCATCGACCACGACCCCTTGGCAGCCTGGGCCAACGTGAACATCGATGACACCATCAAGACCATGAGCACAATCCACTCCGGCTCCCCGTCAGACCCTTTCCAGCACCACATCTTCAACAAAGCCAGCAGCTCCTTCGCACCCCACCTGCGCAACGTCATCAATCTCTCCTTCGAGACCGCGACCTTCCCAGAGAGCTGGAAACACACCGAGATCAACGCCCTACTCAAAAAACCCAAGGCGGACCCGAGAGACCTCAAGAACTTCCGGCCCATCTCCCTGCTTCCGTTCCCAGCCAAGGTCATCGAGAAGATCGTCAACAGACAGCTAACCCGATACCTCGAAGAAAACAGCATCCTGGACCCATCCCAGTCAGGGTTCCGCAGCAACCACAGCACCGAGACTGCCCTCATCGCCGCCACCGACGACATCAGGACCCTGCTGGACAACGGTGAGACCGCAGCCCTCATCCTGCTGGACCTCTCCGCCGCCTTCGACACGGTCTGCCAACGCACTCTACGCGCACGCCTCCATGACGCAGGGATCCGAGACAAAGCCCTGGAATGGACCACCTCCTTCCTCTCCGGCAGAACCCAGAGAGTCCGCCTCCCCCCATTCCGATCCGAAGCCTCCGAGATCATCTGCGGCGTACCCCAGGGATCATCCCTCAGCCCGACACTGTTCAACATCTACATGGCCCCGCTCGCACGCATCGCCCCGACAGCACGACCTCAACATAATCTCCTACGCCGACGACACTCAACTGATCCTCTCCCTCACCAAGGACCCCCTCACCGCCAAATCCAACCTCCACGAAGGAATGAAGGCCATCGCCGACTGGATGAAGAGCAGCCGACTAAAGCTGAACACGGACAAGACGGAGGTCCTCATCCTCGGCTCCAACCCTTCAGCCTGGGACGACTCATGGTGGCCAACGACACTGGGGGCAGCCCCGACACCCACCGACCACGCACGCAACCTGGGAGTCATCCTCGACTCAACGCTCTCCATGGCCAAGCAAGTCAACGCAGTCTCCTCCTCCTGCTTCAACACCCTCCGCATGCTCCGCAAGATCTACAGGTGGATCCCGACAGATACAAGAAGAACAGTCACCCAGGCCCTCGTCAGCAGCAGACTCTACTATAGAAACGCCCTCTACGCGGGAGCCCCGGCCAAGCTCATCACACGACTGCAACGCATTCAAAACAAAAACGCCTCTGCACGCCTGATCCTCGACGTACCACGCCACAGCCACATCACCCCCCACCTGAGAAACCTGCACTGGCTCCCCGTCGACAGGAGAATCTCCTTCAAACTCCTCATCCACGCACACAAGGCACTCCACAAGACCGGCCCAGCCTACCTCAACAGACGACTCTTCTTCTACGTCCCTAACCGCCAGCTCCGCTCCGCCGACCTCTCCCTCACCACCGTCCTCGCATCCGAAGAACAACCACCGGCGGCAGATCCTTCTCCCACCTCGCCGCCAAGACCTGGAACACCCTTCCACTCAGCCTACGACAGACCCAAGACCTGCTGACCTTCAGGAGGCTACTCAAGACCTGGCTGTTCGACCAGTAGCGGCACCCCTTCCCCCTTTTTTCCCCCCAGCGCCTTGAGCCCCTCGCGGGTAAGTAGTGCGCTCTACAAATTCTGTAATTGATTGATTGATTGAGATTCCTTGCAAAAAAAAATTCGGCAGGTTTGTTTTAAATCCTGAGGCTAAACCGAAGGCCTCCAATTTACTCATCACGCCAGGCATAGAGGCATGCAGGTTTGATAAGACCAATAAGACGTTGTCATCATACAGTGCTGCTTTATGTTCCCTGCCTTCCAAAATTATACCCGTGATGTCCCGATTGTTACGTATCCGCTCAGCAAAGGGCTCCATTTACAGAGCAAATAGTAAGGAAGACAAAGGGCAGCTCTGGCGAGCGCCCCTGGAGACACTCTCACCATCGCTTTAGGGGAGGAATAGCCACATTGCACCCACTGACAGAACCGTGGACCAAGGCCAAACCGCATCAACACCGTGTGGAGATACGGCCAATGCACCCGGTCAAAAGCCTTCTCTGCATCTATAGAGAGGAGAAGGTCCGGAATCCAGAAGCGCTGCGTCTTATCTAACAGATGGCAAGTACAGCCTTCAATCTGGTTTGATCAGGGTCCACTAGGACTTGCAAAAAGGGAGCAAGACAGTGTGCCAAAACACCCGTAAAAATCTTGGCGTCCACATTAAGTAATGAGATTGGACGGTGGGAGGAACAGTGTACAACATCTTTACCGGGCTTGGAGATTACCGTGATCATGGCTAGTTGCATTGTATCCTTCAGTGTACCAAGAGCACTAAAAGCGTTGTACAGGATTGCCAGTATGGGGGCTAGCAATGACCCAAATGTCCAATTGTAGGCACTGTATGGCCATGAGGGCATCATTGGGGGTAATATCCCGGTCTAACGTAGAGGTATCTCTCTGGGGGATGTGTGCCAGGGGGACCTGGGCCAAATAAGATTCAATGTTCCCAGCATCTAGCACCTCTGCTGTGTAGCGTTGGCATAGAAGCATTCGAATTTCTGCACGATCAGCTCATCATGATGTTTCAAGACACAATCTAAACCCATGAGCTCACTCACTCTGCGTTAAACTGCTTGGGAGCGAAGGCGGTGGGCCAGTAGGCATCCCGCCTTATTCCCTCCTATATAATACTTCTGTTTTGTCCGCAGCAGGCCATATTCTGCCTTATTCATATCCAGGGCCTTAAGTTGCTTGTGAGCCGCCAGAAGTTGGTGCCGCATGGCAAATGAGCTAGTGTGTTTGTGTGACTCCTCCAATTCCCTTATTTTAGTCTCCAACTGTGTTCGGGTATCTCGCCTGTCTTTCTTGAGGCGAGCTGCTATAGCTATAAACTGACCCCGTACAACAGCCTTTAGAATGTCCCACAGCAATGTTATGGGTGTGTCTGGTGTGTTGTTAGTAGCTAAAAAGGAGTTTATAGTGGTCGTAATATCAGTGACCATTTTCTCATGAATGAGAAGCTTGCCATTGAGGCGCCAAGTGCGGGGGCGGCGCGGAGCTAGGAAGGGTACATTTGAGGAGAGAGGGGGAATGGTCAGAGAGGGCGACCACTCTGATATCCACCGCTACGGTCGCCCTAGTAATGCATGGGGATGTGAGAAAAAAGTCAATTCTGGCATAAGTCTGGTGTGCCGTGGAAAGGAAGTGTAATTCTTTGCAGTCAGGTGTTTTAGTCTCCACACGTCCACCAGTCCTACATCTGCCAGCCATTGTTTACACGCCGGAGTTAGGGCCCCGGACTGTCTCGCCCTCTGGATGTATCTGTCCAAATGTGCATCGGGCACTCTGTTAAAGTCTCCCCCTGTGATAATATCTGTCTGGGGTGTCAAGGATGCAGCCTATTGCGTCCTTAAGAAAGGCTTCTTGGTGGTCATTAGGGGTATAGAGGTTTGACAGTGTAAATGTATGGCCCTTCAGGTCTATTTGTAGTAATAAGAACCTGCCTGGCAATTCAGTGTGTGTTTGTGTCATCTTCCCTGGGAAATGGGTAGCCAGGAGCCACCTCTGCCTTCTTCCCTTGTCCCGAGGAAATGTATTGTCAGTCAAACCACCTCGAGCGTAAGAGTTTCCAATCAGCTTTAAGCAGATGGATTTCCTGTATAAGGCTGATGTCGCATTTAGCATCTCTAAGAAAGGAGAGAAGCGCAAGGCGTTTCACTGGGGCATTAAGTCCCCGTACGTTTAAGCTAAGTATGTTAATCATGGGGAAGTGAAAAGAATGGAGCCAGGAAGTGCGCTTGCACCCCACACGAGAGTGGCTGCAATGTGGTGTCTGCAGTGTATGTGCAAAGATGCAGGTTATCAGGTGTAGGAAAGAGGGGAAGAACAAAAAACAGTTCAACAGATGAGTTCCCCGCCTGGGAACAGAGAATACCGAAAACTTGAGGATCCATGTTGTCGGCTACAGTTCATATCCTCTCTCCAGCAGGTCATCGCCATGGAGCTCCGCCGCCAAAAAACAGCAACAGTTGAGGAGGAGCCGGTCCCCGGGCCCTTGTAGCTACAAGCAGTGTGAGTCCAAGGTGCAGGAGGGGAAGTGGCCCATCCCCCGCTGGTTTATCAGCAGGTGGACTGCTGCCGATCGCCCAGCCTGTCAATGTTCACTGTCTGGGTCCGAGACCTCATCGCAGTGTTGAAGTTGGTGTAACAGCGCCGCCCTTTCCTTGCAGCTCTCGGTCTCCATGGGTTTGCGGACCTTCCTACATGGACGTGCAGACAGGCGTAGATCTAGAGGAGAGGAAGTTGAGCTTCGGGGTGGGGACTGGATGGAGGATTCCCCCTGAGGAGCAACCATATCCAGCAGGGATCGGGCCTCTTCCTTAAAGTGCAGAGACTCCTAGTTTCATTATTTCAGACAAATTGAAGCTGGAATGGCTGTTCCCACTTGTTTTTAACCCCTTTTTCGCGTAAGAAGTCAGTCAGAGGCCGAAGGGCCCGACGGCGCTGTAATGTAATCAGGAAAGGATCCTGGTAAAGCCATACCTTTGTGCCTTCAAAGTAAATAGGATTCCAGTCACGCACTGCTGACATAATGGCCCCTTTTTGCCTGTAATAGTTGAGAAGGGTGGGAATGTCCTGTAGTTGCCCCGGGGAGCGTGCTGGGCAACCTGCTCTGTGGGTACGGTCAAGAACGATTTCTTGGTCTGCAAGTTCCGGGGCCACGTGGCGAAACAGGCGAATTAAATAATCCTCCAGCTTTCCAGATGGCGCTTGCCAGGGTACCCCTTTTTAAACGAAGATATTAGAGTGCCGGGATCTGTTCTCGAAATTCTCTAGCTGGTAATGAAGTTACAAGTTTTTATCTCTCAGTTCAAGAAGTTCCTGGCGGTGCCCATCTAGTTCATCCTCTCAGGAATCGCTAGTCTGCTTCAAAGAGTCCCCTCGTTGGCCCAGTTCGCCAAGGTTCGTCTGATGTCCTTTACATCGGCCGCTATGTCCTGTTTAATTGCTGCAATGTCCTCTCTTAGAGTTCCAAACAGGTGCTCCAAAAAGGCCCTAGTTACCAGTGCATCTTCCCCAGGGGAGCCCACCGCAGCTGCTCCCGCCATGAGGAGTGTTTTCAATGGTGCCTCTCTGTTCTGATCCGGTTTCTTCTTCGGCTGTTTGGAAAACATGTCTTTCAGAATGATATCCTTTTTACTGGTTCGATGCAAGGTCATTGCAGTGCCGTAAGCGGGTTCCAAATCCAGCGATGGGAAGTTGCGTCGAAGGCCATATGGTGTCGGCCAGTACTTCGCCGGCGATCAGATCCCTTTCTGCTGTGACCACAGTAGCCTCTGAAAGACTTACTCTGGTTGTCACTTATGAAAGGTTAGATATGTTTTCTCAAGCTACATTTTTCGGCACCTGCACCATGCGGGATATACATCTTGTAGCTTTCTGTTATGACTGTTGGCAGTATGAAACCCCCAAATGTAATATTTTGCCTAAGTTGGATGCAGAGAAGAGGGATGTAGTCAAGCAGAATGGCATCAGTGATGAGTTCTTTTGATGCTTGTCCCAACTTACCTTGTAGATGACAACCCAAATTAGGATGGGATAAGGTAATATTGGAGGGCAACACCCTTGCTGCCCCATACCAGTGAACAGCATGATTCCTTGGTAACACTGTTGACTAGAGCAGAGTTGTTGGAGGCCATAGAGGGGCTAAACCCTACCAAATATTCTGGCACAGACGACCTCGCTCTGGCAATCTAAGGAGGCTTTGTGGGTCTCCTCTTAGATAAACTTAGAGAGGAATATGCAGAGGAGGCTGAAGTGTAGTCTTTGCTAGCTTCCAGGAGGAAGGTGTTTAGTCTGGTTGTCCCAAAACCAGATAAGGATCTGACAGACTGTAGAGACTTTCAATCGCTATTGATGTCACGATACTGAGTAGGGTAGTGGCATCACAACTAAGTTATCCAGGGCTTGACGCATCCTGACCAACCAGACTTTGTCTCTCACAGGAGAACCGTGCTAAACTTGACCAGGTTCATGCACATTAAAACATTATGCTGAACAGACATGTGGCACTTCTGTGTTCACATTTCGAGATTTAGAGAAGGCCTTTGATACAGTTGGCTAGTAGTTCCTGTTTATGGCCCTGGAACATAATATTTGTCCCTCTTTTATAAGTTGGTTCTAACTTCTTTACGTACTTGCAGATACCCAGGTTAAACTGGAGGCATTGTATCTGAGAAATGGATGTTCGAGCAGAACACAAGCTGCGGATGCCCGCTCACAACTTTTATATTTGCACTGGTAATTGAACCATTGTTCTTCTGTACTTTCTTCAGGTAATAATGACAATAATACATCGAACGTTATGTAGAGAACTTAATGGCATCATATGAGTCATGGTCTAGGTTAGTACACACCCCAAAAGTAAGTCTGTGATTTAAAAACACAGCTGTGGCCATGAAGGGCTTGCACTCTGGCTGGGGGTTTGTACTGCTTAGTCACCCAGCTGCAACATCTGGCTGATAACACAAAATAAATCCTACATAGAGGAACACCATCCTAATGGATCAGTTTAACCATAAGCCTTTGCCCTGGTCCTTCACGGCTAGGTCCATACTAAACCAGCATGTCCAAAACCACGTTTAGACTCAAACTGTAGATGTAGATAAGAGGTTAAACCCCGTTTGACCTGAAGCTTACAGACTGCACTGCAGTGCTGTTACTTAAGTCTTAGCTAGAAACGGGTAGTTCTACTTATTCCCCCATTTATACCATCAGCTATCCGGCCTGTGACGAGCTTCAGGCAGTCTCAACCTGTTGCTGGACTGTGGCTTAGATGATGATTGTGGTGCCTCTCTGCTAAATATGTAATTATATTTTGTACTTGGCTTCCATATCATAGGGTCTTCACTGAAGTTATGGGCCTTTAAATGTATCTGTCTATGCGTAGGAACCTACAGAACTTTTCAAGAGAAAATCTTCTAAAGTATATAGCTATCCACTGTCGATTTTCTGTGTATGTGTCTTTTTTTTGTTAATGAACCTATTGTCTCAGGGCATACTCTGTAGACAGTTGGCTCTCCCTTCATTTTGAAGCTCATGCAATGCCTTTGGGTTATAAATGACACTGATGCCCTGTCATTGTATTGTAATTGCATTTATATAGCGCTTACTACCCCTGACGAGGCGTCGAAGCGCTTTTTCTGCGAGTAGCACGCTACTCCGGGACCCATAGAGGATTAGTGTTGAATTAGTATAGAGAAACATGCAAGTACATTTTAAGTGGTGGATAGGTTAGTCAGTTATTTGGATTTGGAATGATAGCAGAAGGATAGAGGAGGAAAAAAGGTTTGTATTTATATAGCGCTTGTTACCCCTGATGGGGTGTTGAAGCACGCTACTCCGGAAGCCCATAAAGGATTAGTGGTGAATTAATATGGTGAAATATGAAAGTAGTTTCAGTGGTGGATATTAGTCAGTTATTTGGAGTGAGAAGGATAGCGGAGGGATAAAAGGGAAGAAAGGTTTGCATTCATATAGCACTTGTTACCCCTGATGGGTGTTGAAGCTCTTTTCTGGCGAGTAGCACGCCACTTCGGAACCCATTAAGGATTAGTGTTGAAAATTAGTATAGTAAAATATGAAGTAATTTGAGTAGTGGATATGTTATTCAGTTATTTGGGTAGAGAAGGGTAGGTGGCGGGATAGAAGAGGGAAAGAGGTTTGTATTTATATAGCGCTTGCTACCCCTCATGTACACACACTCTGGGCAAGAGTGACCGTGTTAATCCATTCATAGAAGATTTCGATTTTCCATTATGGAATCATCACTGTGATCCATGCAGTGTCCTTTTTGGAGTTTGGTTATTTTTTTAAATGTCTCTTTTTAAAAAGCGATTTCTATGGCATTGTAAATAAGTTGAGATATTAAAGGTTACAGTTGCTGTGATGAGAAATAGAATTATAAGTAGGTAACTTTTCCTTTTTGCACATTTGGGGCTTGGAACCAAAGCGAGGCCTGTATGCATTGATCCCTTGTAATGACTGGAGTAGGATTACCTGATTCCCTACTGCAGCATTCCAATTAAACACCACTCAAAATACTAGGCAGTTTGCAAAAGAGATGTAAAAATAGTATCTAATAGAGACATCTAGCCAGATATTCCTTACCTTTGAATTAACCCCCAGGCGCCACAATGGATTCGGTAAACTTTCCACACCAGTACCTCTGCACGTTGGCAGGGCGTGTTGAGCGACTCCGTAACAATCGTCCAAGGAAGTGGCCATATGGTGTCGGCCAGTACTTCGCCGGCGATCAGATCCCTGTCTGCTGTGACCACAGTAGCCTCTGAAAGACTTACTCTGGTTGTCACTTATGAAAGGTTAGATATGTTTTCTCAAGCTACATTTTTCGGCACCTGCAACATGCGGGATATACATCTTGTAGCTTTCTGTTATGACTGTTGGCAGTATGAAACCCCCAAATGTAATATTTTGCCTAAGTTGGATGCAGAGAAGAGGGATGTAGTCAAGCAGAATGGCCCTGCCCCGGTACGCTGACATCAGTTTCTTCCTTTACGCGCTTCCGTGCGGATCTGGAGTGCGGTGCCTCTGGCCAATTGGCCTACCTCGACAAAGTATGCCTTTTTCTGAATTCTTTCAGAGTCCTGCGAACTACAATGTCGACCCCTCTTTCTCACTATCTGCATGTGGTATATGAGCGTGCACCGTGACTCCGAAGGGTGTGGCTCTTTTCTTCAGCTTCGGTCGTCAGCATTATGGGAGCGCCGCACAACACTGTTGATGGCGGGCCCCTCGTCAGTTGCGGTCTTCTCCCTCCGAGGTCCCCTCAAGGACCAACTCCTGCAGTTCTTAGTCTTCACTGTCGACATGTAAGTCACGCCGTAGGCGGTCTGAGTCATTGCCCTCCCCGACTTTACTGCATTTTTGCGGTTTCTCTGACACGACACCAATTCCTGCACTTGCAGAGTCGAGGCAAGAGTCTGCCCTTCGTCTTCCGGTGTTCCCCGATGCCGAGGTGACTCTGGACGAGATGAAGAAATACCATCTCTCCTTCCATGCTATTTTTGGTTCTTCACCTCCCTCTGGTGCGCGTCTCAGCACCAAGGAGGTCAGTGAAGGCTTGACTGACTCCACGCTGGCGGGTCCTCCCTCGGCGTCAGTGAGGCCTTCTTTATCCATGATCGAATCCATATCAGCACTAGTGCACAGTCCTTTGGGGTTCCCACCTGTAACGCCAGTGTTGGATCCGCCGACATAGACGGCGCCGGCCACTGTTCCAATGTCTTTCCTCCTGGACGCCAAGGTGTCACCTCTTGAATGCCATTCAATGCCATACGATGTCGGGGGCGGCATCGGTGGAACGATTTTTCTCAGGCTACCTTCCTTTATTTTTGGGGGAGCCCCCTGCTATTTTCCCCTCTGGGAACAGCCATTTGTGGTAAAATCTGTAATGTGAGTGACACTGTTCTACCTCCTCTAGAGTTTAGTTGGGTGTCTGACCTTGGTGATGCTAGTGGCCTTCCTCTGGCTTGTTTTCTCCTCCTAGCCTGGCTACTGAGGCTATCTCTACTTTTGCTGAGATTTTATGTAAGGTTGTTGTAGTTCTGGGGCTGCAGCTCCCTTCTGCGGAGGTGACCGTTGATCCAATAATTGGGGTACTTCATCAGGGCCAGTCGGGGGCTGGGTCTGCGCTCCCCTTCCGTGAAGCCCTCTTTATTATCCTGTTAGGCTCTTGGGCTAAACGTTTTTTTTAAAGGCCTCTGTTGACCGGTCCATGGCCCATTGGCACCATCCTGCACCTGGAGATCCGTTCTGCCTCTCCCACCAGCCTACTCCATGCAGCTTTGTGGTTCAGGCTGCTTCAGCATCACCAAATATCTGCACTCGGCCGGATGTCCCCCCGGATAGGGAGTCAAAGCACTGAGATGCTCTTGGTCGTTATATCTTTTCTGCCACCAGTTCAGCCTTGCGGTCCCTCTCACAAATTGTGGAATTCGGTCTCACGCCTTCTTCCTTCCTTCCATTCCAGAGATCACCCGGGACACTCTTACTCAGTTGCTCCGGGATGGCCATCAGACGGCTCAATTGTTGATTCGATGCGGTATGGATAGCACAGATTCTGTTGGGCGAGCCATGGCTTTTTCAGTAGCTCTTCGCCGCAGTGCCTGGCTACCACCACAGGTTTTTCAGAGGCTGTTCAATCCATTTTAGTGGAAATGCCCTTCGATGGTCACCATCTATTTGGCTCTCACGCTGACTCGGCCTTACGCAGTTTTCGGGATAGCCGGAGCGGAGCGAAATCTTAAAGCCCTGCTCGCTATCTTGTCTGCTGCTATTTTGTTCCCTGTACTAAGCTGTGCAGGGAATAATTCCCTTGTTTTTCCTTTACATGTGGACCATTTGGATCGGTTCCATTGGCTTTTGTCTCACTTTTCAGATGAGTGATACCCGATGGGGTGCTCCTGCACTCTCAATGGCTAGTTATGGTCCTTGTTGTTGGGGTGCATTTTGTTTTATGGCCCTATTGCCTGCAACACCTGCTGAATTGTTGTGTGCAGCAACACTGTTGCCTTGTCCCCTGTACTCCAGGGTACCTCGTCGGTACAGCCTACGGACATTCCACCATATGTGTCCAGCACTCTGCACCCCTCTGGGGGACGTCTCCTTGTGCTCTTTGAAGGACTGGTGCATAGGAGATGGTGTCCTGCCTTCCTAACACGCATTAGAAACTGGGGCACCCTTCTTAGACTAGGATGCGTTGTCCATTCCTGCTTAAGACAATTTTCCTTCCTTCCTTCTTTCTTTTCTCTGGCTTGCACCTCCTTGTGCTTGTTCCCATTCTACACGGGTGTGAAGGACTCTTATCATTCCCACTTTTTCTTGTTGTTCCCTGTGATGTATCGTGCCCTTTTCATGGCATGGGCGGTATCTCTACCGACCCCCCTCCTCTTCCATACTGCTGCATGGTGTGTTGTGTTTATTGGGACCATTTACATGGCACTTCCTCTAACACCCAACATTTGGTTATTCTTCCTGAACCTCTCTTGGGGTTTATTCGTTCAGAGGTTTTGGTACTCCGGTCGGATTCTGTGGGGAGTTCCTTCCCTTTTACTGTGAGAGTATATAGTTCCTGATCCTCTAGGTTCGTTATCCCTAGAATTCATGCATGAAATCTTTTTGGGTGACAGCGGGATCCCTCCACTGGACGTTACAGGCATTGTTGACTGGTCCAGGGTTGTCCTGGGGATACAGGTGATTTCCTTTGGTTGTAGCCCCTTTTTCTTATCTTCTCTTCCTCTGGCAGAGGCAGAGTTCTTCTCCCGTGGTATTGGTATACTATGAGTTTCTTGCTGTGTTTCGGTTATACCTTTAGGCCATTCTGGTCCTGTACCCCGGTACACACGTCCCTTATGTGGCCGCCACGCTTCTTATTCTGTATAATCTGTCACCACGCCTGTTATTTCATTTCTTATCCTGGTCGGTTGGTTGTGAACCTCCGCTGGTGGTGTTGGTCTCCCCACACTTATTGCTTCATGTTAAATAACTTTTATTTGGATTAAAAACCATTAAAAGTTTTTATATATATATATATATATATATATATCTCTATATATATATATATATATATATATATATATATATATATATATATATATATATATATCTCACAGAAAGGATTTAGGACGAACAAAATCAAGACGAGCCCACTCGGTCGGTCAAGGCAGTTTATTTCTTTAAGACAGACAAGGACGACGCGTTTCGACCACGTCCGTGGTCTTGGTCACATATATATAATCACAATTCATATTTTGTTGTAGTTAATTAAAATAATAAAATAAATTATATACAAAATTTACATTCAATCAATCAATCATGTCACTTATAAAGCGCACTACATACCCGCGAGGGTCTCAAGGCGCTGGGGGAAGAAGGGGGTGGTGCTGCTACTGATCGAAGAGCCAGGTCTTGAGGAGTCTTCTGAAGGCCAGTAGGTCTTGGGTCTGTTGGAGGTTGGTGGGGAGGGTGTTCCAGGTCTTGGCGGCGAGGTGGGAGAAGGATCTGCCGCCGGCGGTCGTTTTCCGGATGCGGGGGACTGTGGCGAGGGCGAGGCTGGTCGAGCGGAGCTGGCGGGTGGGGGTGTAGAAGCTGAGTCGTCTGTTGAGGTAGGCTGGTCCGGAGTTGTGGAGTGCTTTGTGTGCGTGGGTGAGGAGCTTGAAGGTTATCCTCTTGTTGACAGGGAGCCAGTGCAGGTCTCTCAGGTGGGGTGTGATGTGGCTGCGTCGGGGGATGTCGAGGATAAGACGTGCAGAGGCGTTCTGGATGCGTTGCAGCCGTCTCAGGAGCTTAGCCGTCGTTCCTGCGTAGAGGGCGTTTCCGTAGTCCAGCCTGCTGGTGACGAGGGCCTGGGTGACTGTTTTTCTTGTTTCGGTGGGGATCCACTTGAAGATCCTGCGGAGCATTCGGAGGATGTTGAAGCAGGATGAGGAAACGGCGTTGACCTGCTTAGTCATGGAGAGGGTGGGGTCGAGGATGACCCCTAGGTTGCGTACGTGGTCGGTGGGTGGCGGGGCTGTTCCCAGTGATGTTGGCCACCAGGAGTCGTCCCAGGCTGAAGGGTTGGAACCAAGGATGAGGACCTCCGTCTTGTCCGAGTTCAGCTTCAGGCGGCTGGTCCTCATCCATTCGGCGACGGCCTTCATTCCTTCGTGGAGGTGGGCTTTGGCGGTGTGAGGGTCTTTGGTGAGGGAGAGGATCAGCTGGGTGTCATCGGCGTAGGAGATGATGTTGAGGTTGTGCTGTCGGGCGACGTGGGCGAGGGGTGCCATGTAGATGTTGAACAGCGTTGGGCTGAGGGAGGAGCCTTGGGGTACGCCGCAGATGATCTTGGTGGCCTTTGATCGGAAGGGGGCGAGGCGGACGCTTTGTGTTCTGCCGGAAAGGAAGGATGTGGTCCAGTCCAGGGCCTGCTCTTGGATCCCGGCGTCGTGAAGGCGTGTTCGTAGTGTGTGGTGGCAGACCGTGTCGAAGGCGGCTGATAGGTCCAGGAGGATGAGGGCTGCTGTTTCTCCGTTGTCTAGCAGAGTCCTGATGTCATCGGTGGCGGCGATGAGGGCGGTTTCGGTGCTGTGGTTGCTGCGGAAGCCGGACTGGGAAGGGTCCAGGATGTTGTTCTCCTCGAGGTAGCGGGTCAGTTGTTTGTTGACGATTTTCTCGGTGACCTTCGCGGGGAACGGGAGCAGAGAGATGGGTCGGAAGTTCTTGAGGTCCTTGGGGTCTGCCTTGGGTTTCTTGAGTAAGGCGGTGATCTCGGCGTGCTTCCAGCTTTCCGGGAAGGTTGCTGTCTCGAAGGAGATGTTGATTATTTTCCGGAGATGGGGCGCGATGGCTGTACTGGCTTTGTTGAAGATGTGGTGAGGGCACGGGTCTAGCGGTGAACCGGAGTGGATGGTGTTCATGATCTCGCTGGTGTCCTCGTCGTTGATGTTGGTCCAGGAGAGCAGGCGGTTGGTGGTTGTGGGGGCAGTGGTCTCGGTGGTTGCCGGGGCGGTCGTGGTGTTGAAGCTGTCGTGGATGTCGGCGATTTTGCGGTGGAAGAAGGTGGCCAGTGAGTCGCACAGGTCTCGCGACGGCTGGATGTCGTTGGTGTTGGAGCTGGGGTTGGAGAGTTCCTTCACGATGTTGAAGAGCTCTTTGCTGTTGTGTGCGTTGTTGTCTAGGCGGTCTTTGAGTGAGGCCCTTTTGGCGGATCTGATGAGGTGATGGTGACTGCGGGTGGCGCTCTTGTGGGCGGCGTAGCTGTCCGCTGTCCGTTCGTGGAGCCAGATCTTCTCCAGTTTTCGGCATGTTCGTTTGGAGGCCTGGAGGTCTTCGGTGAACCAGGTGGCTTTCTTGCTGGTGTGGCTGTTGGGCGGATTCTTGAGCGGGGCGAGGGTGTTGGCGCAGTCGTCGATCCACTGTCTGAGGTTGCGGGCGGCGGTGTCGGGGTCGGAGGGTTCGGCGGGTGGGCTCAGGGCGAGGGTTGTGGTTAGCTGGTCTTCCGTGACTCTGCTCCAGCAGCGGTGAGGCATAAATGGGGAGGTGGGAGGGAGGAGCAGGGAATGGGGCAGCGAATGGGCAGTGAGGGGGCGGGGCCGCAGGGGCGCAGCGGCGGGAAACAGGCACAGAAGGGAAAACTAGCACAATCAGGGCATCAAGGGGGCACAGAAAGGAAAAAAAAACTAGCACAATCAGGGGCAGCAAGGGGGCACAGAAAGGAAAAAACGAGCACAATCAGGGGCAGCAAGGGGGCACAGAAAGGAAAAACGAGCACAATCAGGGGCAGCAAGGGGGCACAGAAAAAAAACGAGCACAATCAGGGGCAGCAAGGGGGCACAGAAAGGAAAAACGAGCACAATCAGGGGCAGCAAGGGGGCACAGAAAGGAAAAACGAGCACAATCAGGGGCAGCAGCAGGGCACACAGACGGAGCTGTGTGGTGGGGGAGCGACCTACCAGTCAAGGTCAGGGGTCGCTTAAAACAATCCGCAGCAATACAATACTTAGAAAAGGAGGGAAATATTACTCATTCCATCATTCCATCATCACAATTTCAGCCCCATCTTGCCCCGTGCAAATCCTACTCCTAGTAAATATTTGCACATACTAAAAATTATATAAGGTGTTGTGTCATGTTCATTACTCTAAGGGCATCTTGGTGCTTCCTAAACCCTAGCCTTTTGCATAATGGGTGAATCAATTTTTTTCTCGCCCTATCGTATGCCAGGCAAAAGAACAGGATATGTCCAATATATTCAATATAACGTAAGTTACATAAAGTGCAAGATAATTCTCCCTGTGCTTTCCATTTCGCAGTATAGGTCTTGATTTGGAGAGTTGCGTACCAAAATTTCAAGTACCGAATTCTTACCAAATGTGGCTGTATAGTATCAAGAAACTCTTCATAACATTGGTTTGGTTTGACAATAAGACATTGCGTTGTCAATCTACCTAGGTTGGAGTTACTATGAAGTGCATTCAAAACATGTTCCCAGTAGTGGTGGCTCCTCCGCTAAGGCAGAGGAGCGTCGCCCCACTGACCAGGTCAAAAAGTAAAAAATAAAATGATAACTCATTGTTATTATTATTTTATTTTTCCCCTTGCTCAGCTGGGTACAGGCAGGGTTGCTCTGCTCGCAGGGCAGGGGAGGAGTGGTTTGCCCACTCCAAATGCGCATGACTCTTTGGCCGGCGTCTCGGGCCGGTCAAACAGTCATGCGCACGTTGTATGTTCTCCATGCATGCTTCATTACAGCCTGCATGGAGAACATGCCCAGCCTCCCATTCTCTGGCTGAGCGCCGGTCCACGGCGCTCAGACCCCTCACAATGCTGCATTGCAGCGTTGTGATGGGCTATCGAGAGGCTGGGAGCCGGGTGCTTCCTGCCCTGGAAGTGGGCGCAGAGGACCAAGAGGAGGCGACGGTGGCAGAAGATAGGTTTGTTTTTATTTTTTTCATTCCCTCAAAATCCCCCTAAAACTCACCCACCCCTGCCACACCAACGCTGTTGAATACTAGCCGCCACTGGTTCCTATTATTTTTGTTTGAGGATTTTCTTTGAACTTTGCACGAATAGTTGCGGTTCCATCCAGTAGGAGTGGAGACCAAGCTTGACGAACCATTTCTGGACATGTCAAAACCAAGGGAAGGTTAAATGTCTATCGAGTTCTAAGATTTCCTTGATGCCCTCACTGTAATCCACCTACTCCGGGGTTGTCCATAATCTAATCCAGTAGAGCAACGGACGCAATATTGCAGTATACTCTATCTGCTTAATATTTAGATTGTGGAACATCGGAACAAGTGGTGTCGCCAGTGGTAGTCCTAATATCCTTCTCATGAACTTATTCTCGCTGTATGCAAGTTGTTTAATATTACCAGGGCCCCATAGTTCAGATCCATATAAAGTGGCCACCTGCGCTTTATATTTATAAATCTCTAAGGCTGATGTGATCGGTTTGGTCATGGATGAGTTATATTTATTGGAAATAGCCCTGGATCCTTGTGTGAGGACTATTGTGGAATGATTTGTTTGTGGTTTCCATGACAACTTTGAGTCAAGTGTTATGCCTACCTACACAAAGTTTGATACATGTTCTAGTTTATGTTCACCCACCCTGATGTTTCTCCTAAAGTTCTTATGGGGATTTACAGCCATATATTTAGTTTTTTCAATGTTTATTTCTAGACCTTTTTCCTTACAGTATGTGTTAAAATCGTCCAGTAGGTTTTGAAGGGCCTTGGGCGTCTGCAAGATCAAAATGGTGTCATTTGCAAATAGTAACGCTGGAATAGGAGTTCCGCAAAGTTTCAGGGAGTCGTTTTTATATTTTGTGAGGCAGTTAACCACATCATTGATATAGAGCGAGAAGAGGGTGGGCGCGAGTACACATCCTTGTCTCACTCCTCTATCAATGGGGATTGGTTCTGTAAGCTCTCCATTCTTGCCCCAGTGGACTCTAGTGTAGTTGTCCTGGTGCAGCCTTACCCTTACTATTTGATCTAAAATATCTTCGGGTAGATGCAGGCTTTCTAGCAAGGCCCACAGCGGTCCTCTGGGTACCAGATCGAATGCTGCCCTTAGGTCTACAAATGCTATGTAGATGTGACCCCCCCCCCATATCTTAGTTTATTTCCACAGGATGCCCAGAAGTCTAAATACTTGGTCTACCGTGCTCGTATGGGCTCTAAATCTAGCCTGGTACAGTGATAGAATATTGTTGTCATCTATCCACCCGTTTAACCTGTTCAGAAGCTGCCTAGCATAGATTTTCTGTAATACATCGATTAAGCTAATGGGCCTATAGTTCCCTGGTTTTTGCTTACTCCTTTTTTTATGAATAGGGACTATTTCGGCCCCCTTCCATGAAATTGGAATTAGTGCTCCCGAAGCTATAGCGTTGGTGACCAGATTAATGTAAAGAGCCCACACCTCTTTATCGTGCTTGAACAGGTCCCCGGTAATTTGTCTAGTCCTGGGGCTTTTCTCTGCTTAATAGTATCAATTGCTTGCATTGTTTCTTCCACGCTAAAATTAATCATGTGTACTGTACTATTTGCAAAGCGATTAATATTCATTAGTAGGAAGCTTAGGGTCTGAATATAGATTAGTAAAGTGTTCAGTCCAGGTTGCAGAATCCAAATAGTGCTCGGCGGAAGCATCTTTATCCTTGCCTCCATGATCTAATGTTCTCCAGAACGCTAATGTATTGTTGGGTCTTGCCGCCTGGCAGAGATCCCTCCAATTCATTTCTTCCCAACTCCTTTTTGCATTATCTAGTGTTTTCCTATAGTTATCCCTAGCTCCCAGTATCAACTGCGCGCTCCCATGCTTTAGCTTCTCGAATAAAAATTTCTTTGCCTTCTTGCAATCCAAGGTATACCCGGGGTTGCTTTTACATTCAGTTATTATTTTGTGTCTCTGTTTTCCTCTAGTGGCTCCGGTTAGAAGAGGCTATAGAATTGTCACCAGGGATTGATGCATTGCCATTATTGGGATTGCATTTTGTTTTACATAGGGGCCTACTACCTCAGCAAATATCTTGCAGATGTTGGTCATGGTCTCTACATTGTCAGTGATACGGTGCCATCTGACCACTTTATGGTTGTTCCCTATCAAAGGCTGTGTTTTTGGTGGGTTTATTTTAGGCAAATATTCTCCAATAATTTACCCTGTTATTTCAAGGAAGAGGGGCTAATGGTCACTATCCTCTCTTGTATCTATCTTAGAGCCCGAGATCTTATGCCAATATTTATGCTGTGCATGATGTAATCTATCTTTGATTGGGCTCTGCCCCTTTTAAATGTGTATAGGGGAGGATTATTATCCTTGTTGTTATTCACCCTTCCATTACATGCCCTTAGATTGTGTTCCAAGGTAATCTGCATTAGCTGGATCGCAACTACAGTATATGGTACCGATGGCCCTGCGTCTAACTGGGGAAGACCCCTAACCATGTCCTCCTCTTCTGTTATTGTTTCAAGGCTCGTATGTACAGTTGAAGTTGCCACATACAATTACTGTATCGTGTGGCTTTACACAATCAAGGGCGCTATTTAATGGGTCTACAATCTGGGAGTCTAGGTCATGTCTAGCTGGCCTGTTGTAAACATTAAATAAGTGAAGATGGGTCTTGTCTTTGGTATCTAAACTCACGGCGAGAATGAGATGAATCTATATTTTGAATACTAATTCCCATAGTCGGAGTTATTTTAATCCAGAGTACCAGCCCCCTGAGAGCCTGCCACTCAGGGATTGGATAGCATTTTTATATGCTTTGTATCCCAATTTATAAGGTGGATCTACCAGCCATGTTTCCTGGAAGAGGCGGAAATCAAATTGCTCGATGTAGTCATGCCAATCTGGATCCACGAGCTTGTATTTTAAACCTGCCACATTCCACGAAACCATAGCTATGGCTATATGCCCTGGAACCGCTACTCTGTTAGTATTGGGTTGGCCTTCTAGCTCCGCTTCAGTCTCATTAGTTCCCATCTGTTCTTCACTTCCTTTATTTCTTATCAAGCAGCCCACTATCTCTTCCAGGATCAGAGTTTTGCTGCCTGCATAATTCCCTCCCTGGTTTTGCAGTCATTCTACATTCGAATTGAACTGATCTGTTATACTTTTAAAAAAATTATTTTTTTTATAAATTTGTTTGTTGGTTTTGAAACACATAAATGCCACAGTTATCCAGTATACATTTACATACCAGTTGAGATGCAGAGTTTGGTAACATATTCGGCATCTCCACGTTTATACAAGTCTATTTAAGTTCAGCAATATAACATTCCTAGTTTTGTTGTACATCTAACTAATTTACAGCCATTTTCTGGGATACCTGCAGAGACAATACTTCTAGGTGTAGAAAATTCTGTCCTCCCTGCATATAATCAACGGTAGGTAAGAGTTTGTTAATCTATGTGCAGTGCTTACTTGGTGGACCAGGTGCATCATACTAGTAAGAGGTTATTTATTTAGTTCATGAAGTTGGGGGAGCTAATGTGGCCGATTAATGTATTATGTATTTGTCTGCTCTGGTGGGGGTCAGGGTTTTGTCAGCGGAGCCAACTGGTGAGTGGGGCCCATATATCTTTTGGCTGGGAGTTAAGTGGCATGAGTTCCCAGAAGGTGGTTAACTGCTCTTTGCAATATGCAACATCCTTTAGCGAGGCTTTAATGCCTGGGGCTGGCCTCCTACCCAAGTGTATAGCCACATGACGCTTAGCTAATAGGAGCAGCATGGCGATAAGCCGTCGATTGGCAGGTGGGACGCCCTTTACATAGCCCAGTAGTGCTGCCACTGGAGAGCCAGCCAACCTTCGGCAGGTGATATCTTCGATGTGTACGAAAACCTCCCTCCAGAATCCAGCAACACGTGTGCAGTTCCAGGCCACGTGCAGGAAAGTGGCCTTAGGTGTCTCTCAGCGCCAGCAGGTGTCATCTGGGCGTATTCCCATTTGGTGTAATTGGACCGGGGTGCGATATACGCAATGTAGGAGTTTAAAATGTATTAATCTTAAGCAGTAGTTTGGGGAGAGCTGCTCAAGTTGACCGCAGCAAAACGTCCATTGTTCGTCTGTGATGGGGGAGTTCAGTTCAGTGTTCCAAGAGTTTTGATTGCTAGGGGTAATAACCGGGGATGTGCGTTGCATGATGGTATAGATACGCGTTATTAGCTTACGGGCGGAAGAGTCTGAGTATATGCTCTAGGGGCAGGGGTGCAGAGGAGAAAGTGTTGTGCATAGCGCGACAGGCAGCTGATAGTATAGTAATGTGTCCTGGGGTTATATTTGAGGGGACTTCACCATCAGTTGTGAGGTAACGAATTGGCTATCTCGATATAGGTCTTTGCCCATGTAGGAATAAAAAATTACGGGTCGTCGGTGTTGGGACCATAAATGTTTGCTATAGCGACCTGTCATCCGTACAGCACTCCCCCTATTAAATCTACCCTCTGGGTTTGATATGACCTGGGCGGTTTTCCATGGAAGTCCTCTTCGGATTAGAATTGCTACTCCTCTGGACTAGTTAGAGTAAGCAGATGCATAGATGTCCCCCCACCAGCGTGCATGCATCCTGGATGTAGAGTTGTCTTTTGGAAGAGCCTTCTGTAGGAGGCACACATCAACTTTGTCTGGCTAGATATGAATGAACAAGGCGTGGTTTTCTATAGTCGTTGAGTCTGCGAATATTCCATGTAATGCATGTCATGGTCGCCATATTACGCGTCCAGGGAAGTCATGATGTGCTGTCTAATAGTAAGTGGGATGTGGAGCTGTGCTAATGAGATAGTATAGACGGGCTAGCATGCGGTGATGGCGTGATCGTGCGTGAGACGCTTCATTGCGGCTTGTGGTATGTGTGTTATTTGATACAGTGTTGGTCGCGGCATGAAACATTACAACAAACATCAACAATTGTTTCCCATCCCTCCCACACCAACCCCCCCAATTAGGTTGTTCTTATAACCCACCCATTTAAACCCCAACAAGAGATTAGAATCTGAGAGCCCCAGGCCTACGAAGGAATTATCCCCGGGGGACATGTGGTTGCCAGCGTACAGCCCTGCCGATAACCTGCTGGGAGGCCGAGCTTGTTGTTTATGAAGGCACTTACTGACGCAATATATAACATAGTGGGTATAGAGTGCTGGCTGTATTAAGGTTGTGCCCCTCCATTCATTTACCTTGGACGGTTATTGGAGTGGCAGTAGTCCTAGGGCAATGTGCATTAGATTACAAGTCTGCATGTTGTCAACATTACTGTCTTATCGCCTTGGTAGTATGCTTAGTCATTGTCACTCAGGTTGGCCCCCGCCCGGGGGCCTCCTGGCGGACGATTGAGATCTAAGGGGGCCTCCAATTTGTTTGGCGAACTTGAGCGCAGACTAGGCATCCGTGAAAAAATTTGGTTTTCCTTCATGGGTGGCACGCAGCTTGGCCAGATGGAGGAGAGCGTAAGATACCCCAGCTTGCTGGAGTATACGCTTTGCAGAGACAAACTCCCTCCGCGCCGACAGGACCGGTGGGGTGAAGTCCGGGTAAAAGGAGACATTATTTCCTTGATACTGGATTGTTCAGGGTTCGGGAGCCTGCTTCAGGATTGAGTCGCGGTTGCGGTAGTTCAACAGGCGAGCCACAATGGGACGCAGTGAAGCTCCCAATGGAGGTTTGGGGCCCAAGGAGCGATGGGCTTGTTCTACAGAGAGTCCTTTATCATACAGGTCGCGTAGTAAAGTTCCATAAAACCTTCCATTGTAGTTATGTGGGCGTTATCATGTATTCCTGTAATCCAGATGTTATTGCGTCTTGATCTGGCTTACAAATCTTCGTTTTTTGCCTTGATCACATTAAGTATTTTGTCCATCTGTAGTAGCTGTTCCTTTGATTCTGTTTGGAGGTCTTCTGCGTCAGATACTCTATTTTCGAGAATGTCAGTTCGGGTTTCGTGTTTATCTACGCGGTGTTTGACGTGGTCCAGGCGCAAGGTGAGGGTGTCTAGTTTAGAGTCGATAGCTAGCAGGCTGGGTTTGACATCTTTCAGTATGGTGCATATGTCGTAGTCTTGCAGGGGGTTTTCTTCCATGTTCGCAGCCCCAGAGTCAGCCATTGAGCTGCTATCTAGCTGACGAGTGAGCCTTCTGTCAAATGTCAGCTTTGCTTGTTTTGTGTCGTGCTTTCCCATGTTAGTGCGCTTGAGATGAAGTTCAGTGTCGAGGCAGGGACTCGCCACACCCTTGCAGGCCCTGCGCCCTCTGAGGGGAGGAGGGCCGGTCTGAGAGAGTAACAGAAGCGGCCAGCACCCGGACGCTTTCGAGTATTGTGCTATGGTTTTTGGAAGAGGTGGTCATAGATGCAGAGTGACATGTGGCTGGCGTCGATTCTTATTTCCTTCCCGCCTATTGTGGTTTACAGGGTTCACGCCTGGGCCTCAGGTCCCGCGCCTTAATTGTTACTCCTGTAGAGGGAGGGTGTTTTCCCCTTGCAATTAGCTGATCTGTAGTGGTTTGGTGGGGCAATGGGAGTGGGCACTTGGTGCTACTTACAGTTGCAGCACATCAAGGTGTCCTTTGTAGCTCTGTCCGTGCCCAAGTTGGTGTAAGTGGTTACATAGAGGGGAGTCCCATCCAGTAAGTTGCTCTACTTTTTGGGCATGCAGCTGGTTTTTCTAGTGACTTACGACTGCCTCTGCCATTTAATCTTCCTTGCATCAGGCTACGTTCTCCGTTCCGAATCCTGGTCGCGCAGGCCGAGACGCCGGCCATGCAGCGCATGCTCTTTGCCTGTGCAGTCACGTGTGGTTCAATCAGGGGATAGGCAGGCACACTGGGGGGATACGGCGATCCAGTTTATTTGGTAGTTTGGGATTCCCCCACCACTTCTCATTGCCAATTCTTTCACGGTCCAGATCGGGGTGCAGCAGGGCTGCAAACTCAGCCATCTCGGTACGCCTGGGTCCCAGCGTCTGGCGGAGGCCTCCACAGGATCTGAGAGCACCTACATCGCCTCTGTTCCCCACAGCGGCGCCGCCAGCTCAGGCCGAGTTGCGGAAGCGGTGTGGGCCCCTCCGCGGGGCGTGTGGTATGGTCTGGACGGGGAGCAAGCCGAAGAGACAGCGCAGTGGGCCCGCGCCGCGAGACCCTACAAAGCCTTGCGCGGATCGACAATCTCGGCCACTGACCAGCATCGATTACGCCTTCTGGCGGCGCAGGCCCCTTTCTCCTCTCGGAAGGATGCCCATGGCGCCCACAGCTTACCTCTTGGGCCCGCAGCAGCGTCGGCACGTAAGCCCAACAGAGAAAGTCTGCTGCCCCGGCTCTCTTGGGGTCCGACAGGACACCCCGCTACGCCTGCACAAGGCCGCTGCAGGCCCGATCCGCCCTGGCCCAAGATCAGCGGATAGGGTTCTTCCTGGGCCCCGGTACTGAAGCCAGCTGATGTCTGCAGATCTATTGCAGGTATGGTGCGCTCCTTGGCGATGTATATGCCATCATTGCAGCGGATTGAGATAGGATTTTGAGCTCGGCCGGCAGAGTCCTCTTAGTGAACGGCCATCTTGCTGCTCGGCGAAGCCACGCCCCCCAACTGATCTGTTATACTTAGTCAGTCTACAGTTTCGAGGTCCGACATGCCTTGGATCTGCGGTGGTTTATTAGTCGAGGGGTGTCTAATTCTTTTTTGTGGTGTTGGGTCATGGGATGGTCGGTGCAATTTAAACCGCATAGTCTGCTCAGCTGCTATGCCCGTTCTTAGGTCCATCACAATTAGCCCCTCCAATATTTCGTTGTTAGTGACAGACAACCGAATCGTATCTGGGCTCCCATTTTCCTCCTCTAAATGCTCTGCCCTTGTTCTATCTGAAGGCACAATCGACAGACAATGTTGTTTGTGCCTAATCCAGTAAATTACTTTATTTTTAAGTGCCTCCGCATCCTCCCAACTTCCTTTACTGAGCTTTAGCACATTAAATATATTCTATGATCTCTGACTCTCTCTTGGGATTTAGTGCAGTATGTGGTTTTTGGCATATGAACACCTTCCCATTGTGTCCTTGTTCGCATCATGCGCATGTTAATTTCTTGGTGCTTGCTGAGGATTACTGAATGGGATCTGCATGGCAAGTGTTGGAGCTGTATTAACGAAGTTTCTATTCCTGCTAGATTCCTTGGTTTATTCCCACTATTTCCCCAAGTACCTAACCTATACTCGTTCCTCCTACGCCACAGGGGTGACTGCCTTCCTTCAAGTTTCCCTCCAGTCTCATTTTGTAGGGGTTTATCCTGTACTCTATCAAATGCTAGCTGAGGTATTGGGTTGTGCAGAGACAGTGGTTTAGGCAATAATTTTGGCACTTCCGTGCTCCCTTCTTGACACTTAATAGGGGGTGCCTCTGTACTTGTAATCAATTGCGCCTTGAGTGAATTTACTAAAAGTTTTAGACCCTGGACTTCATTTGTTAAAATACAAATATTCGCTACAGGTTCCTGCATTTTCCTGTCATTGCATCTGCAATTTTGCCCTTCCATTATCTGAAGGGGTTCTGTTTCCTTTAATAATTCCTTTGTTGTGTGACTTTGAAAACACGGTGTTCCATCTTGAGCTAACATGTTCAAGTTTCCTTCTGCTAGGGGCGCAAATCTATTCCCGTAGCTTCCCCTCCTCCCTCTTCTACCCGGGCAATGGGGGTTGGTTTTTCGCCTACTCTCTGTCCCTGTAAAGAACTACTAGATGATTTTTGCACTTCTGGTGATGCTGCGCTCATGCCGGTACCTCTGCTGGCTTACTACATATGCTACAGAGGTTTTGTGGCACGCTTTCTTCCCCTGTTGTGACACTCCCTTCCTCGCATAGAAGGAAGTTATTTTTTTAGATTGTGTTTTTTGATTCTTGGTTGTTTCTCCTAACATTGTCTCAACCTTCTCTATAAGATTGTCTATGTCAGCTATCGTGCAGTTTTCCCCCGGACTTCTTTTCAATTTGGACGCTTTCTCCTCTGTTGCTTTTCATTTCCCCATCTTTTATCAGTGCAATGCCGTCCCAGTCCACTCATTGTGTATTCAGACATGCTTATTAGAGTAAAACCATTCATACAGCAGGGCATTCAGTTGGTAAGTAAGGACAGCTAGATGACTGAGGCCAGAACTTGCCTTTTTGTTTTTGTTAAAAGTAAAGGGAGAAATAACTGTTTGCTTCGTAGCTGTCAATATAATTTCCGATTTCAGCATGAGATAAATGGTTGCGACACAATAATTCCAATATTATTGTACTCCTATTTGCTGGTTAGTCCGATCCTAGTAAAATTACTTCTGCGCCTGGGAGCGCCAAGCACAGTACCTGTTTTCCCCTCTGAATGTCCGAAGAGTCTGGCAGGGATAAACAGCAGACGGTCAATTACATCAAAGGTCCGAATTCCATGGTCGAATCCCAAAATTAAGAGGAGGGGCCCAGCCTCCTCCGGGCTCTGACGGGCGCAGGACTTGCCCACCCTTGTCTCTGGTGCGTCCTGCGCACATCCCGTGCCGCAGGTGAAGACTTGGCGCTTTGTAGCGTCGGCGGCAGGGAGGTGGCTGAAAACACGCCCCTCCTCGTGGGGCAAGGATTGCTGGAGGCTGTAGTCCCTCCTGGGACTCGCGGACAGGGTCCCAAAGCACACCTATTACTGCTTCTCCTCCGCAGCCTTTTTCAGGCCTCCCCACCCCCTTTTTTTCCTGTCTGATATATTCTTTTTAGGTCGAGCCTATGGCAGCGCGCATGCGCTGCATAGGAAATCGATCTCTTGGAATCACTTCAGCTTTCTTCAAAGCGCGTGCATGTTGTGCTCACACGCTATTGGCCTTTGCGTCTGGCTACAGTACGCAATTGGCCAAAGGCGTGTGGATGTCCCAGCTTCTTTCCAAAGGTTTACTCCCAGAGCGTTTTGCTCTCGGGAGCCAGCAGCGGCGCGCAGGGGCAATCTGTTTTGTGTCCGGTTTCCTTGCAGGGCTCGCGCATTCCAAGGCTGAGTAACTTCTTCGCGCCACAGGAAAGCCTTCGTCCAGACAGCCGCCCGCCTTTCAGTGCCTTCTTGGTCCGTGCGCGAGGGAGGCTTGCTCTTTGTGGTGCGTTTGTTCTGTTTGTACGAAGGTCGTTTGCCTGACTGTCACCTCTAGTGTGTCTATTCTCTGTGTGGTAGTAAAGCGTGAATGTCTGCTGCCTGGCGTGCTGTAACTGTATATGTTTGTAAACAACCGGTATGCTCCCACTGCTGGCCTCGGCGTGCTGCATATGTCCTGTCTCTGACAGCAGTATGCCTTCAGGGCCGTTTCTAGGTGTTTTGAGCGTGCAACATCTGTTCATGAGACAAGTTTGCAGCTCTTGCGCTGTTCGTTTAATGCAAGTTTTTTTTAAGAGAAGTTTGATATGTTTATATTTGCGCCTTTGATCTTTTGTATTCTGGGGAAGCTCGTACTGGGATTCTCTCTCTAGGGGGACCCTTCACATGTGCAGCTCACCACAAGACCCTGGGCGTGGACGACCCCAGCACTGCAGGTTGTGCTACACTGACATAGTGACACTGCCTAATGCTCATTGTCACGGAAATATTTAGTGCCTGAGCGGTTCGTACTTATTAGCATCTTTTTAGTGCGTTAATGTATCATTTGTGGGAACTTTTAACGGATCCTCAAGCGGACAGTAAACTTGCAGAAACCCACACTCATCCCCCAGTACAGCATGGTCTGTTGGGAGCCAAAGTATTTGTCACACTTCGTACTGCATTCGTCTCTTTATGCGCACTATATATAATACGTGTGACTGTAAGCCAAATCAGTGTATCAACCTCGGAAGGATGGATGACTGGTTTGGCCTTGCCCAGATATGAACTCGCAGCAGGTGTCAGCCGAGAGCGGTTAACTCGCTGATCCCTCTTGCCTTCTGTATGGTTTAAAGAAATGAATTCGACGCCTTGTCGGGGGTAGTAAGCGCTATATAAATGCAAATACACTGCAATACAATGAATCGCTCCCTATATGGAAAGCAGTGACTGCACCAGTGAGCCTGGTGTAGTTTTCAGGGGTGGCTGGTGATGGTGCACTCTGATCAGACCGGTGCCAGGGGGGCTATTGAACCCCCCTTTAAAGCTCCGGTTTCAACACGGAAGCCGAAGGGGGGGGGGGTTGGGATTAAACTAGCTTGTGGTTACTACCCCTTACTGATGGCATTAGTCTGCAATTACCTGCGGCTGTTGGCGGGGTTCCCTGCTGGGAGAGGCAGATGTAGCGCTTACAGAAGGCACGCTGGTGGCATTGCGCTATATTGATGCATCCCTCGAGGCGCTAAGGAGGTACCCATCCCAAGAGCAGCAGGGTCTGCGTGAAAAGTAAACAACTGAGGTCGGATGTCATGAGGTAATTGAGGGGGTGGGCGTGGGCATGGACGAGCCCAGCACTGCAGGTTGTGCTACACTGACATAGTGAGACTGCCTAATGCTCATTGTCAAGTCCTAGCGCATAGAATCGCCTAGTCTCACAAACCGTATTTCCGCGCTGTACTTCTGTGCCTTCAATTTATGACATCATTTTTTAAGTCCGCGGAATTTTACACATGCCCCGCACACCTTAACGTCTCACCTACTCCCAAGTCTACTTTCCCCACCGCATCTGCTTGCAGCCCTCCACTATGCCTGCACTTTAACTAAAGCGCCTTACAGCAACAGCCGTGACCGAAGTACAACGGTCAGCCTCATTTCGAATTTCACACTGATTCATAGCTCCCTGAAGCTGAGAAACGTCCTTGTAAATCAATGCAGAGGCTCCCACCTTTCTCTGAAAACGCATCCGCTTTTTATTAGTAAAGAGTTGTACGTTATTATACGTTATTTTTACACAGGATTTAGTACGATCGCCGATGCTAAGTTAAAGTGTGTTTTTCATAATGCAGTGGTGCTCGGTGATTACTTCGCCTCTTTGCGTTTTTGTTGTCTGACCAAATTCCGTATTTTTTATTAATAGTAACACGGCGAAGCAACGAAAAACCTCCCTATCGCTTTAGGAAATCGCCATAGTCCAATGTAATATTAACAGTTTTACCGCCCTGAAATGTGACATTATTTGTAATACCACTGAGCGTTCACATTCCCAACGAAGTGTCACTTTATTGCCAAAATGGCTGCGGCTGGCCGGTTCCTCTCAGACGCAGCCCTTGATCGGAGGCTCAGCTGGTAGCTAGACACAAGCATTGGCAAAGCAATTCTTGCGTGCGAGTTAGTGCACGTCAGTGTGTACCAACGAGCCTGATGGCTTTGCTAATGCTTGTTTGTCCGGCAGCATAGGTGTTTCATAATGTACCTCTCCCACTTACCATGTACGCGAGCCCCTACTTACTGCATCAGTACCCTCAATGTGAATCCGTGCTCCTGCTCACGAGCTAGTCTACCTCTTCCCTACCCTCCCCGTGTAGAGTACCTGAGCGCACTGCCCCAGTTCTCTCCTACCCTCGCTGCATGACTAACCACTTATAAGGTCCCAAAGGCGAGACCTATTGGCTATGCGAATGCTTGTTTCAAAGTGGAGTCTGGTTATCTGAATTGGCCTCCCCTGAGTTGGCCTTTCTTCACCTTGCACTCCTTCCAGCCCCAGAAAATGGTCTTCATTTCCTATTTCTGGCGAGGTTGTTTTTACTAACGCAATGGTTCAGGTAAACATGTGCCTGAATGACTCGGTGCACAGCTGTGTGTCTTTATCAATCTCTTCAACTTTTACCCACAAATTTCTAACAAACAACCACGTGATCGAACAGTGTTTCTATCACATTTTCATTGTTCTCAATGCATATATTACATCAATACAGGTTTTCTGTAGTAATTACATTTGCTTCCATGCATATACAGATAGCAACATAAATTGTAAAACACAAAACTAAATACATAGTTAGAATAAATACATTCTTCTTGAATGAGGTTCCGTTTTATTTGTGTGATGCTTTTCGGGACGTCAGCTAGTTGAGCCACATGCATACATAGTGAACCGAGTTATAATTTGGAGTGCGTCACTGAAACAAACTAGAGGTTATTTTTATGCCT